>OX336371.1:32121293-32721293 GCA_946902895.1 Fragum fragum
TGTGGTAATAGGTTAAAGACCCTCAGACAACTGCTTTTTCTCAAATTGTCTCATTATCAAAAGACAATTCTTTAAACTTGTCTTGAAATAAGTTAGATGACAATCTCAAGTCAGTGATTTTTCTTTTAAATAAAATACAATCACCTTCAGCTGCATATAGAAGTACCCAAAACAAAGGGGTTAACATGTTTTTTATTTCTAGTAATTCTAACAAAGTTTTTAGATTATCGAATTTCAGAGTACAGATTAGTTTGGATTGAAAACAAGAGCACCACAAGCATGTGCCAGCACTTGGCTGTGATTGTTAAACACATTGTCTATACATACTAAAGACTGACAAACATGAAATAGTATGTTCAGAAATAATGAATATCAGGCATTATGAGGAGATATAGGCTTGATCAAAATTCGACATTTTGCCCTTTCCTTTGACCTTGGCCTTTGGGGTAAGAGACTGGTTTAAGCACATCAAACTTGCTCTTGTCTCAAGACATTCAAGTGTGTGAAATGTAAACATTAGACTAACTGTTTATGAGGTATAGGCAAAATCAAATTTTGTCCTTCAGCCCTCTGTGATATTGACAAGTGGAATAACAGCCTGAATGAAATGAAGTACTTTTTCACCATTACTTAGAGGACGAATATTGAACCTAATGTTCGAGAGATATAGCATTGTCCAACTTTGACCTTAGACCCTCTGCTTTGACTTAACCTTTTTGTGTAAGATCTTCATCAATCACAGGGCATTTATTCTCATCAAGATCTACAAGAGTGAGAAAAAGAAAACTAGATCATTAGATGTAGAAAGGTATTAATTTGACCTTTGACCCTCTGCTTTGACCTTGGACCTTATATTAGGAGCCTGATTCAAGGGCAGTGCATTTACTCTTAACAAGATGTACATGAATTCAAAATATTATGAATATTTGGAGAAGCTTCAGTTGGGATAAATGCTCAAATTTAGAAAAATAGTTCAAAGTTTAACCCCTTTATTTTTTGCCCTTCAACTTTGGCATACAAGAACCATGTCGGTTATGGCCACACCCCCACACCCCCACAAAAGCTTGATAGAAAACTGAGTTGTGTTTCTTGTATACTGCACTTCTCCTCATTGAGATCTATCCACCTATGAAGTTTCAAGATGATAGCTAATATACTTTCAGAGATATGCCCCAGACAAAATCTAAGTCTTTAAAATAACAAAGGGCAGTAACTAAACAAGAGGGCCGTTGGCCCTGGGGCGCTCACCTGAGATAAAGGCTCTTTTTCTTTCAACAGTCTAATTTCATGTTAAGGTTAGGATTATGAAACAAGTGGGCCACAATTACATATAAAGACTATGAACCTGGGGATCCAAAAGTCTAAATAATAAATTCTAAGGCCTTAGTGCTGTTTTGAAAGAAGGAAAAAACTTTTTCCATGGGTTATAATTTCAGAAATAAGAAAGACGTCTGTGAACTGATGCTTCATGTCTATAACCCCCCCCCCCCCTGGGTCTGCCCCTGGAAACCCTAGGATCATGATTTTAGCTTTTTTGTAAGAGATCAATATACTGATGTTTCATGCAAAATATCAAGGTTCTACGCCTTCTGGGTCAGGAGGAGAAGATTTTTAAAGATTATTTTGAAATTTCACTTTTGTTGCCATGGCAACCAGAGTTTTTAACGGATTTCAATTCTTTTAGCTATTTTTGAAGGGGAACACCTAAGCAACATTTCTGCCAAATTTGGTTCAAATCGACCCAGTGGTTTGAGAGGAGATGTCATTTAAAAAATCGTTCTTTATTTCTATATAAACCCCACCCCCCTGGGGCTCCGCCCCTGGGGACCCTAGGATCATGATTTTAGCTATTTTGGAAGAGGTCAATATACAGTGCTTCATGCAAAATATCAAGGCTCTATGCCTTCTGGGTCAGGAGGAGAAGATTTTTAAAGATTACTTTAAAATTTCACTTTTGTTGCCATGGCAACCAGAGTTTCAAACAGATTTCAATTCTTTTAGCTATTTTTGAAGGGGACCACCGAAGCAACATTTCTGCCAAATTTGGTTCAGATTGGCCCAGTGGTTTAGGAGGAGATGTCATTTAAAAAATCGTTCTTTATTTCTATATAAAACCCCACCCCCCTGGGGCTCTGCCCCTGGGGATCCGAGGATCATGATTTTAGCTATTTTGGAAGAGGTCAATAAACTGATGCTTCATGCAAAATATCAAGGCTCTACGCCTTCTGGGTCAGGAGGAGAAGATTTTTAAAGATTATTTTAAAATTTCACTTTTGTTGCCATGGCAACCAGAGTTCTTAACAGATTTCAATTCTTTTAGCTATTTTTGAAGGGGACCACCTTAGGAACATTTCTGCCAAATTTGGTTCAGATTGGCCCAGTGGTTTAGGAGGAGATGTCGTTTAAAGAAATTGTTGACGGACGACGCACGACACACGACGCACGACGGACGGACGCCGGACAAAAGGCGATCACAATAGCTCACTTGAGCACTACGTGCTCAGGTGAGCTAAAAATTATGCAAGCAAGAGTTGTGGTTCTTGTGTGCTGCACTTCTCATCCACGAGATCTATCCACCTATGAAGTTTCAAGTTGACAGCATTTATACTTTAGGAGATATGATCCGGACAAGCTTAGTGACAGAAGGAGACCATTACTATATCCCCTTTTCTGAAACGGCGGGGGGATAATTAGCTCCAATGAAAGTAGCCTACTTGATATTTTTACCAAGATGTGAAAGTATGTAAAGTGGCATGAAAATCTGACCATAGCTAAACAAGATTTATTAAATACCTTGCTGTGAAATCTTGGGGTTTCTCAGTGTTATAAAATTTGATATCGTCACTCCAGTGACGTTAACACTTTTCAGTTTCATTCTCTATAATAAATCTTTCATCATGTATTCATCCACATTTTTTCAATAGACCTTCTCTCTATCAAAAAGATTGGATTCCATATTTGAATAAAAAACAAAATATTAAGGTATATAATAAATAGAATAATCAACTGGTTATTCCAGATATGAAACAAGATGTGTTTGTGAAACACCATGCCCCTGAAACAGGAATTCTTTTGAAAAAGGTGATTTTTATTGGTTTTTTTTCTTTGTTTTAGGGAAAAGGGTAAAAATTTTGACATTGACCTTGATGAAATGACCTTCCCCTGTTGCGCCTTGTTGAGACCTAACTACATACAAAATATTAGCATTGTAACTTAATCAGGGTTGAAGTTAAAGGAAAATGTTTAGTTGGCAAGTTAAGTTTTTAAGAAACGTTTTAAGGGAAAAGAGTTAGAATTTTTACCTTGACCTTGATGAAATGACCTTCCCCAGTTGCTCCTTGTTGAGACCTATCTACATACCAAATATTAGCATTGAAACTTAATTAGGGATTAAGTTATAGGAAATAATTCAGTTGGCAGGTTAAGTTTTTGAGTAAAGTTTTAGGGGAAAAGGGTTAAAATTTTGACCTTGACTTTGATTAAATGACCTTCCCCAGTTGCGCCTTGTTGAGACCTATTCACATACCAAATATTAGCATTGTTTCTTAATTAGGGATGAAGTTATAGGAAAATGTTTAGTTGGCAGGTTAAGTTTTTGAGTAACCTTTAAGGAAAAAGGGTAAAAAAATTGACCTTGACCTTGGTGAAATGACCTTCCCCAGATGCTCCTTGTTGAGACCTATCTACATACCAAATATTAGCATTGAAACTTAATTAGGGATGAAGTTATAGGAAAATGTTTAGTTGGCAGGTTAAGTTTTTGAGTAACGTTTTAGGAAAAAGGGTTAAAATTTTGACCTTGACCTTGATAAAATGACCTTCCCCAGTTGCGCCTTGTTGAGACCTATCCACATACCAAACATTAGCATTGTTTCTTAATTAGAGATGAAGTTATAGGAAAATGTTTAGTTGGCACGTTAAGTTTTTGAGTAATGTTTTAGAGAAAAGGGTTAAAATTATGACCCTGACCTTGATGAAATGACCTTCCCCAGTTGCGCCTTGTTGAGACCTATCTACATACCAAATATTAATATTGTAACTTAATTAGGGTTGAAGTTATAGGAAAATGTTTAGTTGGAAGTTTTGCAGACAGACAGATGGACAGACAGACAGACAGATGGACACCGGTAAAACAATATGCCCCCGATCTATTGATGTGGGGGTATAAAAATATTTCACTTAGATGCATTGTAAGACATTAAAAAACTTGTGCTGCGCACTTGTTTTTTCAATGCCTAACAACACATTCTCGTGAAATAATTTTTCATATCTGGAATAACCAATTGATTATCCTCTATGTGTTTGTGAAACACAATGCCCCCATTACAGGACTAAACTATGAAAAGTGTTGTTGACCTATAGATGAGTTTTAATAGAGTATTTTAGAGAAAGTGACATGGAAATTTTTTTGTGTTTGATCTTGTTAAGTAACCTTGACCTTATCACATGACCTTGACCTTTACATGAGGAGATGCGTATTATGGTGATGTATCATCATGCCAAATATGAGCATTGTATCTTGAATAGGCTGGTAGTAAATGGCAATGTTAAGTTTTCTGGTTAAGTTTTGCAGACAGACGGAAAAATGGACAAACAGACGGACAAAGGTAAAACAATATGCCACTGACTTTTCCATGCGGGGAAAGATATAAGAAAGGTTACAGTTTGTCACATAGGCCTTAACTTCACTTAAAAAAACACCTACACCTAAGACAAAATGGTGACAAGAATGGTGCCCTTTTTGTCTTAACCCCTTCCTGTTTTAAAATTTTTTAGTCCTGTCCAAATTCAAAGGTTTTACAGACAGAAATTTAAAGTGAAGAAAATATTGTTGAAAAAGAAACTGCTTTTTTTACAATGTTTGCCTAATCTTAAAATTAAAAGGACATGAAAAGCCAGGGATTGAACAGGAACAGATTAAAATATAGGTGAGCTAATTAACATAATTCAGTGTTGAAAATGAGGGATATAAGAAATTGTTTCATTTTCAATTGATTATTTTTTTCAGTTTGAAGTACATATTGACTATGAAGGGCCATTGTGCCAACATTTCCTCTCATTTCTCAAATCTGAACAACAAAGAACCTGTTTGGGTTAAATTTTTTTAAACAAATTATGAACTGTTTCAGATATAAAAATATTTACATAATATGTATTTTACTTTCTTTCATTATGTGCAAAAGTTTTACAAATTACAGCTATCAATCCAAAAGAATCAAGTGACCTGCCAAATAATTCATTTATACCAGAAGTCTAACATTTATGTTAAGCATTTTTGTTGCTTTGGCAACTTTAAGGTGGTAACTAAAGCTTGAATAAGCTGTATTACGACATAAATTTGACCTTTAATTATGCCAGTTAATGTCATTTGATATCTCAGTCCAACTGGTATGTCTGAGCTTAGATGGCTGGGCGAACGATCCATTGATTAACTCAATTGAACAATCACTGGCCCCGCCCGTTAACTCCTTTGGCCAATCCCATTGACTCCGAAAGGAAGTTTCGTTTTAATTTTACATGGCATCATTTTGCAAAATTTATCACCAGTAGCATGTAATTAATAAGTAAAATGGTTGGTTAGCAACCTAGATTGTGTAACTACAGTTTGAATAAGCTGTAGATATGATATTTAAGTCATCAAACCAACCAAAATGGAGACCAATGTTGGAGTTCAAAGCTCAATTACAGGCTGAATGCATGATATGATTGGTGGATTGATTCCTTGATTGGCAGTCGCCATTGGTGGACTTTCAGTAATAAATAATATGCCTTGATCGACCATTACTCAATTATCAAAAATTAATCAGTATGTCAAAAATTAAACAGTATGCCTTATAATTGAGTCTAACCCATTACCAAAGAGTCAAAACGTTTAATTAACCACATTGTGACACTTTGAGAAAAACAGGAAAAGAAGTAATTGTTAGTCACAAGCGGATTTCTGAACATTCGACATTATTTTCTACATTCCTTGATACTTATCTTTCTATATACACCTTTGAAATTGCTGTAAGAAGTTCAATGGGATTTGAACTCATTCAAATCTTGTTTGGTCTTAGGACTTTATTAACACCAAGAAAAATACACAATAATCTATAATTCCTAAAAACAAACTGATTGTAGAACTTTGGAATACATGTCAAATACATTTAAATTTACTCTCAATGAAATAACATAATTATTAACTATTCAACTTAAAATTGTCTGTACACCCCAACAATTGGTTTTGTTCAAAGGTTTATTGTACCCCCTAAACTGTTTCAAGAAATGATCTTTTAGCGCGATACTTTTGAAAAAATAGAAGCGTTACATTTCAAGTTAACCCATTCCCATACCACACAATGACACTTTTGAAGGCCCTGAAGAAACATAATTGGCAAATGTGGAAAATGAAGAAATTGCTTATGGAACCAATTTCTTCTTTTTCCACAATGTTTTTACCAAGAAAGTTGAAAAAGTCAGTAAAATTTCATAAACTTTAAATTGTTGTCTGCAACTCCTTTCAATTTGGACCAGTCTACAATTTTGCCATTCTGGTAAAGTTATACCTGTTACCAGACATATATAGACTTGTCTAAATTGACAAAGTTCTTACAGTTCAAAGGTTTTCCTAGAGGAAGAAGAACATACAGAGTAGAAAATACTTTGATATAAGAACTGCTACAACAAATGACAGATTGCTGGCCAAGCCCTCGGCTTTAGACACGAAGTTTGACTTAGGTATTAAATGGCTCTATTTTGAAAGATTTACGGTCACAAAAATATAGAATGGATGTTTGGAGACCTAAATGTCATTATAGCTTGAATAATTGTACTTTAAGTTGCCAAACTAACAAAAATACTTCACACAAATGACAGAGCTCAGAGTTCATTTCTGGTATATAACAATTCAATTTATCAATCACCTGCTATCTGTCAAATGACCCAGCAAAAAAGCTGTAAGATTGAGATAAATGCTGAGAGACAATATGCTATATTTTTATTATCTGAAGAAAAACTCTTATTTCTCTTTCACCTAGTAGCTTAAGTTTTACTACTAATTATTAACCCATGTCATGCTGAACCCGGATTATTCCTACTTTGGCAGGAGGTGTAGACAAAGATCAGCCTTTACAAAGCCTATCTAATGAGAATTTTAATTGCCTCAAATAAGACAATTCCTATGAGGACTTACAACATCAATATGTAAATGAAGTGTAATACATATATTTGTGTGTATTCAAAATAATTTCCTTTATACACTTCAGATGTGATTTTAACCCATTCCCACACAATCCCATTGAGAATAATGTTTGTTACAAGATATTTCACAATGTTTTCTACCCCAAAACATTTTTTAAATTTCACAAAACTCAAAATTCTTTCAATTTGGACAGGTCTTTTTGTGTGTGTGGGGAAAGGGTTAAATTGGTGTTCTCATGAATTGCTGTTATGTATGCAAAGAGCATTATTTTATTTTTTGCCCAATTTTAAAATTCATAAAATATAGCACTATTAACTAGGGGCTCTTCAGCTCCACCAGCCTGATTTTACTTATCAGAGTAATTTGAGTAATTTGGTTGAAAAACCATCCTGCAGTTGCAAGAATAAGATTTTCAAAATTTCACTAAATACTATATATGGAGACAAGTGCCCCCACCCCCCAATCTAAAAGCCATAATTTTCATCTGAGCCATATTTCATGAAAGAATCTGATAAAGAGTCACTTTGTGAATTTTTTTTCGAAACTTATAATCGTTTGTAATCTGAGAAGACTGAAGGTTTTCACTGTTTGCCATTTATGGAAATTAGCCCAATTCATTAATGCAATGTTTACAGCCAATGAATTCTTTTTTAGCGATCTAATAAGAGGTCAACAAAGAATCATTCCTGTGAAATTTGGTTGAAATCCATCAAATGATTTGAGAAGATTTTCAAAGCTTACACCATATTTGGAAATAAGCCCCGCACATTAAAGCCATGTTTTCTGTCCTATCAAAATTCGGAGAAGGAATCTGATAAAGGGTCACCCAAGGATCAATCCAATGAGATTTGGTTGAAGTCCATCCAATGATTTCTGAGAACAAGATTTTCAAAGTTTTCACTATATATATATATATTATGGAAATAAGCCCCACCTATTAAAGCCATGATTTTTTTAATCCGATCTTAATTCTTTGGAGGAATCTGATAAAGGTCATCCAATGTAATATTTGATTGAAATTGATCAATTGATTTCTGTGGCGAAGATCTTTAAAGGTTTCAACTTATATGGAAACAAGAGCCATGTCGGACATGGCCATGCCCCGCTGCAAAAGCTTGATAGTAAACTGAAGCCAGTTAGATTTAGGCTTCTTGTAAACTGCATTTCTTCTCAATGAGTTCGATAATAGCTTTTATACTTTCAGAGATATGCTCAGGACAAAATCTAAGTCTTTGAAACAACAAAGGGCAATAACTCCAAAATTATGCAAGCAAGAGTTGAGTTTCTTGTGCACTGCACTTCACCTCAACGAGATCTATCCACCTATGAAGTTTCAAGTTAATAGCTATTACAATTTCAGAGATATGCCCCAGACAAAATCTTAGTCTTTAAAACAACAAAGGGCAATAAATCCATAAATATGCAAGCAAGAGTAGTGGTTCTTAGGCACTGAACTTTTCCTCAATGAGATCTATCGACCTATGAAGTTTCAAGTTGATGGCCATTATGCTTTCAGAGATATGCTCCCAACAAGTTTAGTGACGGAATGACAGAATGACGGACGGAGACCATTACTATATCCCCTTTGCCCAAACGGGGGGGATAGTTAGCCCCAGCCATTAAAGCCATGTTTTTCATCCGATCATAACTCTTCGAAGGAATCTGATAAAGGGTCACCCAAGGATCATTTCTGTGGAATTTGGTTGTATTATGTTCAGTACTTTCTGAGGAGAAGATTTTCAAAGTAAAAGTTAATGGACAGACGCACACAAAGAGGGGCAGATGCACGACGGACACAAGGCCATGTCAATAGCTCACTGGATTCCAGCCAGTGGAGCTGAAAATACAAAAAAAAATGCTGTAGAAAAGAGAGATATTATTTTTTACCACACAATTAAAAAAGCTATCTTTTGCACTTTTGAAAATACGCAAGTTGTACCGAAATTTTTATGACACATCTGCAGTTAAGTGTTAACCTTAGTCTCCATGACTTGATTTACATATTACACCAAATGTTTTTATAAACTCAATCATTAAAAGAAATACTGACCAACAATCAGGGCCTTTCAGTGTTTTTAGCAATTTGATTTTATTGCAATTTGTATACAGCAATTCAAAATCTAGTGAAATTTGATAAAGTTAGGGGAAAAAAAAATGGAAACTTTGTTAAATAATTGCTTGTAGTGAATTATTTCCCTTTTCACATAACATTTTCCTTCGTATTATATTCAGAATAACAAGAGCACCGCCCACAGGTGCCAACGCTCAGCTGCAGGTGCTGGATAATGCAAAAATTCTAAGTAAAAAAGGGGGCATAACTCTTACAAAAACGCTTTTAGAGTTATCCCTCTAGATAGTCTACATATGCCATATGTCAATACACATGCCAAGTTTCATGAGGTTATCTTCACTAACAACAGAGATATGACCAAGGTTAAAGTTTGTCACTCTAACACCAACGCTAACGACGCCAAGGTGATCACAATACCTGGGGTTTCTCCGAAAACAGCCGAGCTAATAAGAAAAGGTAATGGGCTAAATAGGCAACTTTTTTTAAAAAAAAATCAAACTAAACTTTGATTAGATTATCCCACCAATTATTACTCAAGAACATCCAACAATCTTTCAGTGTCATGTTTCAGAACATTTTCATTGCACTGGCATACATTCAAAGCCTGATGTAAAACACTCAATAGGATGATTCCCATGACACCAAATTAACCCTTTCCTGTAAAAACCTGGAATTTCACGTTGCTGCCAATTTAAACTTGAGAAAACATTGTGAAAAAAAAAGAAATTGCTTCTTCTTTTTCCACAATATTTCCTACCACAAAAGATAGTTTCATTTCAAATTGCATCCAATTTTATTGTTGTCTGCAACTTCTTTCAATTTGGACCAGTCTAAAATATAAACAAGAGGACCATGGTGGTCCTATATTGCTCCCCTGAATATGATGGTTCAAGGCGTAATGATATAAAATACAAAATATCAAAGCTCTACACCAAATCATTTTGGAGAAGATTTTTTAAAGATTTTCTCTTTTAATCCTAGGTATAGTGAAGATCCAATTATATTGAGCCAATTTCAAGAGTGTGGTAATTCTTTGAAGTACCTAAGTACAGAGCCAATAATAAATATTAAAGCCCTTGATCTAATGGTTTGGTAGAAAAGGATTTTTAAAGATTCCCTTCTTTATTTCTATGTAAAATCAGGGATCACAAAGAAAAGGGCTAATTTTCAGAGTATGGTAATTCTATGAAGCATTTTGGTAGATGGTCAAAAGATGATGAATTATACAAATCATCAAAGCTCTAGGCCTTGTGGTTTGGGAGAAGAGATTTTTTAAATTCCTTCTTTTATTCTTTGTAAATCAGGGATCGCCCAGAAAAGGACTAATTTTCAGCATATGGTAATTGTTTGAAGTATTTTGGTAGAGGGTCAAGAGATGGTGATTGTTACCAAATATCAAAGCTCTAGGCCTTGTGGTTTGGGAGGTGAGCTAGAAACAGGAAAGGGTTAATAACTATCTATTTTTCTTAAATCCTCAAACCAAAATCATACATTCTATTCTGTAACTCGAGAAAATGAAAAAAAAAAAAATCAAACAAGACTTTCACTTAATGTGGTTAATATTCCCAAAGGTGCCATGTCACAGAAAAGAAAGAATTTGTAAATCAAATTAAGCTTTTATTCATCAAAAGACCGTAATTCTAAGGAAAATTAATGGAACGTAAACAAAATTCCATGTGCATGTCTTTGTTTGATACTGAGTGTAAATTAAAACATATCCAAACAGTAGTTTACGAGAAAACGGGCGGTCAAATAAAAGCTACAGACAAACCAAAGGACCAACCAACCAATAGACTGACAAGCTCACTCCTATATACCCCTAAAGAATAGTTTTTGGAGATTTAAGTTATTGTTAGTATGTTTTACAATAAATTCTATCATAACAAACATTGGACCCATCAAAATGATATTAAATACAAAGTGACTATTGAAAAGAAAGAAAGGGTTCTTTAATGAAGGAGTGAATTCAGTTTTACCCATTCCCACTCACTGATGCTTTTAAAAAAAGGGCCGTTGGCCCTGTGGCGCTCACCTGAGATAGAGGCTCTTTTTCTTTCAACAGTCTAATTTCATGTTAAGGTTAGGATTATGAAACAAGTGGGCCACAATTACATATAAAGACTATTAACCTGGGGATCCAAAAGTCTAAATTACAAATTCCACGGCTTTAGTGCTGATTTGAAAGAAAGAAAAAACTTTTTCCTCCCTCTGGATCCATGGTTTATAATTTCAGAAATAAGAAAGAAGTCTGTGAACTGATGCTTCATGCCTATACCCTCCCCTGGCTCCGCCAGTGGGAACCCAAGGATCATGATTTTAGCTATTTTGTAAGAGATTAATATACTGATATTGCATGCAAAATATTAAGACTCTACGCCATCTGGGTCAGGAGGAGAAGATTTTTAAAGATTATTGTAAAATTTCACTTTTGTTGCCATGGCAACAAGATTTTTTTACAGATTTCAATTCTTTTAGCTATTTTTGAAGGGGATCACCTAAGGAACATTTCTACCAAATTTGGTTCAAATTGGCCCAGTGGTTTGGGAGGAGATGTCATTTAAAAATCATTCTTTTTATCTATATAAACTCCACCCCCCTGGGGCTCCGCCCCTGGGGACCCGAGGATCATGATTTTAACTATTCTAAAAGAGGTCAATATACTGATGCTTCATGCATGATATCAAGGCTCTATGCTTTCTTGGTTAGGAGGAGAAGATTTTTAAAGATTATCTTGAAATTTCACTTTTGTTGCCATGGCAAACAGAGTTTTTAACAGATTTCAATTCATTTAGCTATTTTTGAAGGGGACCACCTAAAGAACATTTCTGCCAAATTTGGTTCAAATAAGCCCAATAGATTGGGAGGAGATGTCATTTAAAAAATCATTCTTTATTTCAATATAAACTCCACCCCCCTGGGGCTCTGCCCCTGGGGACCCGAGGATCATGATTTTAGCTATTCTGAAAGAGGTCAATACACTGATGCTTCATGCAAAATATCAAGGCTCTACACCTTCTGAGTCAGGAGGAGAAGATTTTTAAAGATTATTGTAAAATTTCACTTTTGTTGCCATGGCAACCAGAGTTTTTAACAGATTTCAACTCTTTTAGATATTTTTGAAGGGGACCATCTAAAAAGACATTTCTGCCAAATTTGGTTTAAATTGGTCCAGTGGTTTGGGAGGAGATGTTATTTAAAAAATTGTTCTTTATTTCTATATAAACCCCACCCCCCTGGGGACCCGAGGATCATGATTTTAGTTTTTTTGAAAGAGGTCAATATACTGATGCTTCATGCATAATTTCAAGGCTTTACACCATCTGGGTCAGGAGGAGAAGATTTTTAAAGATTATTGTTAAATTTCACTTTTGTTGCCATGGCAACAAGAGTTTTTAACAGATTTCAATTCTTTTAGCTGTTTTTGAAGGGGACTACCTAAGGAACATTTCTGCCAAATTTGGCTCAAATTAACCAAGTGGTTTGGGAGGAGAAGTCATTTAAAGAAATTGTTGACGGCCGACGCACGACAGACAGAAGGGGATCACAATAGCTCACTTGAGCTCTATGTGCTCAGGCGAGCTAAAACTTTAGAAAATATTGTTGAAAATGAAGAAATTGCTTGTTAAAAGCAATTTTTAAAATGTCCACAATGTTTTCTACACTACAGAAAAAAATTCCAAAATTTCGACTTGAAATTGTCATCTGCATCTCCTTTTAATTTGATCCAGTCTAAAATTTTGCCGTTTGGTAATGGGTTAAAAGCCTGGAATTCCATTTTAACCCTTTCCTGTTTTGCAAAAATTCGAAAATTCGAAGTTTTTGCAGACGAAAATTTAACCATTCAGTAGGGTAAAAAATATTGTAGAAAAAGAAGAAATTGCTTGTTACAAGCAATGTCTTCTTTTTCTACAATGTTTTCTCAATCATAAAATCACTGAGTCATAAAAACCAGGGATTGAACGGGAAAAGGTTAACACATCAAGCCTGTTGGTACCCATTGGAAATGTCTTGTCAAAAGATTGCAATGAGTACCTCGAACCTATTTACCCATTACCAAGCCGCAACATTTTTGACATGTCAAAATTTCCAGAAGTTGTGGACAACAATTACAACAATTTCAAGTTGATAGAATTATGTATATCTCTGTCTTTTTGGTTTTGTTAATAAAGAAACTGCTTGTTAACAAGCAATTTTTCACCTTATTTTTCTGAATCCTTTTTATAAGGGTTGCAAAAATGTGGGATTGTCATGGAATGGGTTAACATAAGACTTGAGGGAAAAAACTACCACTTTCCTATCACATCATCCTTAAAATTGAGCTCTGGTAAATGCTCAGAAAATGTTTTGGAAAACTCTGAGGAAAATGAAGGAAAAGCCTGTTACAAGCAATTTCATTTTCCACATTGTTTCAATACCCAAAAAGATTTTTTTTAAACTTTCATCAACTTGAAATTGTCTTCCAGTACTTTTTCCAATTTGGACCAGTCTAAATAAAAAAAGTCTGGTAAAAGATTAAGAAAACAATGATATACAAAGCAATACAGGTTTTGAACGATAACAAATTAACACAATAGCACTGTATACAGGCTAGAACTTAGCATTTCAAATACTATTTTCATGTTGATTAATTGCATGATTGAATTAATGATGTTTAACACCAATAGGTTAGTATACTTTGTATTCAATGAATGGTTGGTTTGAATAGGGTTTAACACCACTTTCAACAGTATTTCAGTCATATTATGGCGGCTTGAGGATCTGATCACCGGTTCATTTTATTTCTCGCACCAGTACTTCCATTACATCCTTTCCAAGCCTCCAGCTGCTCATCCCACACAGATTTACACTTATCCACCCATTGGTGGGAGACAAATGTCAGAAAGGATACTTGCTGCAACTTTGGATTGAACCCTGGACCTCATGGTTGAGACCCTGACATGCTACCAAATTCTGGCCTTTTAAAAATTGGAAAGAAACTACATGTCTATTTTTTACCTGGTAGAGAAATCTAAATGAATTCAGATGTAGTGATATTTATGATTCTTTTGCGAAACAATTGTTTGAAGGCACCTCATAATCCCTTACTAGGGAAACAGTTGTTACATTGATCTTATTTTATTTCAAACAATGTTTTCTACCATCAAATATTCCTTTTTCTCAATTATCATTATAATTTGTTGCCTTTAATTTTGACCAGTTCAAAATTTTGTTAGTCTACATGGTTCAACAGTGAAAGAGAGAAAATGTGGATTAACTATAAAACTGTTTCCCAACAAATAGAAGTTTTCTTTTAAATAGTAGACATCTCTTATCAAGAGAAAAATCTCAGTAGTTGCATGACAATGACAGCATCCCATAACGATGTATAGGTCAAGGGTCTTGCATGAATAGCATACCAAACAAATCAAACTCTAATTAGGAGCATAATTAGGCATAATTTTCAAAAATTAATTGAGTTATCCTACTTGATAGAATATTTTCCTCTTTTGATAGTGAACATTAAAGATTCAAATTAACTCATTACCACACATCAAAATTTTAGACTGGTCCAAATAAAAAAGAAATTGCGGATAACAACAAGTTGATGATGAATTTTAAAATTGAGTATTAGGTAAGCTGAAAAGTGCCATTGGGGGGGAATGAGTCAATAAAGATTGAGTCGGATATCCATCTACTTTTGATAAAATGTACACAGGCGGAAATGTTTGAAGAAGTTTCAAATACACAAAACTTAATTTCATGTCGAAAATATTCACACTTCTATGATAACCAATACAGGGCAACATACATGTATGATTCATAGATTGCCCTTATAAATCAAAAATCAACTGGATAATCAAGTAATTCACTTAGATCAGAGGTGGAATGTTGACCCCAAACATTTCAGTATAGCAATTTTGTTTGTGGAAAGCTTTCACCAATTTCACATAATTCTGCTTTTTTACACAGCTTAACCCATATCCACACATCGACACTTTTGGACGCCCCTCATGATAAACATTTGGGAAAACATTGTATAAAACGAAGAAATGCTTGTAACAAACAATTTCTTCATTTTACACATTGTTTTCATTCTAAAAGTTGAAAAAATCTAAAATTTCATCAACTTTAAATTGTCGTCTAGGTTAAAAAATGGGTTTGAAAAAAAACAATGAATTGGGGACAATGAAGAAATTGCTTGTAACAACAATTTCTTCATTGTCTTCTGCCCTAATAGGCAAATATACATTTAAAATTATTGTAATCTACCTCCCTAATTTTGGACTAGACTGAAACTTTGCAGCGTAGGAATGGGTCAATGTTGTAACTATAGTTTGTTCAAACTATAATACTGACAATTAAGTTTCCTTTGTATTTGTATGCATCTACAAACTAATGTGGGTTTGTATTGCAGATAAAATGCCGTCAAGTTGAGTGGGTGTTTTTGGTGATTGATTGACAGACCATTGCGGTCAATCAAGGAAACAACTAACCAATCAAATAATTCATCTAGACCAAAAGTGAACTTTGAAATCTGACATTGTTGGTCAGATTTTTTGTTATTTTGACAAACATTTACTATTAGTCTTATTTGTAACTGACCATAAATTTTGCAAAATAACACTTTTTGATATATTATTTAAACTTCTTGCTTTACCACCCTAAATGATAAGATGGCTTTTAGATTTGTTTTGTTCTGTTCAAGGAAAGATCTGGATAATCTTAACAAATTACATATTATCTAAATGATAAGATGGCTTTTAGATTTGTTTTGTTCTGTTCAAGGAAAGATCTGGATAATCTTAACAAATTACATATTATCTGTTCAGAATAAAATCAAATAAAATTACATCTCAACTGACCATAAAAGGTACTGTATCAAAATGAAGTCCATTTTAAAATTTAAGGCTTGCTCAAAGTTTTACAAAACTTAAAAAGCAAAAAAGTACAAAATTGTAAAAACTTCAAAATTCAACCCATAATCAGTTATTTCCCCTATGATTTTTATCATGAACATGTGTGTTCATAATTTATTGCATAAAACACAATATGATATAACACACAAGTTGTAAGGGTACTTGAAAAACATTACATCAGCTACCTTAACCCAGTATCCGACGACAAAATTTTAAACTGGTCCAAATTGAAAGGAGTTGCAGACGACAATTTAAAACTGATTAAAGTTTAATTTTTTTCAATTTTCTTGGCAAGAAACATTTTTGTTAAATAAAGAAATTGCTTCTTACAAGCAATTTCTTCATTTAACACAATTTTTCCCAATTGTTTTTCTTGAGGCGTGTCAGAAAGTGTCACTGTGTGGGAATGAGTTAATATTGAGTCAAATAAATTATGAAACTTTAAAGTTTGTATTTAGAGACAGTAATTTGACAAGTTAAAGCAGATAATGCACAGAAAGAGAACTTCTTTCAGTTTCACATACAGCAAATCAGAATCTACAGTTAATCTGATTTTAATCACATTGAAAACAATTAGAAAGAAAATGCAGTCTTACAATGGATATTTTATCTTCACTCAGCTCAATTGGAACAAACCTCAGTACAACAAAACAACAAATGAATTACAGGAACATGTTACATTTATGGGCTAATGGTGCTTGACTAGAATGTTCAACTAGTTACAACACAACAATAGAACTACAGGTAGAGGACATTATTTGTATTTTAGATGCAAATATTTTACCAATTCTAATAAAAAAGCCTATGTTGCAGGTACTCATTAGGAAAGTCTCGACAGCAATTCAAATGAGTACCAACAACATAGGGTTTTGTTGAGAAATAAGGATTTAGAATGCTGTTACCCCCTCTTATCTAGACCTCTGAACAAATTTGGTCCAAATGCAAGGAGGTTTTTGTTGACACTTCAAAGTGAAGGCAAACAGAAAATTGAAATAGACTTAAGAGAAAAATATAGGCAAGAGAACTTTGTGGGTACACCAAATATTTTTATCTTAGTGGTGGCTAAAAAAGGTTTCAGTTGACACTTTCAAGTGCTCATAAATTGAAGAAAATGGAAGTAAGTACCATATAATAAGGAAGATAACTTTACAGGAGCATGAAAAACCGTTTGTCTCAGCAGACTGAAAGTTTTTTCCAAGATACTTCAAAGCACTAATGAATTGAAATAAGTACCAAACATAGGTTAGAGAACTTTGTGAGAGCACATTGTTTGTCACAGCCAATTTGACTTTTTCTCACTCTTTTATTTTTTTACTGGATATTATTTGCAGGAGCATCACAAGAAAAGGTTGGGTGGTAAGGTTTTTATTCAAAATAAACTAATAGTATATACATCTTAAAGTTTGTTTGTCTGTTTGAATGGGGTTTAACGCCACTTTTAACAGTCATATTGCGGCAGCTGGAGCACATAACCATAAATTCCTGGTACTTGTAACACCAGTACTACCACTACATCCTTTCAGAGCCTCCAGCTGCTCATACCACTTAGATTTATGATTATCCACCCATTGGTGGGAGACAAATGTTGGAAAAGATATTTGCAGCAACCATACTACCAACTGGGCCATGGCAGCGGTCTCATCTGTTCTGTACTTTGATGGGAAACAACTGTCAGAACGGACATTAGCTATGACCAGGGATTGAACCAGACCCTGCAATGGCCTCTGTTTGATTGAATTGCTTAATCAAATAAAGCACTAAAATCTTTAGGTCTTATTTTCTCTATTCTATGGGTCTAATTTTCTTTAACTTCGATGTCTAGTTTTCTTCAATTTCAAGGTCTTACATTCTTCAATTTCAAGGTCTAATTTCCTTCAATTTCAAAGTCTTATTTCCTTCAAAATCAAGGTCTAATTTTCTTCAATTCCAAGGTCTTAATTTCTTCAATTTCAAGTTATGTGCAGCGTTTTTATTGGTTAGGTGATATAAACAACATAAATTCACCTTATTCAAGCTGTAGTTCTGACATTAAGGTCACCAACTAGTCATTTTACTTTTTGTTAGAAGTTAACCCTTGTATTGCTGTATAAATTACTTAGCTGAATTGCTGTCAAATCAAAGGGCTGAAAGCACTGATAGAACTTGTTGTTCAAAACTTAATATTTTTTTTTAGAAATCAACTTCATAAGCAACTCTGGCAGGAAAAGTACAAGCAGGAGGTATAGACTAAGATCAGCCTGCACATAAGTGCAGTCTGATCTTAGTCTACACCTCCTGCCAAAACAGGAATAGTCCAGGCTCAGCATGACAAGAGTTAATTGTCATAAATTTTGCAAAATAACGACATTTGATATCCATGTGGAACTTCCTATTGGAGACTGTAGGATCAATCAGCGAAGTCAGTGGGCTGGAGCAGCAATCTGTCAATTATTAGGGATATTTTTCAATTTGTGTTATTGAGACAATGGCAAGCCTATAGCAATCTTCAGTTCCTCAAAAAACAAACAAGCCCTTATAAGGGCTCAAGGCAAGTAAACAACTTTCTATTCAAACCATTTACCCCACACAAACAATGCTGCCTTCTTTTAAAATATAATAAATCTTAATTCCACAGGTCCCAATATACAGAAAGTATTTGAACTATACATAACTGAAAAACAAATTTTCTATTCACAGTAGAACAAATATTGACCCTCTACAGAAAAATCTAAAATATATCAGTTATAACCTAAGTAGGATTTGCTTCTATAGATCAATATGTAGTAAGTGGTCAAAGGTTGATTTAAAAGGATAGGTTAAATTTACCTTTGATCCCTTGAACTATACTATACTAGACAGACAAACTTTGAATACCAGAACCTTCTACATTGTACTTACAAAAATTCAAACCATTACCACATAATCCCACATTTTCATACCTTGAAGAAATTTCAAAGTAGAAAATATTTTCAGAAAAAGAGAAATCACTTGTTACAAGCAATTTCCCTTTTCAGAAAACTCTTTCAACTAAATTAGACACTTTTTTTTAAAAATCTAAACACACTCTGCCTATTCTGCAACATTTTTTCAATTTGGATGTGTCTAAACTTTTAAAGTCTGGTAATGGGTTAAATGTGAAGCAAATCATATAATTTAACAATAATTCTTAAAAGAATTAGAAAGCTAAATAAAACGGGATAACGACATTATGGCATTTTTTTCAATGGTTCAACCTACGTAATAAACACAAGAAAATGATTGGGAAAGCATTGTGATGATTGTGGAATATGAAGAAATTGCTTTCAACCCATTTCTATACAATGACGTTTTTTGAAGCCCCCCAAAAAATCTTAGGAAAACAATCTGTTCCACTCTAGAGGACACTGATGTCTCATTATTTCTCATTATACAACTGAGAAATGATGCTTTCTAATCAGTTTTCGTCAATAAGGTCAACCTATTACTCTATGAAACACTGATACTTTTTACCCCATTTCCACATAACGACTCTTTGATATCTTGGAAAGCATTGTGGGAATGAAGAAATTGCTTGTTACAAGCAATTACTTCTTTACCACAATGTTTTCTATCCACAAATCCCAAAGAATCTTTTTAAATTTCATCAACACAAAATTTTTGTCTGAAACTTCTCTTAATTTGGACAACTCTTGGATTTCTCTACCTGGTATTGGATTAACACATTCTCATACAATTAAATGCCCCTAAATATGAAAGCTTTGAAATCAATTGTGAAGAATGAAGAAATTTTTTTTATTATCCACATTGTTTTCTATCCTAATTGACAAAGATTTTGAAGATTTCATCAACTTCAAATTGTCGTCTGCAACTTCTTTGAATTTTGACTGGTCTAAAGTTTTATTGTTTGGAAATGGGTTAAAATCCTAGTAACACTATCTCCAAAAGAATAATTCAAAAGATACCTGGCTCAAAATTTTCCTATATTCACATATTATTTAAATATCTCAAAAATCAAAATGTATCAAACCTTTTTATTATTCAACTTAAAAACATGAAAAATTATGTCATATTAGGCCGAAAAAATTTTAGACTGAATCAAATTGAAAGAAGTAGCAGTTGACAATTTAAAGTTAATGGAATTTCACATTTTTCATCTTTCTGGGTAAAAAATATTGTGGAAAATGACGAAATTTGTAACAAGCAATTTCTTCATTCAACACAATGTTTTCCCAATTGTCTTTCTCGAAGGGTGTCAAAAAGCATCATTGTGTTTGAATAGGTCAATAAAAAAAGCTGATAAAATTGAATTTAAATCAAAAAGAGACAAATTACTCAAATAAATCACCAATTGAAGGCTTCATCTTTATTATGTTAAATACTAATTCTTCTATTCTATCACATATCAAATCAGAGGTCGACACTAACAGTGTCCCAGGATCCAGAGGATCCCTGAAAATTGGAAGGGACCCCAGCAATCTCAGGCTAGGGATTCCATCAGGATCCTTCATTATTTCTCCAGTAATGTATCAACTAATGCTCCTAAATTTTTGATCGCTTGTTTTTGTTGAAAACATTGTGGATAATGAAGAAATTGCTTGTAACAAGCAATTTCTTCATTTTCAAAAATGTTTTCCTAGTTTTGTTTTCAAGTTGGGCTCAGAAGGACAGGATGAATGTGAATGAGTAAATGTAATGTTAATGTATATCAAGAAGGGATCCCTAATTATTTGAGGAAACCCTGAAGTAATAACTAGGGATTCCCATGGGATCCCATTGAATTGATTGATTGATTGAATGGGGTTTAACGCCGCTTTTAACAGTATTTCAGTCATATCGCGGCGGCTGGAGCACCTAACAATGGATTCCTGGTATTTCTCACACCAGTACTACCACTACATCCTTTCCTAGCCTCCAGCTGCTATCCCACTTAGGTTTACGATTATCCACCCATTGGTGAGAGACAATTGTCGGAAAGAATATTTGCCGCCGCCGGGGATCGAACCCATGACACCCATGATGGATCCCATTGAAGCAAAGTTAGTGCCAACCCCTGCAAATCCCAATGAACCTTTACTTTAATATTCATGCTGTTACCACTCTCAATTAGGACCAGTCTATTAAAATTTTGTCTTTTCAAAATAGGTCTAAAAAATATTTCTTTAAAATAAAATAAAAGGATTTGCAGATGACTAGAGTTTCAAGTATGTTAAAATTTGGCAATTTTAAAAATATCTTGCCATCTGAAAAAGAATCTATCTCTTCAAAACAAAAGCTGATCATTTCTGCTTATCTTTGCGTTGTTTTGCCATTTTTACAAGTTTCTGCTGGATGTCTTTACACGGGGTTGGAAGGGCTGTGCCATCTTTCAAATGAACCATGACTTTCTGGATAAAGTTATATGTGTAAACAAGAGTTGCTGGATATTCCATGTTAAAAATCCAGTAAGTTGCAAAGAGACTTGCAAATGCTATTGTGAATTCCTCAAATTCTTGTACAATCTCCTCCTCAACCACAAGAATGAATTCGTCACTCTTAAAAACATTTCCTTTGGAAATGAGAACTGGAACAATCTTTCCCTTTGGATCAACCACTTCATCTTCTCCAACCTCTATAACCATATCACACAAATTTTCTTTCATCATATACGGAACTAAACAGAGTGAAGCAACCATGTCCCAATACTGCTCAAGAGAAGGACTTTCCTTCTTAACAGCGTCAGCTTGTTTTAGCAATTCTTTTGCACTAGTTATTTTCTGACAATGTTCTGTAATATCTCTCCAATGAGACACACAATACTCCTGTAGTGCATGATCGAGATCAATCTCAGTTATCCTCTCAAACTCCTGCATTATTTGTCGGTCTTTAAACAAGTCAGGATAACTTTCTTTCACTTCTGCAATGGTTGGAAGTTCAACTGTTATGTAAGATCTACGTTCTTCGTAAGTTCTTTTCATGTATGTATTGATGTCTTCGGGACTATCAGAGTTTGCGGGTTTTTCTTCCTTCAACTTTTTTGCGGGAATGGCAACATGGGCATTCTCCTCGGCGATTGCTTTCTCAACTTCTGCCGAGGATCCAGGGGTCACTTCAGCAGACATTACGGCAGCCTTGTGTTTACCCAGAGAGGACATTATCTGCAAACACAAAATAACAATAAATAGTAGTACTAAATCAATCTAGAATATGCTACTAAGAGCTATACAAAACACTGCCCGGTAGTTTTCATGAAAAAGACTGTCACTCCCCCTTTATTCGTTACCACACAACAAAATTTAGACCAGCTCAAATGCAAAGTTGTAGATGACATTTTTAAGTTGATGAAATTTTCAAAACCACTGTCTTTTGGTGAAGAAAACATTGTGGATAATTGTAACAAGCAATTTCTTTGTTATCCTCAGTGTTTTCCAAAGCTCTTTTATTGAGGGGTGTTTAAAAGTGTCATTGTGTGGGAATGGGTTAAGTGCTCACCCAAGTCAATGGAAAATAATATTAAGAACAAGAATAACCAAAAGAGAAATAATGCTTCACAAATATCGCATTTATGCCAAAAACATGGCTTCTAGAACCAAACACTATATCAGTGATCTACTAAGGCAGCATTTTTGTATCATTGTCCAACATACATCATAAATGTCCAAAGTTTTTTCAGTCCATTGGGACACTGTCATTGGTTCTAAAGCCCTGTTACCATAATCGTTAGTGTTATACGTTGATTTTGTAAAATCTTTCCACATTTTGTAGACAATTAGGTCATTGTCCCCTTGCTTCCAAAATCAATCTTAGCAAATCACTGATACATTTGCAAGATTTCAAGAAATGACCACAATATATCAGTTCTTAAATTCCCAGGATTTTGTCTTAAAGGGACTTCTTGAATAATCACATCAGAACCCTAAAATCAAAATAAAATAAGTTCCCTCTTTGATACTGTCTTTGTTGGAATTAACCTACAAAAAACTTTCAGAATTCTTAATTCTGATTTATGGAAACTAACTTTACACTAGGTAAGTTGATAGGCAAAGAAGATTTCTGACCTTTTGATAACTCTACTAAAATTCCCCCTTGTTTCATTAAAGAGCATTGACCTGGGGTAAGCCTATAGTATATACTAATTTAATTAACCCATTACCAGACTGCAGTATTCTAGACTGGTCCGAATTGTAAGGAGTTGCAGACAACAATTTTAAAGTTATGAAATTCTATATTTTTCAACTTTCTGGGTAGAAAACATTGTATTAATTGCTTGGTTCAAGCAATTTCTTCATTTTATGCAATGTTTTTCCAATTGTTTTTATGCAATGTTTTCCCAATTGTTTTTCCTGAGGGGCATTCAAAGGCTGCACTATGTAGGAATGGGATAACCATATCCAACACAATCCCGCATATTTACGCAATACAGGTATTGAAAGCATTGTGAGAAAAGAAATTGCTTGTCACAAGAAATTTCTTCTTTTCCAACAATGTTTACTACCACATATGGCCCTTATATTTCTATTGAAAACCAACTTTGCTTTGTTGTTTACAATCTCTTTCAATGTGAATTAGTCTAAAATTTTGTCTTTCAGAAATGGGTTAAACCTCTGAACATACGTCAAATTAAACATACATCTCAATTGCTTTGTAAAATCAGGGATCCCACAACATGAGGCTAATTTTCTGAGTAGTGTATTTCTTTTCAGTAGTTTGCTGGAAAGTCATAAAGCGATAATGCAAACCAAATATCAAAGCTCTAGACCTTATGGTTTGGAAAAAAAAAGTTTTTTACGTTTTTTTCAATTGGTGGCAACCAGAGTTCTTCATAGCTTTTAATTCTTTGAAGTATAATCAGAGAGCACGTCTGAAGGATCATTTTTGTGAAGTTTGGTTGATATCTGATGATAAGTTTGTGAGAAGATATTTATTTAACCCATTTCCACACAATGACGCTTTTTGATGCCCCTCATGAAAATCAATTGGGAAAACATTGTGGAAAAAGAAGAAACTGCTTCCAACAAGCAATTTCTTCATTTTCCACAATATTTTCTATCCATTAAGTTGAAAAGAGCTAAAATTTCTTGAACTTGAAGTCGTCATCTGCAACTTCTTTCAATTTGGACCAGCCTTTAATTATCTTGTGTGGTTATAGGTTAGCCGATGGACGAATGCCGATCACAATAGCTCACCCAGAGCACTAAGTGCTCATGTGAGCTAAAAAAATAACTATAATTCATAAAATTTAACTGAATAATTATATGGCACTTTTACTTTTTATCAGGTGTCCTTCGGTTCTCCATACTAAATAGCAAGACCCAACATTGATACACATTTCTTACGACTTGTACATTACAAGTATTTGTCTACCTTTAAATCCCCATGCCAGGGTATCTTAGACAAAGTAGTCCATAGAAATATTTATAATATTAAAGAGTCCCAACAAATAGTAAGCTGGAGCACCTAACCGTGGATTCCTGATATTTCTCACACCAGTGCTACCACTACATCTCTTCCAAGCCGCTCATTCCACTTAGGCTTACAATTATCACCCATGAGTGGGAAACTAATGTTGTAAAGGATATTTGCTGCTGCAGGGTATTGATTCAGGGACCCCTCACTTGGAGTCCTACATGCTTCCACTGCACAATGGCTGCGGTGTAACCAAAATCAAACTTGACCTAAATATCATGTAGACAAATATTTTGACCAGTTATCAAGACATTAAGCTGAAAATTATGTGACCGCACCTAAGGTTTCTCTAAGATATGTCCCATTGACCTTCTTTTTGACAAACATGTGACCTAATATAAAACTTTACTGAGATATAAAGCAGACAGTCATTCTTGAGTCAAAAAGTTGGCCATCTGCCGTCATAGTACAGTCAGTAGTAATGGGTGAATAATCATTAATGTAAGTGGAATAGCAACTGGAGACTAGGAAAGGATGTAGTGGTAGTACTGGTCTGAGAAATACTAAGAATCCATTGTTAGGTGCTCCAGCCGCCCCGATATGACTGAAATACTGTTAAAGTGGCTTTAAACCCAAATCAATCAATCTAGAGTACAAACAAGATTTTTTTAAGATTGAATTTGATCAATTGACCTAGTTTTTTACCATATGTGACCTAATATCTAACTAAACAATATTCTGACCAATAATCAAGACATATAAGCCAAACATGTGGTCTCTAGACCACACACAAGGTTTTTCTAGAATATAACCTAGTGACCTAGACTACTTTTTGACCCACATGTGACTTTATAACTCAATTAATCGAGTTATAAAGCAGACAAACATTCTGACCACATATCAAGACAAAGATGTGGCCCTTAGGGCACACAAGGTTTTACAAAGATTTGACCCAGTTACCTAGTATTTGAGCCTAAATGAGCTTATATCTAACTTGATCTAAGTACATGTACCAGACAAATATTCCAACAAAATAATAAGGACATTTAAACCAAAAAAGTGACCCATAAAGTGCACACAAGGTTTTTCTACAATTTTACATTGGGACCTATTTCTTTACCCAGTGTGATCCAATGTCATGTAAAAAACATTCTGTACAAATAACAAGACATTTGGGCCAAAAATGTGACCCCTAAAGTGAAGACAAATATTCTGACCACATTATATGGTTCAAATGTCTTGATATGACACATACCAAGACATTTGAAACAAAATGTGAGCTCTAGAGTGCAAAGTCATAGTTTTTCTAGAAAAGAAATTGACCTAGTGACCAAGTTTTTTACCCCATTAGACTAACTTATCCAGATCCACACAAATGCAGCCTACTTTAAATATTCTTTTTTCCCTACATGTGATACTATGGAACAGCCTACCAGAAAAAATTGTACAGCACCCTGATATTGCAGCCTTCAAAAAGAGTCTCGATTCTTTTCATATAGTGAGCGTCCCTGAATGACCAAAATAAGTTTTATCAGCTCTTTTAATCTAACACTCACAATACTTTTAAAATTTTGCACCCTAACCAATGACTAACAGTTTTTTATTCCAGCACAGACGCCCACCTGCCAGTAATACCCGAAAGGGGAGTTGGGCAGTATATATAGATAGATATTGAAGGTTTTATAGAGACAAACAGTCTGAACAAGTCTCAAGACATTTTGATAAAAAAAGCACCCTTTTAGAATGTTGATGGATGCTAGACTACAGACAGTACACGACAGACACTGGACATAGTCTGATCACAAAAGCTCATTTAGAGCATGTCTTGCAAAGGTGTGCTAAAAACTGTTTATTTGTCCTGTGAAATAATTATGCTTCCATGTGAATCATGCTTCATGCACAAAATTCATTTCCTTTCTTTCTTTACTTTTTTGATGACTAACTAGGGCTGTCTTAAACTCTAGAAGTAGCCCAGTCTAACTTCTTTAGAACCTTCTCCATTCTGGTCCAGTTTCTGAAACAGCTGCATTTACTAGCTATTGACTATCAAACATGGGCCCCCTTGTGAACAGGCTGCATTTACAAGCTATCAATATCAAACATGGGGCTCTTTGTGACTTCCAATATAATCAAGTGGTGGCTAAAGTAGCAAACTAGTAATAATCAACTAGGTTCAAAAAGATCTCTTGGACTTAAGATATACCAATATTTCTTCCAAGATGATTACTGAGATCTTTGGAGATCTTCTTGGTATGGTAATTAAGACCTCTTTTAGACAGACAGATGGGAAAGGCTCTCTGACAGTGTATCGAAATGAATGCTAGTTTATTGCAGCTAGAAACCTTTGGACAGCAAATTTAGGGAGTCCTACATTTTAAATTAGAAGTCTCAGACTACATGACTACCTCTAGCATTAATGCCATGAAAAATTGATCTTAACATATCTACAAGCGGCGATTGAAAAAAAAACTATGAATAAAGGCTACAGTTGGCATTGTGATTCAAGGCATAGAAATCCAGACTTTCCTTGCAGTTCAATACGGTTTTACTTCAAAAGTAGCAAAACGTTAAATGCATTGCAATTATTTGCAAAGAACCTACGATAGGAACAGATTTAATGGGTGCTGTTGTAAGAATTCACTACTACACGAGGTTATTTCCCGGTTTGAAATGTAGCGGCAGCTGCCCCACCAACCGATTTTTTTTGTTGACGCGACATGGGCTACGTTTTTGAACACCGCAGTCGAGTGCAAGATGGGTTAAGGACGAAATTTCTTACACAGTAATCAGTGCTAGTTTTTTGTTTGCCATAGAATAGCAATAAATACTTTATTTTTCATCTTATGCTTCCATGATCTGTCGCAGTAGCATAATCATGGTCAAGGTCGTTTGACCGGTGATTGATGTACTTTTTACGAAAATGTGAAGTACACAATTTTGTGGGGGTTGTCTCCCTTATACTAAGCGATCCCACTACGTTATCTCTCCGTTATTTAGGGCGTAGCAATTGGCTAATATCGCGGATCTGATTTCGTATATCTTGACTCCAAAATGAAGCCATCAATAACATATTTATCTTAGAGAGGAAGCCGCTATAAAGGATGGAGCTCATATTAGGTAAAATACTGTAGACAAAACCGACACACAGGCTGGAAATATTTGAACATATTGCCCAGCAATATTTTGAGATCTATAGTTACAGAGGCACAAATCTGACCATGATAGTTCGAAAGGACTGATTCCTTGTTATAAACACGTTTTGTCCTTTACCATGTAATTTGTACGCTGTCTGGCCTAATGGCCTACCGTGGCTTTTAGGAATGTTTTGTGTGTTGCCGGGACCCTTACTGATAAGCCTTACCGGGGGTTAAACTTCTTGTATATTCCACTGACTATCATATGGTCAATAATATACAATAGTCGCGTTCCTTAGCTTTACCCAAACTATTCTTTAAACTTATATTAAAATTCTGATTTGGAACAATTATTATAAAGCTGTTTCATTTTTATATTGAATTATCCGTTAGACGCTGTTTAGTTGTTTTAGAATAGCTAACTTGTCTAGTAAGTAGGATAAGCCATTAAAAACCAATGACTGACTTACCTTATTGATCCATAAAAAACGAATCGGTATGCTACAGAACTTTGTTTATTATACAATCTCTGACTGTCCGTCGAGCATAAATACTTTAACCCATACCCACACAAAGACGTGTTTTAGACGCCCAAGAATTTTTCTAAAAAAAAAAAAAAAAAAAAAAAAAAAAAACCCAAAAAACATTGTGGTAAACGAAGAAGTTGCTTGCTACATGCAATTTCTTCATTATCCACAATGTCCAAAAAGATAGATTTTATTTGAAGATTTATCGACTAAAAATTGTTGTCTGCAATGTCTTCGAATTTGGACCAGTCGAAAATGCTGTCGTCTTGCAATGATTGCCGGGTTAAAGCTCGCTCTTTTGCTATAACTGATATGGGTGGGTAAGTCTAGACATCGAACCCACAACCTTGAAGTTTTACTCGAATTTTGAGAAGGACGTCATTGGTGTTCAAATAAGACTTCAAAGATTAACTAAACAAAACACTTAATTTTATTGGATTGTCTGAAAGTATTTTTCTCAGTACAATGACGTGTTCCCTTTAAATTATGTAAAACTTCTATGAGAACGGAGTTCTCGAATTTGAAAAACGGGTATAAGACGCTGTGCTTGTTCGGCCGCAAGTGCCTTTTGAACGATTTTGACGTTTCTTTACTGCAGACGATATAATCCTTTCCAAGCCATTGACGCTGGACAACGCGTTGGAAAGCATTTTCAAAAACGAAGAAATTGCTTGTTACAAGCAATTTCTTAATTATTCACAATGTTGGTTTTTTTTACCCAAAATTCAAAGATATCTAAAATTTCACCACTTTTTTTGTAGGATAGAAAATATTGTGGAAAAAGAAGAAATTGCTTGTTACAAGTAATTTCTTCTTTTTCCACAATATTTTCTCAAGTGTTAAAACACAAGGACTTAAAACGAGTGATTTAACAGGAAAGGAAGGGTTAAGTGTTGAGAAAGTATTAATACTATCGTAACACAGGGGCATAGTATTTGTTCGACTTTCTGTCTGAAATCTTAAATCATGGATACAAGAAATGTTATTTGTCACTTCTATCGATGAAACAATACCTAGATTTGGTATGTAGGCAACTTCGGCTGATATGTAACTTCATATGACAACTTCTAGTTTCATGGATAAAGTGCTAAAATGATCATTACCAAGACCAATGAGTAAATCAATAAGATTTACTTCTGAAAATGTTACCTGAGGTGGTCAAAATAATGGATTGTACGATAACTTCTCATTCAACCACATTTTCGTCTAAAGACAGACAAATCGTAATCTGTTCAGGGCACTGGCCTCTCAGAAATAGATCTACCATTTCCGTCAATTCAAGAATTATAATTTCCTCCACAAAGATAATTTCTTAAAAAAAAAAAAATGCCTTCGTAGAGTCTTGAACAACAATAATTGCTCAACCATTCAGTGCCGACTGGTTAAACAATGCTAACAGCACCATGTTTTCTGAGCAGCTCGCGGCTGTTCTTACATTCGAAAAGGCATTGCAGAGCGTATTAAACTACAGTGCGGTTTACTCGGAATCTTGAGCACTCTGCGGTTTAGTTGGAGCAACGAAGTCAGAGACAAAAAGGCTTCGCATGTATACACTTGGTAGTTTTGGATTTATTTTCATGGATTGTTGCCCATAGATACGATCATACTTAAATTTGCCCTTAGATCATGCAGCCTTATGCCTGTTTAATTGTTCTCAAGGGCATTCAATACTCAGTATTCCAATATTCACTTTTCTTTTGACTAAGATCACTAGCGTACTCATTTCTGATTTTGAGTCTTTCCGCTAAAATGGCGAGCAGGCTTATCAATATCACTATTCAGAATTGACGCATCATGGGGTTCGACTTAGATGTAAAGCGAAGTTATTTTGAAAAAATAAATAAAAAATAAAAATAAGGGTCAGTAACGTTGGACAGAAAAATAAAATAGCTGTCTGGCGACCTAAATATCGTACCTATAACTTTAGCTGTAGTAACGATTTGTCAAACCAACACAAACTGCTTATCATAAATGTCTGAATTCAAAATTCACTTCTGGTCTAAATGAATGATTTGATAGGCCATTCGATTCTTTGATTGACAGTGGCGATCCGACGACAGTTTGGGTTTTAACTATAGTCATATAGAAAGAGATAGGTAATCTACAATTGAAGTAAGAGCCGCATGACTAACATCATTAATCGTTTTTCCATAATACCTGTACCGTCGATTCTGTATGGCAACTTGAAAATTGACCAACCGGGGCGAGGGGGGGGGGGGGGGCTGCCAAACAAAGAAATAATCGACCAATCAAATTATCCATTTAGACAGGAAGTGAATTTTGAACTCCAACAGAGGCTGACATTTATGTGAAATATTTTCATTGGTCAGGTGACTTAAACATCGTGACTACAGTTTGTTCAATATGTAGTTACGACTTTTAGGCTTACTAAAACTAACCATTTTACCCTTTTGTAACATTTTTCTGGTCACATATTTCGCAAAATAAAGCCGTTTAATATCGAAGTGGAACTTCACGTCGGAGTCAGTGGGCGTGGCCAGCGAAGCCTAAATGGGCGGGGCCAGCGATCCGACATTTATTTTAATGTTCGTTCGAGAATAACATTTTGCTTGGGAATTGTTTAGGTCGATTATTGAAATAATTCAAGATAATAAGCCATCGTTTCTATTCAATGGCAAGAATCGTGCTACATGCTGTACTGTAATGAGTTACATGTGCATGTATATAACTTTCGGGGGTTTTGTGCAAAAGTACTCATTTCTAAGCAGTATCTTTAATAGCGGGGAAAGACGTTTGAAATTCGTATATGATGGACTTTGTACATGGTGCTAATTTTTAGTGTACGAAAATTTACCTGAAAATGTGTCCTGAAGCGAAACACTTTGACACAGTTTTAATACGGTTTATTTGTTCAGGTAACGTTATTACCACACTCAGCAAATCAAGAGGTGCGTCCTTTTCAGAATCTTGTCCAGGTTTTAAGAGAAAAAGTTTTAGATTCAGATTTTTACACCCCTAAATACGAATCTTAGTTTCAATTAGGGTATTAAGCGTGACCAGCATTGTTTGAAATGAGTCGACTTGTCCACGTTCAAAATATCAAAAATTGGTTATTAGCGGGATTTAGTATCGGTTAAAATGTTAAAGAGGGTCATGCACATACATGTTACGCGTAATAGCTAGAAATATTTTTGCAAGCTTATAAAGGGTACTTGATAAAATGCCCTTACTTTAAGGATATTGCAAACCATAAAAGGATAATATAAGAACGGCTTTTGTGAATGGTTTTATCAATGTATTGAGTATTCTCCCGAAGTCGATTCAACGACATTGCCATCGTTTGATGAGAGCAGTTGATTTCTTAGTACAAGTTATCGCCCCTCCCCAATAAGAATGACTTGGTATGTGTTTTTTCTATTCATATCTAAAGCATGATGGCAGTGGTATCTATTCATTGGAATTATAGACCAGACTTAATGTAATACTGAGGGTGCTGAAGGAGGACAACCCTGTCAGAAACCTAACTAGTTGACTTTTTTTTTTTACTTAATTCATACATGAAACAAAATGTACAAAAAAGAAGGCCACCATATCAGGTTTTCATTGGCCTCATAAAAATCCATAAAAATGTAGTAGTGGTTGCGCTCGCGGGAAATTTGACAATGAGTCTCTTTTTCTCACGACACGTCATTTAATCACAAAAACGCCAATAGGATGTGTCTAAAAATTTAGTCACTAAGCACACATTCTTTTATCATAAAAATATGGTGATATATCGGTGTCATCTTGTCAGTTAGTCGCTCCTTCTATAGCCTTAGCCTTTTCTTTACCTCCCAATTATCGTGTATTTCTGTTTTGGTCAATTGATATTGCACATCGTGAACAAAAAAAAAAAAAAACCCAAACTTTCTAATTTCCTTTGTAACAATTATATTCATTCCACCCAAACTGCACAGATAGACTCGGTATTAAGCTGAAATTGAAGTACACAAATATACATGTATACTCTGATTTAACTTTCTAATGAAAAACCTTGACGTCCCGCGTCTTCTTTCTCTACAATGCGTATACGCCCCCAACGTATGTTGATATCGTCTTCTCAGTCAACCTGTTCGCTTGGCCGTCATTTTTTGTTTATGCAACTTATTTTACATGGGCAGGTTAGGATGAAATATTCAGGAAATATTCTTTATCATGCCACGTTCGGATCTAGCTTTCCAGCTATTTTTATGGTAAATTTAAATGAATTTTTCACGGGATATTTGTTGACGTGCTACCTTTTGCATATCCTGATACTTTTTGCTTTTAGGTGTGTCACAGAAATAAGGGCTTCCCATAACATTTTCCTAGTTATTTCAATATCGCTTGGTGCTGATTTCAATAAAGATTTGGATGATGAAATATTGATAGATTGTTATTGACCATAATGTCTCACAAGTTCGAGATTTTTCAAAGTTAGTGATTCTGGTGACTACAATTCCAACTTGATCAAGTTTTTCATGAATCCTGCCCATCAGTCAGGTTGAAATTATAGCGAAATGTGTTCTTGTTACCCGCCATATAACACTATATCCTGGAACAAACTTCGTATTGCGTATGTATGGATGTTTGTATTTCCATTTATTTATCGTAGCTATCGTAGCACATGTCCATCATGAGCGACGCCCACAGAAAACGGTTAGTTGTTACGAAGTATAGTGCAAGGATACGGGACGAAACTGATGAGAGCTGCACCTAGCTCTTTTACGTGCTCGATGGATAGCATCGTCACACGGGGCCTTATTTTATCCGAAAGACAATTAGTTTTCGAAGCTCGAAGCCCTGATCTTGAGGTTTAAAGACAAGTGCTCTACCAAATGTACCAACTGGGCTAATCGGACTGGCTTCGTATTACGTGATAATAGGATTCTAATAAGAACCCACATCTGGCGATTTCGTACTCAAAATATAACAATCCTATCTGATTGTCGGAGGATCTAGTGGAAGAAACTAATTCTACATTTTAGACACAGTCTTATGTCAACTCTTGTTAAGAAAATAAGGTCTTTTCTTGGTTAGACAAATATTTAGAGTTGTCTCTCTTTGACGAATAACTAAAGACAGTTTTTTGCTGAATAACTTCTACTCTTGCTTAATCAAACCATTGTTTAAAACCTGGACTCTAGGTAGTTATTTTGTATACAAAGCGAAACTTCATTTTACATATAGATTTTAAACCCCCACCCCCTCTTTATTTACTCTTTTAACCCTCTCTCACAAAATGGCGCTTTTTGGCTTCCCGAAGAAAATTTGATTTAGAAAACATTATGGAAAATGAAGAAATTGCTTGTAACAAGCAATTTATTCATTATCCACAATGATTTTTAGCACAAAGACAAAGATTTTTTTTTAAAAAATTCCATGCGAGTTCTTCGAATTTGGGCCAGTCTAAAATTTCAGTTGTCGTCTGGTAATGGGTTAATTAAAACAGCTGTTCAGTGAAGACTGAGTTTAATTGGTCACTACTTTGACCATGGTAAGCATAAAAGTTACATGTATTTGGTATGACCGTTGAAATTTCAGTTTTTCTAAATAATAATTACATCAATCCAAAAAAGTACTGTCTTCTTGATATACATACAATTTCAGTGGACCGCTAAAAAAGGAGGGAGTGACCGGTAAAAAAGGAGGAAGGGAGGTATAGATAGATAGATAGATAGATAGATAGATAGATAGATAGAAAGATAGAAAGATAGATAGATAGATAGATAGATAGATAGATAGATAGATAGATAGATAGATAGATAGATAGATAGATAGATAGATAGATAGATAGATAGATAGATCTTGTTTTGTTGGGTATATATATATATATATATATATATATATATATATATATAATTTTTTTTTTTTCTTTTTTACCTTTTCATATAAAAGTTTATTTACATATTTGTATGCATTGGAATATGAATTCAAAATTTTGAAAGAAAATTTATTGAATGTCGGATTGGTCAGTTGATCGAATAACTGACTGAATGATTTAGTTATTGCTTGATTTGTTAAATGATTTGTTGATCCGGATCGAATGATTTGTTCTTATCGAATGGTAACAGGTTGCTTGGTCCCGACTGTTTGAATGGTTGGCTGATTGAATAATTGGTTGGCTGATTGATTGATTAATATTCATTCCGCCAGCATCACTTACCCATTCCCATACACGCTTTTTCACGCAACCCAAGAAAAACGATTGGAAAATATTGTGTAAAATGGAAAAATTGCTAGTAACAAGCCATTTTGTCATTTTACACATTATATTCTACCCAGAAAGCTGAAAAGAATTAAAATTTTGTAAACTTGAAATTGTCGTCTGCAACGTCTTTTAATTTGGACCAGTCCAAAACGTTCTCATGTGATGATGGTTTAACAAGTATGAATTCTTATTTTAAGAGAAAGGTTCGTATCGAAGAGGCTGAGTGAAATTCATTAAAAATGGCTTAATCAATTATCAATCATCGATGATATTTACCGCTATATATATTAAATTGATACACAAAAGATTACAAATATCGACGGATTATTGAAATACACAGTTTGCATTACACGTGACCGCAGTTTCCATGACGTCACTGAATATGACGTTTTGACCAACCAGGGTCTCGCTTGGCAACCATACCTCCATTCCTGTCTTTCGAAAAATAGCAACACAATATAAAACTAACAGAGGTTAAAATGGATTAAATTCGTCGTGGAAGATTTAATAATTGTGCTAATTCACGAAGGAAATAATAGTGGAAATGCCTTGATAGTTAAATAAGGCAGGATTAATCGGAGAATGGTAACTTTCAGTGTTTGTTTAGGAACATGTCAACACGAGTAAAACCTTTGCCTGTCACTGGACTTCAGAAGACACGATCATTTATGTCAAACGACATGTACGCCCATGCCATTGAAGGATCGCACCATTTACCGCCGTTGACGAGTCAGACGGTCGGTGGAGCATCACACAGCGCTCATGTGAGTAATACTGGTCCTAAAATCTCTCAATTGTACGAAGATCATAAACATCATGACAAAAAAGATCACAACCAACATGGCGGCCAAGACGAGCAACAGCCGTTGCCGGTTGTCCGACCAAGCTCAAGTGCTGGCAGTGTTGCCTCAAAGAGTGGATCAGCAGCAAGACGAGGTAATCAAATGAGTCCAGAGACTGCTATGAAGCAGTACATGCACAAACTTACATCATTTGAACACCATGAAATCTTTAATTATCCTACAATATTTTTTGTTGGACAAAATGCTAAAAAGAGACAAGGGGTAATTGGTGGTGCAAATAACAATGGTTATGATGATGAACAAGGAGCTTATGTACATGTTCCACATGACCATATAGCATACAGATATGAAGTATTGAAAGTAATTGGTAAAGGCAGCTTTGGTCAAGTTGTTAAGGCCTATGATCATAAAATGCAGGCACATATAGCATTGAAAATGGTACGTAATGAAAAAAGATTCCATAGACAAGCTCAGGAAGAAATTAGAATTTTGGAACATTTACGAAAACAAGATAAAGACAATGTTATGAATATAGTACATATGCTTGAGCATTTTAGTTTCAGAAGTCATATTTGTATAACATTCGAATTGCTCAGTATGAACTTGTATGAACTCATTAAGAAAAATAAGTTTCAAGGATTTAGTCTACAACTAGTAAGAAAGTTTGCACACTCAATATTGCAATGTTTAGAGGCTCTTTACAAAAATAGAATCATACACTGTGATCTAAAACCAGAAAATATTCTTCTAAAACAGCAGGGGAGAAGTGGGATCAAAGTGATAGATTTTGGATCCAGTTGTTATGAACATCAACGGATATACACCTACATTCAATCTAGGTTTTACCGTGCACCAGAAGTAATTTTAGGGGCCAAGTATGGAATGCCAATAGATATGTGGAGCTTAGGCTGCATACTGGCAGAGCTTTTGACTGGGTATCCACTTTTTCCAGGGGAGGATGAAGGTGATCAACTGGCAACAATCATAGAATTACAGGGTGCTCCACCTCAAAAGCTACTAGATAATTCCAAAAGGGCAAGAAACTTTATTAGTTCTAAGGGATATCCTCGCTATTGTTCTGTGGCAACACTGCCTGATGGGTCTACAGTTTTACAGGGTGGACGCTCTAGGAGGGGGAAAACAAGGGGACCACCTAAAAGTAAAGATATGGTTACTGCCCTGAAAGGTGCAGATGATCCACTTTTCCTTGATTTTCTTACAAAATGTCTAGAGTGGGATCCTGTTCAGAGACTCACACCAAATCAGGCTCTCAGACATCCCTGGCTTAGACGTCGTTTACCCAAACCACCTCCAGCTACAGAAAATCGCCAAGATTCAGCATCAAGGAAAAAGATAACCACCGCAAATACTAGTACAATAATGTCAAAAATGGGAAGCTCGTCAAGTGGAGGAAAAGCCCGCCAACCGTTCATTCAAGATGAATCCCATGCATTGAATACAAGGACTAAATTACCACAGATTGGTTCTACCATGTAGAACTTCTGGAACAAGAATTGAACTCTAAAATGATGAAGAATATTTTATTTAAATGCAACTTATTTTGTTAAAGAAGCCGTCCACTCATGCCTTATCAAATTTTAGTGTCACTGTCTGTGATGGAACAATTATGATGAAATTGTGAAAGCATGATTGGCCAAAATGCAAATGACTATCAATAAGAAATAATGGAATTATCTGTAAATTGATTACAATATTTTGGCAGAATCTACCTACATATTCCATAATCATTGTGTTTGGAATAAATATGAAGTGTATTTTTTTGTAATTTTTTATATATTATATCACTTGTGCTAAATGGTGACCAAAGTGTTGTTGGATCCAATAATTCACCATTGAAAATCAATGTGGCTAACACGCAGTGAATGTGAAATGATACTGAATTAAATCCACTTTTCTCAGTTTTCAAAACGTCAGTCACAAATTTTGTAGTTATGACAATGGGCTTCTTGATGGAACATAAAAGCAGTCAGTATTGTGTAAAACATTATTGTTCACCCTTTTTATCTGCTATTTGCCAGAGGTTGATGTTTTTTAACCCCTGTTGGAATATCAGTGTGTGATCACTATTGATCAGTCTTTGCTGTGATAACGTTTCTACATTTTCCCCCTCATCATTACTCCAAGATATTGACATGACAATGATGACCTGGTTTTCCATTAATTTATCATTTTACTGAGGAATAAAATGACAGATAGTGTGTCCTGTGCAGGTTAAAGTTTGTGTATGCTTCCTGCAAATGCAGAAATATTTATGATCAGCTGGAGAAGGTTTCAATTTTCAAAAATCAAAATTTACCAAGTTTAGCCATACTTAGTTTCCAAAGAAAATTTTTAGGTTAACATTTAGCAACTCTTCATGCTACAAGTGGATTTGATTTATCTTTCTTTCTATTAGCAATTAACCCATTACTAGACAACAAAATTTTAGACTGATCCAAATTCATAGAAGTTCCAGTCTACTTTTAGTTGATGAAACTTTGTATGCTTTTGCATTTTGAGGTAGAAACTTAAACTGTCGATAATGAAGAAATTGCTTGTAACAAGCAATTTCTACATTTCTTTCTATTTTTCTTGGGGGCATCAGAAACGATGATTGTGTGAGATAGAGTTAAACTAGTGATTATGTTATATTTTGATTAAACACTTGGATGATGATATAGCACAAGTCTGGATCAAGCTGCACAATGTGCAATTTAATCTAGACCTTTATCATTTTCTATAGCTGGCTAGGGGTCCAAGTAGAGGGAGTGATTTTCATTTCTAATGTAAAGTTTTACCATTTATCCACCAAACCTTATATTGTAGGTAATGTCTCTCTTAACCCTTGTCATGCTGTATAAATTACCTTACTGAAATACTGAAATCAAAGGGCTGAAAGCACTGATAGAACTTGCTGTTCAAAAATCAATATTTCTTTAAGAAATCAACGTCATAAACAACTCTGGCAGGAAAAGTACAAGCAGAAGATATAGACTAAGATCAGCCTGCACATAAGTGCAGTCTGATCTTAGTCTACATCTCCTGCCAGAACCAGAATATTCCGGGTTCAGCATGACAAGGGTTAAGATGGTTCAATGCACAGGGACAGCAAAAGGTGGAATAGAAAAAACAGATTTTGCTGATTGTCATTATTTTATTGATCCATTCCCACATAATCCTGCTTTGACATACCCCTCAAGAAAAAAGCTTTGAAAAATATTGTTGACAATGAAGAAATTGCCTGTAACAAGCTTTTTTCAATATCCATAATGTTTTCTACCCTAACAGGCTAACATTTTCTAAACTCCACCAACCAGAATTTGTTGTCTGCAACTTTTTTCAATTTAGACCTGTCTAAAATGTTGTTAAAGTCTCCTGACATTAAAATTGCTAACCTCCGTATTGATTAATTTGAAATTTTGTATCCAAATTCATTGTCATGTCAATTTTTTTGGGTAAATACCAATGTGTTGTGTGAATGATTGGTTGTTTGATTTGAAGTTTGTTAGTGATTGTTGTTAATATATATATTGTTTGTTTTTGGAGGGTATAGGTACAAATAGACTGGTTGGACAAAAGCCTGACACAGTATTTTGTGAGCTGGCATTTAAAACGTCTGAAACTACTGTACTGTGTTGCTGGATATAAGATGGTATAAACTTCATAATCCATTCCAAATATCAATGAACAAGTAATATTACATAGTAACCACATGGATGATAAATTAAAGGTACAATTATTCAAGGTTGTAATAACTCTTTCTAGATGTCAGATAGACATGATTAACCCATTACGAGGCAACAAAATTTTAAACTGGCCCAAATTCAAAAAAGTAGCAGATGACACATTTTAGTTTTTGGATTTTAAAAATCTGCGTTCACTCTTCAATATGCCCCCCCTCCGAGGAGAAGTTCCCACATGATGTTAAACTGTCAAATGGTCAACAAAAAGTAATTAATTTGATGGGCTGTACTTGTAATTTATGACCCTCTTGCCATGCCACTGATCAGTCTGAGTGTACTGACCCGTGTCAGAACTATGTCTATTAGCACATTTTCTGAATGATGAATAGTCATTCTACCATAGTATTTTATAAAAGTTCTGAAATACCAACCCAGATTGGCCTTTGATAAATCTTTTCTCTCATGAAAATGTTTTTGTTCCTGAATTTCAATATAGTCTTCTGCGGGATGCGGTCATATTACATGTATGTAAATGATGTAGTTTAACCCAATACCTCGCAATCCAGCATTGTGATAGCCTGAAGAAATATGGTTCGATGATACTTTAACTTCCTTAATGGCCAAGTGGTATAATAGGTACTTGACTTGTGATCTGAAGGTCAGGGGTTCGAGTCCCAGTATCACTTAATAGCCTGCAGGGTCTACCCTTGTATGGTTGGATCTTACTCTTAGCCTCAGTCCCTCTGTCAGGGATGTTGAAACTTATTCATTTTGAGTGCTCAAGAGCAATCTATAAGTTAAAAGTTGTTGTCTCAATCAAACTCAATGTACAATTAATTGGTATAAACTAATACTTTGCGAGAAAAAGAGAAATAGCTTGCAACTGGCAATTTCTTTCTTTCTCACAATGTTATCTTCTTTATTTGGCACTTTTTATCAAAATTTAGCTTTTTTTCAAATGATGTTGGTAACATCTTTTAATCAGAACCAACTTCTTTCTATTATTACCAGTCTAAAATATTTTTGTCTGGTAATGGGTGATAAGTGCTTCTTTAAAAGTAAGCAAAAGGAAATAGAATTTTACAAGTGGCAGATTAATTGTATGTTCATTTTGGCATTATAGATAGTTTTACACCTACCCCCACCTTGATGTACCAGGATTTTCTTTCTTACAACATTTTTTTTATGACCACACCCTTTCTCAGGATATTTTTTGTAAATGAATTGAATAACTTAAGATAGGGACCAATATTTGTAATGATCCATAAAAATATTGAGGATAATTCCTTATGCATTGGATTCCACTCATTTGTAGTCATGATGAAAGCATCTTTTTTTCTAAATTTCAAATGGCATTAAGCACAAAAGATTCGAGGGGTGAGTGAAGACTACTAAGTATATTCTGGTGTTCCCCATCAATAATAATTTATTGTACTATTATCTCCCTTTCTTTGTACAATCTCTATCCTGATATTTGCAACAGAAATGTTGACAAATTAGCATTGCAAGTAAGAGGAATCCTCTGTATATTATGTTAAGTATATTATGAATACCATTGAAAAGGATTTATATGATTTTTTTTAGTTTTCTGGAAAATTTCCTGTTATCTAGGTATCTGATCAGGGATAAAATGTGTATCCACAAGCTTTTATAAATTGCTTGATTCCCAGGGTTAATCCATTCAGTATTATTTGCTGTCTAAACAGTTCTACAAGTCTGCTGATCTTATCCTTCATAGCTAACATGTTCCTGTTTACATGATTCATTGCATACAGTTTGGTCCAATTAACCCATTCTAACTCAATCCCACTTTTTTTACGCCCCTCAAGAAAAGACTGGAGGAAAACAGGTAAAAATAAAGAAATTGCTTGTTAAAAGCAATTTCTTCCTTTTCTGCCTTGTTTTCTACCCCAAAAGATGGATATACTCAAAATTCTCTGAACTTGAAATTGTAAATTCTTTGAACTTGGACCCATTGTTGAGTGGGAATGGGTTAATCCAATACCAGACATCATGTGACACTTGTCCAAATCAAAAGGCACTGCAAACAAGAATTAAAACTAAGGTTAAAACTTTTAGATTTTCTTAACTTTGTGAGTATAAAACAATGTAAAAATGAAGAAATTACTTGTTGCAAGCAATTACTTTATTTTACACAATATTTTCCCAATTGTTTTTTTGGGGGGTGTCAAAAAGCATCATTGTGTGGGAATGGGTAAAGAGCTTCCACATTATTACATTGTAGAAGTTTTCTCTGCAATATTGATTGAGAAAAACACAAAGAGACACGTAATGACAACTAACTATTTGTTAACTGATGGAAATAAGTTGAATTTAGTGAGGTTTTCCTTGAATCTAAGGATCAATTCTAATCAAAATAAAAAAAAAATCAACAACACTGGTTCAGGACAGAACTTTTGCTTTAAGTAAATTTAGTACATGTACAACGTGAAAGCTTCCAATATGTTTTTGAAAGAAAACATTTGTTCCTGAAAATATGTAACATTATGAAGGATAAGATATCGTCTTCAGTGTGATCTTGTGAACTGGTCTGTGATATGTCTATGATTAGTTCAGTAATTAACTGATAAGCCCCTCCTGATAAGGCATACCGGACTTGTGTTAACAAAAATATCTCTGGAAATTGTCTATGATCTGAACTGGTTTATAAAAACCTTCTGCATAAGAACTTTGAAATTCGGTACAAATCATCATCTATTGACCCTCTTCCAAAATACTTCAATGAATTATCGTATTCTAAAAATTAGCCCTTTTCTGGGCCATCCCTGATTTTACATAGAATAAAAGAAGGAAAACTTTAAAAATCTTTTTCTTCCAAACCATAAGGCCTAGAGCTTTGATATTTGGTACAAATCATCATCTATTGACCCTCTACCAAAATACTTCAAAGATTTATCATACTCTGAAAATTAGCCCTTTTCTGTGCAATCCCTTATTTTACAAAGGAATAAAGAAGGAAATCCTTGAAAATCTTATTCTCCCAAACCATAAAGCCTGGAGCTTTGATATTTGGTACAAATCATCATCTATTGACTCTCTACCAACTTCCTTTAAAAAATTAGCCCTTTTCTGTGCAATCCCTAATTTTAGTTAGGAATAAATAATGATATCTTTGAAAACCTTCTTCTCCTAAACCATACGGCCTTGAGCGTTTTTACTTTGGAGCGATTTAGGACCATCATGGTCCTTTTGTTTTATATATACATTCATTTAAATGTCATCAGTCTGCAAACACCTTTCATTTAGATAATTTATAATTTAAAATTTTTTGCAAAGTATTTTAATTAACTCCCTCTGTCTTCTAACCCATTTTTGGGGCAACAAAAGTTTAGTCCTGTCCATATCAAAAGGCATTGCAAACAACATTTCAATGCAAGTTTGAATTAAGATAAAACTGTCAATAGGTAACCAAACATTGTGTCAAAAAGAGAAATTGCCTGTAACAATCAATTTCTTCTATTTGCTACAATGTTTTAATTAATGCAATTCTTTAGTTGTCTTATAATGCTATATCCTTTGGTAAGGGGTAAATCAAAATTCTCCAAGTCTTCCAGCATCATTCTTGGTGATAAATAAATCTATTTGCATAATTATAATTTGGTAATGGTCTGGTAATTACCCATTCCTGAAGAAATGAAGAGTTTTAAAAAGGATAATCCTTTACCTGACAGCAAAACCTTTGACTAGTTTAAATTGAGAGGAGTTGCAGATGACAAATTTAATTTTTTTTCAACTTTTTGATTGAAAACATTGTATAAAATAAAGAAATTGCTTGAGACAAGCAATTTCTTCATTTTTTACTTTGCTTTCCCTTTTATTTTTCTTGAGGGGCGTCAAAAATTAAGCATCATTGTGGGAGTGAGTTAACAAAAGAGGTTTTTTTATAAATACCAAAACTATAAGGGAAGATTTGAATCTTACTGCTGTAACCTCTGACACAACTTTTTAATCATTTTAAATTTGTTTGGTTTAAAGTGAACCTACTTATGATTGAACTTTTTACTGTTGAAAAACATTCTTGCTGTTCTTATAGTATATTGAAGTTCCTTTGTAATATTTATTTATTTTTATTTTTTTAACAATTGAATTAAGATGAAAAAATTTACACATTATATTTATGCTGCTAAGAAATATTCTTTTGAAATTAATTCTATAAGATTTGTATAACTTACAGTGATCTGTCAAGGCTGCATTTTTGCATATTTGTCTTTGAAAAAATCCACTCTCCCCACTTTTTTTTTAGATCATAGGGACAATGTACTCTTGATTCTTAAGCTTCAGTAGATCACTGAAGTTAATGCACTACTAAATGATAGAAATTTCTACTGGTCTGAATTTAAAGAAGTTGCATTCAACAATTTTAGGATAGTTTAATTTAAAGAAATACAGAAACATGGTGGGAAGTGAATAAATTGCTCATTACAAGCAATTTATTCATTGTCCATAATGCTTACCAAACCTTTGAAAACACACGATTGTGTGCAAATGGGTTTACTTCTTCATGCAATAGAATTGTATTGCACTAGCTTAACACATTGTAGAGGAATATTCTCACTCCAAAGAACATGATTTTTATGCTCCAACCAGATAATGGCAAAGTGCATATAGAGATACCTCTCTCTGTGGATGCGTTGGTTATTGAGTGTGTGTGTCCTTTTCTTGTCAAGAGCATATCTTCTATATTAACCCTTGTCATGCTGAACCCGGAATATTCCGATTTTGGCAGTCGGTATAGACCAAGATCAGCCTGCACATAAGTGCAGTCTGATCTTAGTCTACACCCCCTGCTTGTATTTTTCCTGCCAGAGTTGTTAATGAAGCTGAATTCCAAAAGAAATATTGATTTTTGAACAACAAGTACTATCAGACCTTTCAGCCCCTTGATTTTACAGCAATTCAGTAAGGTAATTTATACAGCATGACAAGGGTTAAGATATTGATTTCAAATAACTCGGCACATTTATTCCCCTTGATGAGTACAAGTGTCATACATAGAGTTCTGTTTGACATGTCAAGGTCACAGCTGAAGGTCACATACCAAGGACTTAAGCAAGGGCATCCAAGTTTGTGAAACATTTGTAGTTTTTATGTATGTCCAAGGGGTTCTTTTCAGTCACAAGTATGACTAGGTCACAAAGGTATTTTTTAATGGTTATGACTTTTTACTAACAAAACCAAATACTAAATAAAACATTCTTAACCCTTTCCTGTTTAAACACAGGATTTTACGTCTTTGTAATTTTATACTTGAGAAAAGATCATGGAAAAAGAAGAAATTGCTTGTAACCTCTTTCAATTTGGACGGGACTAAAATTTTAAAAACCAGGAAAGGGTTAACAAGAAATTGCTCATTTCGAGCAGCTTCTTCTTTACCTGCAGTTTCTACCCTAAATGATTTTTATTTATTTTTATTTTTTTGTCTGTTACTTCTTCAAATTTGAACCAGTCTACAATTTTGTTGTCTGAGATAATAGGATAAACATATATTATTATATATCTGTCTTTATGTTCTCTGTTTTTTAAGTTTTAGTCAACTTTTGTTGTTCATATGTGTTATTAAGTCATCATCTTAATATGCTTGAGGTTACTGTGTCACTAAGAGTGAATGCATCAGTTGTTGACAAAGGACAAGCAGCTGTATACATTATATGGGGAATTTTGGATTTCAGATTTAAATACATGAGTTATCAAATCATACTGCCTTAAACCCTACATTGTATTTACTCATTAGAATAAGCTAGTCAAGACAATTCAAATGAGTACCTACAACAAGTGGGTTTATTGAGAAGTAATAATTGAGCCTTTCGGGACATTTTCAACCATTTCACATGTTTGTTAAGTGCAGATTCAGTGGAGCCTGGACAGCCACTCAGGGCCTTAAGAATATTTACTGATGCATAAAGAAGTCTCAAGTCAGTATCTGTCTATCGAGCTCATTGTGGACTCTTATTAAGATGCACAGACTGATCTGAGTGATTATTTGGTGCTCATGTTTAATTATTGAAAATGTTTTGCACAGGCTCAAATTATTATTTTAGAATAGCCCACAGAGAGATACTAACAAAAAACAAGAATGACATAAAGTTTTCCTATGGTGAAACCAGACCTCCCTAAAATGTTAATTTTCCTGTAGATATAGATATATTAAGTACTTTGTACACCAACAGACAGAATTAGCTCTCTTTTAGAAGAAAATTAGAGACAGGCTGCTTTTAAATGTCCATGTTAAACATCTTTGTGCTGGTATGTTATTCCAAATTACAAACTATCATTGTCATTGGGCAAGCTTCACAGAAAAAGTATCAAGCTTCATATAAAAATAGATCAAAAAACCTTGGCATTGAGCAGAATAAAAGGAAATCCTACAAATAGAACTTGAAAATAATGTATTTTCTATACTGCTTTTGTTCTTGTACAATGGGGCCGTTAGACTGCATAACTTTTGTCTTTGAAACTTTGGCCGATATACCTGAACAAGCTTACTTTTGATTCATATGAAATTGAAAATCACATTGTAAGTAATTTGTTTAGGAATTACACTTGCTAGTCAAATTTTAACTTTTTTCTCCAAAGATAATTCTTTTTGGCTTGACTATGTGAATTCTTTTTGGCTTGACTATATGAAAGAAACCATCTTGGAAATCTCATAAAGTTATTTATAAAAAGAAAGAAAAAAAATGAAAGCAATTGCTCTTCATAATTTGATCAGAACCTCATAACTTCAGCTAATTCAATGTATAGGAAGGAGGTTTGGTTTGTGGACATTGTGTTGTTGAATTGATTTAGGTTGATGTTCTTGTTAGTAAGGATTAGATAACCCTTTCCTGTTTTACAAAATTTTAGACCTGTCCAAATTAATAGGTTTTGAAGAGGAAAATTTAAAGTAGATTTAATTTGAAAAATAACCAATCAGTAGGATAGAAAACATTGTAGCAAAAGAAAAAATCTTGTTTCTTCTTTTTCTACTATGTTTTCTCAAAAATAAAATCACAGGAATGTAAAAAAATGGGATTGAATAGGAAATGGTCAACTCATTCCAAAACAGACTCACTTTTTTACACACATCCCACCAAGAATAAAACTTTCGAAAACATTTTGGAAAATAAAAATTCTGCTTGAAGTCTGATGAGATTGTACGATTAACAAATCATTTTTGGATTTGTCTTTTTTTGTTCTAAACAAAAGAATATGTTCTAGAGCCAGTAATCTCTTGCCAATCTAACCAAGAGAAAGCTAAAATCTTGCTCTCAATCACTTCTAATAAATGTCAAGAGTACAAAAGAAACTGTTACATAAACTCTAGCTGCCTGTGGAAATCTGTACAAAATATTGATTATATCTGTGGCGTGGTTTCAAGAACTCCTGCCACATAAAGTAATAGTAGTACGGAATATTTTTTCCCTGGGATGACATTTTATTTGAGAGAGATTTTTTGTTGTTAATCCTGGTGAAACTTCAGTTATCACTTGATTTCATTTTAGGCCTAAAACTATCAGAGTTTTAAACCCTTTCCTGTTTTGCAAAATTTTAGACCAGTCCAAATTCAAGGGTTTTGCTGACAAAACTTTTAAGGCAATATAATTTAAAAAATAACCATGCAGTAGGGTAGAAAATATTGAGGGAAAAAGATTGCTTGTTACAAGCAATTTCTTCATTTTCTGAAAATTTTTCTCATTTTAATTCAAAGGGACATAAAAACCGGGGATTGTACAGGAAAGGGTTAAAATCAATACTAATTGTTGGAAATGTCATACCTTTACTTATTCACAAAAAACAGCCTATAGAACTGAAAGATATGCTTCTCATTCCTTTTCATTTTGTGTTATGTTGATTTACATAGTTGAGCTAGAAATAAGTTCTCAAAGTTGTGTTCTGTTCAGTACTGTTCTTAATGAGATTTGTCATGTATGTACGTTTATTCTTGTAAAACATGGCTGTATAACATGACTGTATTGTATCACAATAGACTTAAATGTAAAGGAGAAAGTTAATGTATGAAAATGATTATATACTCAGATGTCTTTTTCTGTTCACTAATTTATAAGACCTATTTTGTTTCTGAAATATATTATTACTTGGAACTGGACCCCATTACATAAAGAATTCTGTGCCTTTCTGAGCTACCTACCTAATCTTGCCTCTGTTAATGAACAGCTTCTTTCTACAATCCCTGATTTGTTGCCCTACAGAGAAATAACTCTAAACTGCAGAAACTTTGTGATGGAAAAAGATATTGCTATAAACAAGCAATTACTTCTTTTCTTGCAATGTTTTCTATCCTGATTTTTTTATTTTTCAATTCACAAGCAGTTTGAAAAATCTTATTCAATCTTTTTCTATTGGGATTAGTCTGCAATTTTTTACCTGGTAATGAGTTAACTCTTTACTGAAGTGCAAATTTTTGACCTGTCCAAATTCAAAGGTTTCGGCAAAGGACAATTTAATGTAGATTTTATTTGAAGTTCAATCTTTCAAGCAAATTTTCTTTTTACACAATATTGTCTTGGGGATAAAAACACAGGGACGTAAAACCTGGGAATGAACAAGAAAGTATTAAACTTAACATGTTTAATGTTATAAATCACATTCAGAGCTTAAGCTTATTGGTTCAAGTTTTGTTTCAAAATGAAAGAAAAAGCTAAAGATTCTACTGTAAACTATTTCTTTTAGTTATGGGTACCTAGTGAAACTGTTCATCATAAGTTAACCCATTCCCACACAATGACACTTTTTGACACCTGTCAAGAAAAACATTAGCGAAAACATTTAGGATAATGAAGAAAGTGCTTGTAAAAAATGATTTCTTCATTTTTCCACAATATTTTCTACCCAGAAAGTTGAAAAAATCTAAAATTTCATAAATTTTAGATATTCCTCTGAAACTCCTTTCAATTTGGACCTTGATAGCCTGACTTCTTCAGGATTTTTAGAATACTTTCTTCATGTTTGGACATACTGCATAATAAAATCTTAACAGTGTAAGAGATTTGTATAAGAATTTGGTATAAGATTCATTATATCAATGGATATTTGCATTTAAAAAATAATGGGTTAGAGAGTAATTCGGAGCTTTAATTAACAAAAGTCTGCTAAGACAAATACATTGAATTTCGAATAGAATGTCATCAGTTAGCAAGTGTAAATGCATTTCTAGCAAATTTCTCCTTCATTTTATAGCTTATTAAGGTGATCTATAAAATGAACAAATCAATAGCAATCTATAGGCTCATTTTCTGATAAATTATCCTTGACTAAACGACCCTAGCTTAAGTTTAGAGAGACAAAATTGATTTATATTTGTTAACCCTTTCTCTTACAAATCTTGGATTCTACATTGTTGTGATTTTATACTTTCATGTCGAATTGCATCCAATTTTCATTGTCGTCTGCAACCTCTTTTAATTTAGACCAGTCTAAAACTTAAAAAAAAATGGGAAAGGGTTAAATGTTGACATGCAACATTTTTGCAATACATTTAGTTAATGAGGGACTTGAACTTCATAACTACTGTTTATTCAAGCTACTATGACTTACCATTTTTAGGTCAAACAAAGGTGATAAGCTTCTGGTTTAGTTCCCTGGTCTTTAATTATATAAATTTTGTAATCATTTGATATCTAATTTGAACTGCCTTATGGGAAGTCAGCGGCATGGCCACTGATCCATCATTTGAAATGAGTGCCAGTACAATGGATTTTATGGCAAAGGGATAACTTTTTTTATAGCTGCAATAGCAGTGCAAAATGGTATTATTTTTTTTTTCTTACAAATTATCATCCTAGATATTTTCAGCCAAAGTTTGCCATTCTCAGCTCACCAAAGGGTCAAATAGTGAAAGCAAAAAGAAATAATCATCTTTCAAAAGTTAATCTAAAGGAAAGAGCATATTTTACCAGGAATAATGAGGATATGCAATAATTACTGTCAATAATGAAGAATTGAAGAATTTAATTGTATATTAGTCTTATATTGCAAGAGAGAAGATAGATAAGTGAAGTAATGGCAGATTAGACAAGATAAAAAATCACTTGAAACATTTTATTCAGTCAATATCCTGAGGTAATTGAATGAAGTCAGCATTTAAAGAAGGATTGAGTTTCATGAACTTTAATTGGTAGTACCTCTTTTTGATGAGCTCAATGTTTTTTGCTCAAATTATTGTCTTTTGTCCTAGATAGCAGACTAGTTAAGTTATGACTAGAGGTATGGTGCACTGTTTTGGGTCAAAGTTTGCTTAAAGTAGTGTAATCATGAAAAAGAAACAATGTGTTTGCCTAAATAATATAGGTGAACCTGTTGGATGTAAACCTCTGTGCTGATATTTTGTAAGTGCACATGCTATTTAATGTGTGCACCCATAAAATGTACCTATTTTTGTACACCAAGTTGTTTTAATTGGTATCATCTTCACTGTCTGCTGTCCTGCTATCTGTCCGTCCTTTGAATGAAATTTCACAAAATGTTCCTTGTCACCTGACCTTGTGCATATTGCCAGGACTTCACCATTTAAAGCTTTGTCACAGAAAAAGGGATCTTAATGCATTTTTTTGTTCAACTAGTTGACAGCGTATATGTCTGTAATTGTAATTTTATGCATACATACACATGAATGCCCAGCCTTTGAGCATACAAGCCTAAAATCTGTGACTGAATCTGTTTTGTTTTCTCCTGCATGCCTTAATATGTGTCATTTTTAAAGTGTGTGACTTCAAGTGGACTTTTGACCCATTGAGTGCACCATATAGAGCTGCGTTCAATACCAATGGTTCGAAACAAGGCTGCATTGCTTGTCACATGGGTATGATGTTTGGTAAGACATTTTTGAGTCCCAGTCTTGCACTGGTGATATCCAGGAGAACATATAAGTAACCTTTGAGGTATTCCTCAACGTTTATTCAAAGCTGGATCAAGACTAAGTAAACAGGCAAAATAATTCATTGTTTCAGGGTAAAAGCAAATGTTCTGTGTTGTAAAGGGTATCAGAAGAAAATTACTGTTAAATGAGAAGAGAGGGTGTTTCTAGCCATCAATACATAATTAATGCTGGGAGGCTGTATTGACTAGTAACCTTGGCTAGAACTCTTTAATAACACAAACCTGTACAGAGTTTATCAACTTAAATGCTGTATGCCACTGGTATGGACAAAATTACATGCTACAAGGAATCCTAAAATATTTTTTAAAATTGTGAACAGACCACTCTGCCATTAAGTAAAGAATATGTTACAGGGCTGCTCTGAAAAACTTTGCCAAAATATTATGCAAGCTAAAATTCATAAAAAGCTTTTTACTCCGTAATAGAAGTTATTGATAGAATTTATTGATATTTCTAGAAAAAAAATTCAAATGCCAGTGGCATTTAAGAACAACTAATTGATCATTCCCATTTCAAAGGCTTAATTAAGGTTATTCAGGATGTCTGTTTAACCATCCATAAATTGTCCTGTATTGTGCATGTAATAGTTAAAAGGAAATATTTATGTAATTGAAAGTTATTACTTTGGGACATTTGATAGCTTAGTTGCACTTTGTCCTTTATTTTGTCGTCTTAGTCTCTTAAGCCATTCCTACACTTTTTGATGCCCAAGAAAAAAAGCTAATACAAACCTTGTGGAATATGAAGAAATTGCTTGATACAAGCAATTTTTTCATTATCTTTTTAATGTTTTCCACCACAAAAGCCAAAGGAATCTAATATTTCATCAACTGAAAAATGTCAACTGCTGCATCTCAACTTGGACCAGTCTAAAATTTTGTTTTGTGGGAATGGGTTAAAATTCCATAGTACCTGAAAATCCTTCTGTCTGAATTTAAACACTAGTTTCTGCAGCAATCTAAAGGAAAGTCTTTGCTCTAATCTTTTCTACCCTATTAGACAAAGAATTTTAAGAGTTAATCACATTGAAATTGTCACCTTCAACTGGACCATTCTAAACAAATTTGTGCAGGTTCGATGGCTCAGGTCAGTCATAGGTATCTCAAAAAGTTGTAAATTTCTTGGAGCTGTGCAGTGTATAAAGATTGCATAGAAGCACCAGGCACTATGATGTTATTGAAAAATGATAAGAGGTGTTATAAATGATCCAAAATGATTCTCACTACCAAGACTCTACTGAGTTTGAATTATTTGCATTCAACAATTCAAAATTAATTTTAAGTCAGTGATAATCAAATAACAGGATGTGTCACAATTAAGCTATGTTTGCTATAGGCAATGTATTTTAGAATGTCTGACTGTGAACTAAATTGCTCTGATCGCCAAGTTAGAATTATTATGCTTTGCTCAATCTACAGCTATATCCAGAGATTCCTTCTATCAAATATCCAAGAAGAAAATTAGTTCCTGTCCTGCTGAATAATATGTCTGCAGGTTATGATGAACTGCATATTTTAAATTTGTGAACATGCTTTTCTGTTTGAATGGTGTTAAAAGGTTTAAAGAAATAAAATTGAAAGGGGTTTTATTCAGAAGAAAATCATTGTCGAAACAATATGCATCAAAATGTTGTTCCTGAGTGCTGCCTGCTGCATGCCAATTAAGGTCTGTTTTAGGATTTTGGATTAAAGAATAATTATGTATAATAATGGATACTGAAAGTGAGCAAAACCATCAAAGAAAAACGGATAGAATTTATGGAGCAGGCTTAATAGTTTCAGTTTAAGGATCCATTTATCTCCCAGTCCAGCTCTCAGCTTTTCCCATGGTAATTGAAATTCTGCTGAATTTGTCTTAAAATGTGTCTCCAGGCAAAAATGAATATGCTTGCTATTCTGTTCCTTTCCCTTTCCAATATATGCTTGCTATTCTGTTCCTTTCCCTTGCCAATATGAGAATTAACAGGGATGGCTGTCAATTTGTTACACTTTTAGGTAAAACCAAACAAATGCTAATTCGATATTAAGAATATAATTTGTCGTATCAGTCTTGGACCTTTTTCTTTAATATGTTTTCTGATAAAAAGACAAAATAGATAAAACTTATGTAACATTTAATCCTCTTTTATGAAAATCAATACACATTAAAATGTAATTGTTTGCAATATCATCACTCAGAATTATTCTCTTGTGGTATTCGAAACTCTTAATACTTGCTCTCACTGAATGGCTATTCTGGTTTTTAATGATCAATTATTTGTTATTGTGATAATTTTTTTTATCATTTTAAAGACAAAAACACCATTGTTTTATGAATAGCAAATGTACTTATAGATATTTCATTCATTTTGTTAATTAAAACACAAAATCCTTTATTTGAATCCATGGATGAAAATTATAGAATAAAATTGTGACAGAAATAGAAAGTGCTTGCACCCTTCCCATTTGCCACAATTCTGTCCAGCAAGTATGTAATTATTTTTAAATAATAAAATTAAAAAGCTGTCTGCAACTTCTTTCAATTCTTACCTGTCCAAAATTTTGTCCTCTGTAATGTGTTATGCATATATGTTCAGGTAGGTATGAAGCATTCATTTTCGCACTTGTCTGTCTGGAATCTGTCAATGGTAAACTCATTACAATATGACAAAATTTTAGACTGGCCTACATTGAAAAATGTTGCAGATAACAAGTTTTAGTCAATGAATTTTTGGATTGTTTTATTTATTTTTTAGGGTCGAAAACATTGTGGATAAAGAAGAAATTGCTTATAACAAGCACTTTCTTCATCTTTAACAATGTTTTCCAAAGCTTTTTTTTCTTATGTGTGTCAAAAAGCGCAATTGTATTGGAAGGGTTAATAGTTTTTAGACTTCTATAACGGTATGATAGTATATTTTTGCATGATTGGTCACACAAGTAATTCTCAGTCCTATATAAACCCATATGAAAAATATTTCAGACTTAAAGTTGAAAGTTGAATAATTGAATTTGAATTTTTAAAAATGGTTGATGATACTTTGAGAGAAGAAGAAATTGCTTTTGTAAGCAATTTCTTCTTTTCAATCATTTTTTCTGTAACTTGATTTCTTCCCCACTTCAAAATTTGGGCTTGTGTGTAAATGTGTTAAACTTAAGGGCCTGGTTTTTGGTTCTAAATTGTTAAGATTTTTGTTATGTCATAACCTTTTGGTTCGGCTGTTCTGAAAGGTGGCTTGCTTTGTTATGTCTTAATGGTGTTGATGATAAATGTTTGATGATGATGATGACGATGTTTTGATGTTAATGAATTTTTATGAAATATATGATGTATGTTTGTATTGAGAGACAATATTTTAACAAAAAGTGTAAAACTTTAAATATTAAAATATGACACTGCAATGGTTTATACATTGGTGTTGCCTTATTTTTGTTTAATTTGGGCCTCATGTGCTTGAGTTTTAATATCTCTAGCTTAACCCATTACCAGATGGCAAAATTAATAGACTGTTCCAAATTGAAAGAATTTGCAGACAAAAAAATTTTAGTTGAAAAAATTCTAAAATTCTTTATCTTCTGGGGTAGAATACATTGTGGATTATGACAAGCAATTTATTCATTTTGCACAATGTTTCCAAATTTTTTATCCCTTGGGCATCAAAATGTGTCATAGTATACAAATGGGTTAAACAGATGAAAACCAGGAAAGTTGTATATGTCATGGTGATGTGCTGATTGTGAACAAACATACTTTCCTGTTGAACAATCTTTTGTGCCATCAATGCTTTTTAAAACCCTTGGGTGATTTGTTTTTTAATACATGAAAAAAATTCGTCTGCCCACATTTCTCAAACTTTTTGTCGAGCCCATAGGTGAGTGAGACATTGTTGTAAATATCACAAGTGGGTATATGTGCATTAGTATGTCACTTTGTTCAATTTCTTTCAGAGCACATAAGTATATATATTCAAAATTACTTGGCACATTTGTTCTCAACCTTGAGTAGATTTGTAATTTGAAACAAATTTTTCAGCTTTTAAATGAAAGCTCAAAGCAAAACATTCAAATTTAGCTTGTCCAGTGCATGTCTCCTGCATTTATGGAAAGATTTCAAGGTAACAATTGTTCTTCATCATAATGATGTGCCATTTGAACTTAATTTCAGATAGTTCCAAGGTCAAAGTCACAGCTGAAGGTCTAATATTTAGCAGGATCAAAATGTTGTCCATGGACAACTTTCTAGTTTTTATATGTTTGCTACTTTATAGATCACTTGAGCATGTTTTTCTCATTTGAGCTTTCAGGATAGATGGATGTCCGTCATCTGTCTGGCGTCGGTCAACTTTTGCTTTAAACAATATCTCCTCCTAAACGGCTGGTCCTATTTTGAAATAATTTATTGTAAATGTTCCTTGGATGGCCCTTTACCAAAATTGCTCATACTGTTATGGTCCAATGAACATTTTGGCTGTGAGGCCCCTCAAGGGGTTCAAAATTTGAAAATTTCAAAAATCTTCTTGTTAGAAACTACAAGGCCCAGAGACTCATATTTTGTGTGTTGCATCATCTAGAGGACATCTATCAAATTGGCTCCGCCCCAGGGGTAACTTGATTTTACATAGAATTTATATAGGAAATCTTAAAACCATCGTCTTCAGAACAACGAAGCATAGAACTTTTATATTTCATAGTAAGCAGACCACTACCAAGTTTGGTCAAATCACGACTCCCGGGGTCAAACTGGCTCCTACCATGAGCCAATTAAATTTACATCGGAAAAGTTCATAAATCTTCTCTTCCATAACCACAACACCTAGAGCTTAGATATTTTTCATAAAGCAGTGCCCAGTAAACCGACTAAAAGTTTGCTGAAATCATGACATCCCTGTGTCGTACTGGCCACGGTCAAGGGACCACTAGTGTCGCCCAAGAGGTTATTTTCTCGTTTCCTTTTACTTCTAACTAAATATGTATGAAGAAAAACAACTTTTATTTTCTTGTTTCATAAGCAAATAAGGATATTTCATTAAACCGATGGCTTTTTCTTTTAGCAAACGATAACTTCATTAGCAAACATTGGCTCTCGTAGCAACCAGTGACATTCGTATTAAGTAGAGACTTTTCACCGAATGGCGGGGTTCAAAGCCCGCTCCTGGGAAATAGAATTTTCAATGTGAGGAAGCCACCCAGCGTTTCTAGCTCACCCGAGCACAAAATACGAGGTGAGTTTTTGTGATGGGTCATTGTCCGTCGGTCCGTCCGTTCACAACTTAGAAAAAATCTTCTCCTCCAATACCAGTTGGCCAATCAAGCTGAAACCTTGCAGGGATGTGCCTTGGGTGAACCTCTTAAAAGATGTTAAAATAATTTCACTTAGTGAAAAGCTCTGGTTGCCGCAGCATTTGGAAATATGAAATTTTAGTAAATCTTTTAAAATATTCTCCTCCAAAACTAGTAGGCCAGTCTTTGATTTTTTTCAGAAACCATAAGGCCAAAGACATTTACATTTCATTTGTAACTTAATCACGCGGTCCTTTGAAATGGCCCCGCCCCTGAGTTCCTTAATTACAGCAAGTTCAAAAGATTTCTTTACGCACACTATTAAGGCATAGGACAATCATATTTGGTATGTAGCATTACTAGATGGTTTTGTACTATTTCACTTAAAAAAATTCTCCTAGGCAAAAAACGGCCCTGCAATAGGTGACCAAAATAGGAAAAAGCGCAAAATTCGAGTATGTTAAAAAAAAAAAAAACACTTCACTTTAGGGTCGAAGGCATCTATATTTGTAATATAGCATGCATTGCTGTTATATATCTATTTTGATTGCTTTATGGCTATAGGGTAAAAAACGTCCTTTCCCTGGGTGTCCAAATTTCGTAAAGTGCTCAATTAGACCATGTTCACCTGTCTTCTCCCAGTGTAAGAAGTGGATTCATACATTGTGTGATTAGGTTTTTCGGTTCATACCTCCAAGAAACAAAAAACATTCTCTTCATTTCTAATAATTTAATAGTATCGGGCGAAAAAAGCCAAAACCCTACATGTTTTGATACCTTTTTGTATGGGACTATTTTGTGCGGAAGCATACAAAATAGCTTCGTGCTCAAAATTTTGTTCATGGAGTTATGAATATTTTTTTCGACCAATCAGAACGCTCGTTTTTGATAGACGAAACTAAATGTTAAATTATTACTCGATAGTTTTGTACTGTGTCGAAAATCTTATATTTGTTTCATTCATTTGGCTCCAGCCGTGTCTTTTTTATATAAAAAAAGCACTGTACTTGGCAGATGCCTTAGGTGAGCGATTTAGGACCATCGTGGTCCTCTGGTTCTTCAACGCGTCAAAATAAAGGATTGTACGGTATTGAGCTTATGAAAATTTTAGAAATAGACCTACGTCAAACCCTACCATAATTGACGGATCGCTGACCAGGAAGTTTGACTTTATATTAACCCAACACCACTGGACAAAATTTTAGATGACAATTTCAAGTTGGCGAACTTAAAAAAAGTCTTTGTCTTTTATGATAGAAAACACATTGCTACAAGTAATCTCTTAATTGTCAATAATGTTTTTCAAACTTTTTTTCTTGGGGGCGTAAAAAGCAGGGATTGTTTGGGAATGGATTAAACGGCGTTATAATGCAAAATTTATCGCCAGTAACACATCAAAAAGTAATATGGTTTGCTAGCGACTAAAACGTCGTTTCTACAGATTCACTTAGCTTTAGCTGCGATACTTAAGAGATCAAAAGTGTTTGAAACAAATGTTGGAGTCCAAGTTCACCTACGATCTAAATGAATGATTTAATTGGTCAGTCGACTTTTATGGCAGCGGCGATCCGTCTTTTTCAATGGTATCTGATAAAGATTCACTGCTTTTCAAAACATGAAACCAACCTCATTCACGGATCATTCGTGGATCGCCCAAAAGGACAATCAAATAATTCATTCAGGCAGAAAGCGATTTTGAACTCGGGCAAACATGTGAAGCATATTTTGTCTATTTGACCGATTCGAAAAAACAAAACTTTAGACTGGTACAAACTGAAAGAAGTTACAGATGACAGTTGTTCGAGTTGTTTATTTATTCCTTTTTTTGCAGAAACATTGTGGATAATGAAGAATTTGCTTGATACAAGCAATTTCTTCATTTTTAACAATGTTTTTTTAAGCTTTTGCCTTGAGCGCGTAAAAAGGAGGGATTGTGTGGGAATGGGCTAACGTCGCTAGTCGTTATTCAGTAGGAATAGTCCCTGAATTCATTATGAAGTCCGTTAAAAGTATGTTTTACCAAACCAATCTCACTTATCTTACTTGGCAAAGCATAGCTATTTACTTGTTGTAGACACGCATTTTTGTTTACTATTATTACCAAAGCTAGCCCAATGCATAATCAATATGTGAGGCTGACTTCTATTGACATTTAATTCTGTAGAGTCAACTCTGGCAGTTAACAAAAAAAATTTCATAGAAAAAGGAAATATTGAACGAGCATCTTATGTCGCTCTCAATGGTTGTAAAGCTCAAAGTGGCAGTTATATCATACAACATACAATTTGAATTGAACAATTCAAAATCTATTTAGATGGAATTGTTAAGCTACACTTATTTTATATTACCAGACCTAAAATGCCTATATGGCTTTGGTAAAACAAAGCGCTTGTAGAAAGACAAGCTTTTTGTCTTCTAACGGTTATTGACAAAGCAAACCCACTATAGGATCAATATGTGAGGCTTGCTTCTATATTGACACTCAATATTTCTATAGCAGAATGTGGAGGTTACAAAAGTCATGTTAACCCGTTGCCAGACGACAACTATTTAGACTGGGCCAAATTCAAAGAAGTTGCAGACGACACTTTTTTAACTTTTATTTGATGGAAATAGAAAAAAAGGAAGAAAAGATTTGGGGGGGGATAAAAAGCATTGTGGATAATGAAGAAATTACTTGTAACAAACAATTTCTTCATTTTCAACAATGTTTTCCAAAAATATTTTCGAAGGACGCAAAAAGAGGGATTGTGAATGAATGAATGAGTCTATCCGGAATGGTTGCTTGAACGTTGATCCGTTCAGTGGTCCTCATATTTGAGCTCCTTCTTGACAATATCTCTGGAGGAACTATTGTCATACCCTCGGCGACATACAGAGTAAAACTAAAAAGGTCTTTACTGTATTACACGCATGGACTCGTCAAGTGATGGCATATAGCGCTAGCACATTGTTTAAACGTTACAGACAGTAGGGTAATCTTGTATTAAGCGAATACTCATTGGACGACCAAAAGGTGGTCACTTTAGAAAATGGTCGCTTAAAATACATTTCTGTGAAATATAGGAAGGATTGATTCGGTAGCTTACACAAATAATTACTGTCCTCGCTAAATCCTGTGTTGTTGTGTCTCATTAGTATCGTCTCTGAGGCTATTCTAATGAGTTCCAACAGCATCGGATTTATTTATGACAGGACCACTTCTTATATGAGATATGATTTTGAAAAGGGAATTTGTGTTGTAGTCGTTTAATGCAAGTGGTCGCTGAACAGAGGTGGTCTATCGAGCAAGATTGACTGTACGTGAAACGTTACCAGATCAATTACGGTGAATATGCATACGTCTCATTTTCTCTAAGATAGACATGACTCTGGTCTATTAACCCTTTCCTGATTAATTCCTGGTTTTAACGTCCCTGGGTTTTTACGCTTAAGAAAATGTTGTGGAAAAAGAAGAAATTGGACCTCTAAAATTTTGCAAAACAGGAAAAGGTTAATGAATATTAACTATGAACGCTCACTCATTATCATTATGTTACGCTGGCTTCTTTTCACCCTCTAGGATGGCTCAGTGGGCGGAGTTGTCATCTAGGGATGTCGAGAGTTTTGGGTTCAAATCCCGACCGCGCCGCTGGTCACGAGGGTGAGTCCTTAGGTAAGATATATAGAGCCAGCACGTGAATAAGCGAAATATTGTTTGAATCGGCATAAAACCATACAATCAAACATGGACATTTTCAAATTTGGGGATGGCAAGTGTGGCGGTAACACAATAGACGAAACAAGATAAATATGCTGTCGTCTATAGAAGTTCTTATAAATATGAAGCCAAATGTAGCGGCTAAAAATATGTGTATTTTAAGGAAACAACAGGGAGACTGATTTCGTGCATTTTTGGTGAGGGTAGCACATTCAGAAAATCGAAAAAAAAAAAAAAAAAAAAAAAAAAACAACTGTGCACTCATGAAATATTGGCGATTTTTAAAACAAGCATTCGTCAATCATGCAACACTTTCCGTTTTCTGGTGGTAAATTTATCAAAGACGAGAAAGAAACAACGATTGTTTTTCAAAATTATAGTTGCCGAAGAACATTTATTATCTTTTGTTTCAGAGTTAATGGCTGACAAAGACACCAGTCTATTGGGTTGGGGTCTTAGCTGTATGTAGTCAGTTTCATTACAAGACTGACTGGTTTTTTTTTGTGTGTGTGTGTGTTAGTTTGTTTGTTTTTCAAATACTGTGTCTATTCAATTGATTAAAGGGTTGTTTATATTCCCACCCTTCTTCATGTAAGATTGTACTTGGTATTTAAATCATGCATTCAACATCATTCATGACAGACTTTCTAGTGAATGGTATATTTGTTGACATTTCCACAAATACAGAACATCTCGGTTAATCAAAAGTAACTGAAGAAAAGGAATTGTATAATTGAAAATTTCTAGGATGTAATACTGGAATTCGACCCTTAAAGGCTTATGATCTATTTGCAATATTGGAACTTTCAAACGAAAACTAAGAAAATACCTCATGTCAGTGTACTTCTAATTAAATACCTACACTCTATTACTATAGTTAATACCAAATGACTGTTGTTTGTGTATGTCTTTGAAATAATGAAAAAATAACGGACGTGTAAGGAAATTTGTAAGCGGTTGAAAGAAAGAGAGAAAGAAAGACTTGTGTGAGAGAGAGAATGGGGACTAGATTGAGTGAGAGAGATACAGTGAGTGAGTATCAGAGAGAGAGAGAGAGAGAGAGAGAAAGAAAGAGAGAGTGTGTGTGTGTGTGTGAGAGAGAGAGAGGGGGGAGTGTGTGTGTACGTGTGTGTGTAGTTTTGTTTGAAGGCCTCATTGAAAATAAGTATTGCATTGTGATTTAACTATATGGTGTTATCTTAATGAGTAACCCTCGTTAAATAAAGATATTATTATTGTTGGATTGGATTTAATTTTCAAGATATGACCCGTCCATTGTCGGAAATACATAATGGAAAGAAGTAAGAATTTGTAATTTGGGTATTTAGAAAATAACAATACCTCCGATATTACTCAAACTATGACCCTGGAGGAGTCATATTTTAAAAAGTTGAAAAAGAAATATTGTTTGTGAACCGCTATTTATCCTTTTTTCAAAAATAAAGTAATATGAGGCGCCTAGGCAAACTATTGCTAATTACATGTGCTTCAATCATTTTTATTATTATTATGTTATGTTAAAACACAAAAAGCCGATAACGATTTCTAAAATAAATAACAATGCATACATTATTTTTGATCAAAGAAGAGTACATGTAATTGTTTTCTACAATATAAAAACTATCTTAGCCCATTCCAACACGATCCCAGTTTTTGACGCCCCCCCCCCCCCCTTCCCAAAGAAAAAGCTTTGAAAAACAATCAGGACAATGAACCAATTGCATGTATCCAGCAAGTAATTAAATGCCAACATTCCACCTACTTAAAATAATCGTCTGAAACTTCCTTCAATTTGGATGTCTTAAATACATGACAATTATTAATTCAATGGAATAAATATGAATCGGATAACGAAATCATTCCTTTAGAAAGGGAGTGAATTTGAATTGTTTAAACCATGTTAAATTATGTTAAATTGTGTCTACTTGATACGAGTTAAGGGGGAAATAAGTGCAATAATAGAAGAAATTGATTTGTAGCCCATTGTATTTGTTTTCTCAGGTGATAAAGTAGGTCTCAGTGTAATCTATAGTTATCTAAAGGTAACTGGTCAAACAGAAAAGTGCCATCTATTTGTAACCTCTTAAGCGAACAGTGATCCCCTCGCTGGTGCGAGAAGTATTCACTCTGGTCAGGCTTTCTAATGGAACGCTCATTTATCAACTTTTAATTTCAAAAAATATTTTTAGCAATTTCCAGTTCCCAAAATATCGCTGTTCAAGTCAATAAAATCATCGACCACCAGGCGAGAAATATTGCGAGGATTTACACGCTTTTCGTATACAGCCGTCATTTGAAAAGAAAAAAAGCGATTTATTTTGTTTCTGGATTGACATTTGTTACTTTTTTTCCCTCTTCTTTTTTCTTTTTTCTAAAAGACCGCACATGATCTATTTATGATTGAAGGGTAACAAAATCAAATACTGATATACCTTATCTGATAACGAGATATGTTGAAATGTTACAGTATATAAGTCTCCTAAAACTCAATTTTTGCCGATTAGAATAAAATGGAAAACAATAGGGTGTTTCTCGCCCTTTTAACGTTCCTGTTTCCGGTTTCGTGTGATATGAGGAAAAATGTGTTATTTCTTGTGTCAGATGATATGCGGCCACAGCTCAATTGTTACGAAGGTCAGGACTTTCCTTCGCCCGTGCACCCAGTCATGCACACGCCAAATATAGACAATCTAGCAGCGAAGAGTTTGTTTCTCAAAAAAGCATATACACAACAAGCTGTGTGTTCGCCAAGTAGAACAGCTTTACTGACCGGAAGACGTCCCGATACAACGCATGTGTATGACCTCAAACATTATTTCCGGAAAGTTGGTGGGAATTTTACGACACTTCCGGAATATTTTAAATTGAATGGGTACAGAACTATTGGAATGGGCAAAATATTTCATCCAGGTAAAGCCTCTGGTTACGATGACCCTATTTCGTGGTCTGAACCGTATTTTCACGGGAAGGCAAATTTTGAAGATGGACTTAGTTGGCAAGCGATTCCTGATAAACTTTTGAAAGACAAACCCCTCGTCGATCAGCAACTTCTCGAACACGCGAAATTAACTCTGCAACGTGTTGCCAAAGACGACGAACCGTTCTTCGTGGCCGTCGGTTTTCATAAACCACACCTTCCATTTGTGTTTCCAGAATCATTCTTACAGTATTACCCTGAAGACAGCATTCGTCTGCCCCTCAACCCGTATGCACCTGTCAACATGCCACCGGTCGCTTGGTACAAATATTATGGACTGAATAGGTACAAGGATATTCAAAAGCTAAATGCAAGTTTTGCGATAAATTCTACTTTACCTGACCCAGTTGTTCGTGAACTTCGCCGTGCATACTACTCCGCGCTGTCTTATACAGACTCTTTGGTTGGCGAAGTGATACAAGAACTAGATCGACTTGGGATTTCTAAAAACACGATTATATCATTCTGGGGCGATCATGGCTGGCAGCTTGGTGAACATGGAGAATGGTGTAAGCAAACGAACTTTGAACTGGCCACGCATGCACCAATGATGATTCACATACCTGGGATGACAGATGATGGCATTGAAATCGAACAACTTACTGAGTTCGTTGATTTGTTTCCAACTCTTGTCGAGGCAGCCGGACTTCCTTTGCTGGACCTCTGCCCAGAAGACTCAATAAATACAACGCTCTGTAGAGAGGGTACCAGCCTCATACCACTCATTAAGAGTCCAGGTGTTCCACTAAAAATAGCCGCCTTTTCGCAGTACCCTAGAATGGTAATGGCTGCGAATCAAACAAACGCCGTTCAAGTCATGGGTTACACAATGCGAACAGACAAGTACAGATATACTGAATGGGCAGAGTTCGATTATGCTCCATTTTACAAACCCCATTGGGACAAACTGCACGGCGTTGAACTGTACGATCATTCCATTGACCCGGCGGAAAATATCAATCATGCCATGGACCCCTCGTACCAGTTCTTTCGGAAACAGTTGTCCACCATGTTACACAACGGATGGAGGAATGCAACAACATAAGATCGTCTAAAAAATGATATTCGATAGAATGGTCATTGGATAGTTTTATTTAAGAAAATAAGAAAATATTTTTGTTTTCATTGAGGTATGAAACGAGAAACTTAAGCAGACTGTATGAAGTTATATTCAGAGATGTGACAAGGTTTGTTATCTCATTCCCCAATAAAAAGAAAAATAATTTCATGTCTTGTAATTAATACTAAAAAACAAAAAGGCAAACAAAATTACCAGTATTGGATATATAGGTTTGAAGTTGTTGATTTAGTTAGTTTGGATTTTTAACTACTTTGTGTCCATTTTAAAGTTGAGATATGAAACGAATTTTTCAGCCATATAGAACGCAGGAATTTTCGATAAACGATTACCCATAAAATACATATGTGCGGATGTATCAAAGGTTCTTGCATCAGATTTCTTAAAACCGTTATTATTCTTGGATTCCAGTATGGTTGTTCAACTTGTTTCAACTAAAGTATCTGAAAGTAGCAGAGGCACATTATTTTGAAGAAAAATCGTGATTTTTTAATGTATCATGTCCTGTTTGAATCTTATACTAACTTTTTCTCTCAGGATATGAACTATGTAAGCATAATTGGATGAAATTGGATGAAAGCGCTAACTTAATACAGATAAGATTTAAACTGATTCTACTAATTTCGTACAGTCGATAGTCAAAACATTCATGTGTATTGAAAAAAGCCTTAGAGCAACCATTTTGATAGGATCAATTATATACAGACCAGATGCAAATAAAGAGAACCCCCATTTGTTTGTAATTATATGCCATTAGTTTATGTAATACCGATATTTACAGTCTGTCTACAGACAACCCGATATTAAAGTCACTGGCGATATACATAGCTACAAGCCGGTAAAAATCCATGAAACTCAGCACTATTACTTGAAAGTAACACATTTGCTCGCTTCGTGGCTTCATGGCCGTGTATCGGTGATCCGCCATGAAAGTAAGAAGAAAAAATCCTAATCATATCTAAACAATGCAATCAGAATATAGTCAGTATTAACAGGAATTTGTTTTGGTCATGAAATGGAGTTGGCATTGATCTCGCGGCAAAGCTCTGCTGCACAAATTACCAGACGACGAAATTCCTAAACTATGTGAAAAAGGGAGGGTCTGAATGGTAATTCGTTTGCGGTGTGATTTCACAGGGGTCTGAAAAACCTTGAATAACATGAACACAGATCGATCGAAAGTTAATCAAGCCATGCAGTGACCGGCGATGTAAGCTGAGCACTAGTCTTACCATTTCCAATATATATATATGCGTCGATAGCAAACTATCTTGGTGAGATGGTGACGTGTATTTTAACAGCAGATACATTTTCGGTATAAATAAAATATTTAATTGGCCAATCGATTTTTATTATTGATAGCCACGATCCGTCAACATATAGGGACTTGGCAGGAAATAAAATACAATCAGTCTTACTCAAGCGACCACTTCAATAAAACGACCACATTAAGCGACCATGACCGAAATCCCTTTTTAACCCATTCCCAGACGGCAAAATTTTAGACTGGTCCAAATTCAAAGGAGTTGCAGAAGACAATTTAAAGTTTATGAAATTCTAATTTTTTCATCTCTCTTGGTTGAAAACATTGCGCAAAATGAAGATATTGCTTGTCACAAGCAATTTCTTCATTGTCCACAATGTTTTTTAAAAGCATCCTTTCTTTAGGGGCGTCTAAAAGCATCACTGAGTGGGAATGGGTTAAATAAAATCTTTTAATAAGTATAGCAATATAAATTGTATGTTGTTGTAGCTCATTAGAAATCGTCCCAATGAGAGTTAATTCTATAATGATACAAAAATACAATTAGTAAACTATTTGTTGTAATTCTTGGTGGTCAAGTTATCTGATATATTATATTCTTGTGTTCCTATGGTCGCATTCGTGCGTTCCTATGATCGTATTCCTGCATTCCTATGATCGAATTCTTGTGTTCCCGTGATTGTATTTTGTGTTCCTGTAATCGTATTCTTGAGTTCCTATGATCGTGTTTTTGAGTTTCCATAATCGCATTCTTGTGTATTTATGATATTATTTTTGTGCTCCTGTGATCGCATTCTTGAGTTCCTTTGATCGTATTCTTCAATTCCTATTATTGTCATCTTGTGTTGCTATTATCTTGTTTTTATGCTCCTAAGATTTTATAGTTGTGTGGCTTTGATCGTATTCTTTAGTGCCTATGATCGTTTTTTGTGTTCAGGTGATTGTATTCTAGTGTTGCTATGATCGTATTCTTTGGTTGCTTTGATCGTTGGGTTTTTTTTTGTGTGTGTGTGTGTTCTTGTGATTGTATTCTTGTGTTGCTATAATCGTATTTTTGAGTTTCCTTTAAACCGTCACATTAAGTCTCCCATCCGAAAATCTTGGCCAAGAATATCCACGGGTAAGAAAAATCCGGTCTGGCAGGTGTCACAATCTTACCTCTGCCACCAAATGTAACGTGCAGAGCTTCTAGACAAAGCTAAAACATTCAGAGAAAACAATCCTTAACCCTATCTATATCGACTGCAATCAATGTGTTATATGAATCTCCAGAGCTCTTCTTATTAGCATATTACACGACAAATTACCTCACCGGAAACCGTCACATTATCAATTGCTAAAAAAATGAATGACCAATATTTGTAGCCCCGTAACCCCACCCCCCACCCCCCACCCCCCAAAAAAAGAAAAAAAACCCAAAAAACAGTGTTTTTATTTTGAAAGGGTATTTGACAAGACAAAGGATTCTGTAGGAAAAGCTGACTCGAAATTGTACATGGACTGTGACGTATGTATCTAATTGTGGTAAATGATCAATCATTTTGCCTTAAAAATGATAGAAACATGACACACTTATGAAGTATAAATGGGTCGTTTAGTACAATAAAGAACCAAATGCTGCTGTGTTGAAAGTTGTTCGGAATTTATGTCTATTTAATGACCGGCCCACGACGAGCTTCTGGCATGTGAAGTGATAATAAAATCCGAGAACATCCAATTTTAAAGTGAAAGGATCCTCATTAGTTCCCGTAATTGAACCTTCAATCGAAAATCTGATTTTTCAAAAAGGCGCATGGCTTATGGACAAAATTGCTTTTGGATAGACTTTTCTGTGTTTTTGTTCGTCCATTTTCATATTTCCCAAACTGTCACATGGCTACCAAAATATGTACTACAGCTATATTGAGCTTTAGTAATGATAATTGGTTAGCCAACAAGATGCATGTACCTTCCTTCCGGTGCTGAGCAAAATTCAGGATAACTTTCAATTCTAAAAGTGAACTGTTGCATTCGATATCGATTTTAAAGATAAAGGTCATGATAATTTATTTTCATATTTTTTCGTTTTTTCCTTCCCAACACTTCGCCGACACTTTAGGAGTTATTCCGGTCTAGGGTCAAACGTCAAGGTGGGATACTCTTTATTTCAATAGTTTTACTGTTAGTTTACATAATTCATCTATTTCAATTTCAAAATAATATCGCAGGGACATGTCGTAACCCATTCCCTTACAATGACACTGACTGACGCCCCTAAAAAAGAAAAAAAATCGGGAAAAGATTTGGTAAAATAAAAATAATGCTTGCAACAGGCATTTTTTTCTGCTTTCGAAATTGTTTTCCACGCCAAAAGTTAAAAAAAAGATATAAAATTGCATTAACTGTATATTTTAGATTGCAACTCGTTTGAATTTAGACCAGTCTAAAATTTTTCTGACCGGTAATGGACTACTTTCGACTAGCCTGCTTATCGCGTTTATACTGTCCTTAATCTCCTGACACCTTCCACGTAAAGTTTTCTGTGTACTTACTCTTAAAAGTCGAGGTAAATCGGTCCCACGTTTTTAAGATAAATAGAGCGTGTAGTAGATAATTAGATCTCTTGTTTCTGATTATACCTTTCCGAGATTTCCCCATGTAATTATGAAATATCACGCGAGAAATAAGAAACGTGCTGTACAATGTATATCAGTTGACGGTAGTTATATAGGGCTGTGATAGATTCTGGGATTGTTTCACCCCCGGTACGAGTAATCTGGATAGAAATTCGAGGGGTTAGCTCAAAGGTATAGGTACTTACAAAAGGGTTTTGGGCATATCCCTCGTGTGGTAAATTTTTGTTTTCGCTATGTTATTAATTCAATTAAGTCGGACCTGGTGTAAATGTTGGCGCTTGCGGCATGATAAAATTATTACGTTGTCGGCGTGAAAAAAAAACAAAAGCAAACTTATTGTCGTTGTCGGCGTGGTAAACTTGGTGTCGTTGTCGGCGTGGCAAACTTTAACCGAGGTCATAATGTATCTCTACGGAAAATGTTTAATCTTAAATTCAAGCATACGTTCATTATCAATAGATGAGCTTCTTTATCAATGAAAATAACTTTTTATTCGTCTTTGTCATTGTGTAGCCCCCTCTTTACCAAAACCATATCGTGGGCGGGCGACCAAGCCCCAATGTATTCGAGCTGTAGTTACAAGTTTTGAGTCCCTTATTTACGATAAAGAGCGTGACATCCGTGTGAGGGCCTCTTATTTCTATTTTCAGTTACAAGGACAGATCATGTGTTTGTTTGCATGGGGTTTAACGCTATTTTATTTACACCGCGGAGGCTGGTACACCTTAACCGGTTTCCTGTCATATCTCACAACAAAACACCCACAATACTACCAACCGTTCATCCCACTTTGGCGAGTTAGTTATCATTCGCCCATCGGTGAGACAAATACGCGTCACCAATTGCGATAACTTTTATCAAATGTCGGAAAAAAACGTTGTCATAGGCGGCAATAAGTTTCTTAATTTTATATGAGCAAAGGAGGCCGCCTTCTCAAGTTTCATGGCCTTCTAAACGATACAAAGTCCAAGACAACCGTTGATGCATTGTGGACGAATTGACCGATCGCATTCCCCTCCCACAGAGCTCCAACAGGGAAAACCTTTTTGATACTAACCATCGTCATTCTTTTCATTTATGATCAGTTATATATAACAAAAGTAAAATGGTTGATTGGCGACCTAGACGTTGCAACTCGCGTTTTATTAAGATGTAGTTACGACGTTTAATTCGCTAAACCAACAAAAATGCCTTACAAAAATGTCGGCCAAATTTGGAGTTACAAGTTCACGAGCGGTCTACATGAATGTTTGGCCGATTGGTTCTTTGATTGACCGATGCGATGAGTCAATTATAAAAGCCAAACAAACTCACAGGTGTAGCATATCGCGGAAGGCCTACGTTTCAGACATATTCCGCATTCTAAACCGAAAAATTACAAAGTCTGTTGACAAAATACGCCTACAGAAAAATGACAGAATGTCGGCCTCTATTATTGTTGCAGACTGATTTATTTGTTCCTAAGAGACGAAGTTATGCTCGGGAGTTAAGTAATAGGCTACTGTTGACCTTTCGATTATGAATGATGATACAGTAACAAAAAGAATCGTGATTTCTATAGGAAGTGTTGGTACCCTTTTCATTAAAAAGGGCTTCTTCTTTTCTAGTTATTGCAACGTTCATGTATGTTGCTATTTTAGTGCAAAAGCCAAAGAATCTAACCAAAATGATTACACAAAACATTATACGCTGTATCCCTGGAAACCATAATGGTTTATTACATGTTAGCTTACTACCTAGCCGAAGCTATGAAAGAACACTTCAGGTTTCTCTTAGATTGAAGCTATGGAAAAAACACTTCTGGTTTCTCTCAGATTGTTGCTATGAAAGAACACTTCTGGTTTCTCTCAGATTGAAGCAATGAAAGATAACTTCAGGTTTCTCTCAGATTCAAGCTATGAAAGAACACTTCAGGTTTCTCTTAGATTGAAGCTATGGAAAAAACACTTCTGGTTTCTCTCAGATTGTTTCTATGAAAGAACACTTCTGGTTTCTCTCAGATTGAAGCAATGAAAGATAACTTCAGGTTTCTCTCAGATTCAAGCTATGGAAGAACACTTCAGGCTTCTCTCAGATTGAAGCTATGAAAGAACACTTCTGGTTTCTTTCAGATTGTTGCTATGAAAGAATACTTCGGGTTTCTCTCAGATTGAAGCCATGAAAGAACACTTCTGGTTTCTCTCAAATTAAAGCTATGAAATAACACATCAGGCTTCTCCCAGATTGTTGCTTTAAAAGAACACCTCTGCTTTCTCTCAGATTGTTGTTATGAAAGAACACTTCAGGTTTCTCTCAGATTGAAGCTATGAAATAACACTTAAGGTTTCTCTCAGATTGAAGCTATGAAATAACATTAAAGTTTCTCTCAGATTGAAGCTATGAAATAACACTTCAGGTATCTCTCAGATTGAAGCTATGAAATAACACTTCAGGTTTCTCTCAGATTGTTTTTTAGAAGACGGTTAATTCATTACCACTTAAACCAGTATTTTTACGCATTGAAGAGATATAACCTAGGAAAACATTGAGAGGAAAGAAGAAATTGTTTGCAACAAGCAATTTCTCCTTTAATCACAACGTTTTCTTCCTCATATGGCATTTATTTTTCAATGAAACCCAACCATGTTTCGTCGTCTGCAACCTCTGCAAATTTAGACCGGTCAAAATTTTTCTCTTTTTTTGGAATCGGTCGGATTACCCGTCAGAAGACAGAAGGACGGACGGACAAATCGACAATTTAAGAGATCAGTATTTTGAAATGCTTGATTCGGTATAGAAATACTAGACTTTAAATAATATTCATAGCCTCTAACGACCACGAAATAATGTAGTCTATTTTGAAATACTGTGGGAAAATAAATACATGTTGTTTTTTTTTTTTGTTTTTTTTTTAAATTTGTTGAGAAATTTTGAGTTTCCTTACATTTTGAGATATTTTTAAAATTCTATTTGTTAACAAGTAATATAGTCATATGTTTTTAAAAGATGGGAAAATATGACTCAGCCAGTAGACAAAATAGTCCTTTTTCCATATTATAATAGAAAATTGTGTCTTTATTAAGCGTTATATCAAGTTGTCGTTTTTTATGGGGGTGTATTTGAACCATTGATTGGTAGCGGATTAAAAGTTTCATGGATAGAACAAATATGTCTGTAGACACAAACTATAACTTGGTCCCATTATTTCTAGACAGATTTATTTGTTCTTGGTAGATGGGAGATATTGTATTGCTTCCGATTTGGAAGTTGACATACAAAGAATAGTCTTCTGTTATATAACCTGGGGAGCGGTTAGATTATGTTAACATTTATTTTTTTTTTTTTTTAATTTGAATCATGATAGTCATAATTACAGAGATAAAATATTAAGCATATCTGTATACCATATTTTCAATTTCATGCTTTCTTGAACAAAATTTTGAGCGCGCAGTTTTCTGTATGCTAGAGCACAAAGTAGCTCCTTAAACTAGTTAAAACTTTCTTTATTTTGCTTGGTGATATTAAATTGTAAGAAATGAAGAGGAAAGTTTTGTTTTCATTGAGGTATAAACTTGAAATTATTGATATGACCTGACTTTTATGCAATGAATAAATTGGCTATGAATAAATTTGATATAAATTTGATCTCGACGAAAGTCGTTCGTTTATGAGTTATTTCGTCATTAACAGGAGAAATTCGATGTACATTTTAAAAATCTGATGTTTGTATATCAACCTAATTCCTCAACAGATAAGTGGTCGAGTGCTGTATTACGCAAAGAAGGCCTGAAGCAGTCAACAAGCAGCCTGAAACTTCCAAGAAACCATAATTTATTGATTTTTTCTACGGTTTTTTTTTTTTTTTTTTTTTAAATCAAATGTGTGTTAGAGAAAGTGCATCTGCATGAGTCAACATTACAGCTAGTGATAAAATTTATCTGTCAGCGGATAAACAGTTACAATAGTATCATTCAGTGACCATTCTCACATCTTCCAACAACAGCTGTAGCTAATTTGGAGAAAAACGGTACAGTATCAAGAATACCTGAAGAAAAGAAAGAACGACGAAGTTATGCACAGTGCCGAGTACTAATAAGCTTGTTATTCTCTGACATTTCGAAGTGAAATAATTAAAAAGTAGTCGAATGAAATAAAAGATAAGAAGAACAGATCGCTCTCGACTTTAAGTGCAGTAGGACTTCATATCACATCCGTAGAAATTTCGGTTTATGAATTCGTGCATTTAACAAATGTTCAGATGTTATTTACGACTAGCGAAATAAAACGAGAAATACCGAAGACAATATGTCAAACGCGTAATTATGCAAATAGAGGTCATGGACCGGCAGGTCAATAAAATCTTGCTATATGAGCCTAAAACGTAACCTCACTAGTGTAATATACCGGCATCAGTGTTTTATCAACTAGGGAAAAAACACCATATACCATGAAAATGCGTTTTAAAAGTGTGAGAACAAAATATCACATCTGTCGATTCTGGTTGAGTTTTGGTCAAACAGATATCAAAAAACAGTACTGTTTATGGTGGACAGGCAGACGACGGTACAAACACTTCTTATCCAGTTTGAGGGCGTAATCTTAACCCGTAAACGCTCTTCCAGAACTTACCTATTCCCAGATGTACAAGAAAGCCGGACATAAGTTTTCACAACTAATTTGCTTGAATTATGTAGTAGATCGGGCTCAATCGATAATTCTCGCGCCCACGTGATTTTCCGCAGAACTAACGTCTACTTTTCCCTTGACAAATTTCCAGTCAATGACATTTGTCACCATGATAATCAATTTATCGTAAATTTCACATCGAATTAGTCAATTCTCTCTAAAAATTACACTTTTTCTGTGTGTACTTGTGAAACCTCGCTATACTTAGAGTGCCAAGCTTGGAACCGCTACAAAAATTGCTTTTTATATCCAACAAGTACATTTCTTTTTTTAAAAATGCTTAAGTTAGAAGAGTGTAATTGACGGATCGCCGCTGACTATCAAAGAATCAATCGACCAATCAAATTGTTCACTTAGATAGGAAATGAACTCTGATCTCGAAACATTTGTCGATATTAATATGAAGTAATTTTGTTGATGTTGCGACTTAAATGTCGTTACTTCAGCTTATCCATTATCCGCCAATTCCTTAAACCGTAGAATGTGACCCTTCTAGATCATATATTATCATCAATTCAATTTTAAAACCAATTTACCAATGAAAAGACGACAAATATTAGACTGGTCCGAATTCAAAGAAGATACAGACAACATTTTTAAATAGATGTAATATGAGATGTATCATTCTGTTTTTCCAGGTAGAAAAAATGTGGATATTGAATTGCTTGTAATAAATAATTTCTTCATTTACCACATTACGTTTCTGAATATTTTCGTGTGGGGTATCTTAACCCATTCCCATACGATCCCACTTTTCACGGCCCTTAAGAAAGGGGTATCGAAAGAAAATCTCGAAAATAAAGCAGTTGCTTGTAATAAGCAATTCCTTTATTTCCAAGAATGTTTTCTACACAGAAAGTCAAAAGTCTTCGCAAATTCATCAATTTGAAATTGTGGTCTAAAAATTCTTTCAATTTCGACTAGTCCAGGATTTTCTCATCTGGTACAGCAAATCCTCATACGTTGGTTTTCATTTGAATCGTCTCGTCTCAACGATTTTATTGAGTACTCACAATGTAGGGTTTGGATGCCAAATAAATTAAGTTGTCGACACCCCTTTTCGTCTTGAACACATGGACAGACAGATTGATCACGGTTTATCTCAAGAACAATTCGTTTGACGATGCTGCAAGAATGGCTGGGACGTGCGTCCTAGCGGCCTTACTATTGTTCATAGTTTCATTGTGATTACCAGATGAAATAAGAATTGTAAATGATTAGTTCCTAGTAACAAAATATCCCTTTTGAGATGCCGAAATAATCAACAGAATAGCCAACAGTGATCTCCATAGTGTCTACACTATTTAACCACCGTTATGCAAAAGGGACCGCCCCGGTTTATAGACGTAGATTGAAATTTAATCATTACCAGTTGACATCAATAGGCCTTCCGCGTCTCTATGTTCCAAAGCAGCCGAGCTGGGAAAACATTTCGAGTAACCCGCATATAAGATTTGATACCATGATCCATTTCCATAAAATTTCGGAGATCTTAAACAATAAACCAAAGGAAATTACAAAGTCATGAGTTGTCAGAAAAAACCCGAGCTAAGGGCTTTCAAAACTACTATAAAGTAGAGTAGATTGGCGATTCGTAATGAATCTTGAAAAATCGGTCCCTTACCCTATGTTCGTCAAACAATAATTATATTTATTATATACCTATAAATAATATGAATTAAAATCTGGCTATCTAATACAACTCGACAGAAAAAAAATAATTCGTATTCGGCCTGTACTAAAAACCGTATTCGTCGAGAACCGTTACACGCGGACTACTTTTTTTGTACTGACGTTCGGTTTTTTTGGAAAGTTGGTTATTTCTTAGTCATTTAAGAGAATTTTCTTAATGTCATGTCCTTAAGGTATATACTCTTGCACACGAAAAAGTACCATTAAACTGTCTCAGACTCGATAAATCTTTGCTTACTTGACCAATCACTGGTCACGCCCACTGATCTCCAACAGGAACTTCGACCTAGTCCTTAACCCTTTCCTGTCCAATCCCTGGTTTTAACGTCCCTGTGATTTTAAAATTGAGAAAATATTGTAGAAAAAGAGGAAATCGCTTGTAACAAGTAATTTCCTCTTTTTCTACAATATTTTCTACCATACAGAATGGTTATCTTTGAAATTAAATCCACTTTAAATTTTCGTTCGGCAAAACCTTCAAATTTGGACAGGTGTAAAATTTTGCAAAACAGGAAATTTTAAAAATTACGATGTGAGTAACACAAAAAAAGTAATGATGGGTGGTTAGCGACCTAAACGTTGTAACTACAGCTTAAATGAGCTGTAGTTACGACGTTAACATCGCAAAACCAACAAAAATGCTTAACATAAATGTCGACAAATGTTGGAGTTCAAGGTTCTAGTCTAAATGTTAGATTTTATTGGTCTGTCATTTTTTTGATTGATATCCCTATCAGTCAGGCAGTTGATAACTTAATTATCACATGCCTTTATCATATCAAATTATAAGGAATGGAAATTATTTCAGTTAGTTATAAATCTAAAACAACACAGAAGTGTGATTATTTTCAAAATTTCATACCTCAATGACAAAAAAAAAAAAAGAAAAAAAAACAACAACAACAACAACAAAAAAAAACAGAAACAACAACAACAACAAAAAAGATTTCTCCGCGACAAATAAGTGCCTATGTAATTTGTAATGGCCATTGTGTATGACATAGACCGCGATAAAAATTCAGCGATTGATTTTTTACGATAGATATCCCACAAACGAATGAAATAAAAGTACGAACAAAGAGACATTTATGTATTTTTGAAATAACCAATTATGCCCGCCATTTCCTTTGACAAATATGCCTATTACGCGATCTGTGCCAGGTCTTATACCATTTAACCCTTTTCCATATTACCAATGGTTTTCGCGACACAAGGAATTTTGCTTTGTTTAAAAAAAAATGCATGACAAAGAGAAAGAATGATATGTCACAAGAATGTTTCATTTGTATCCACACTACTTTCTGTCCAATAAAAGTTGGGTTTTTTGCAAATATCAATAATTTAATTGTTAGTTTCGTCTATCAAAAACGAACGATCTGATTGGTCTAAAAATTTAATTCATACCTCCATGAACAAAATATTGAGTGCGCAGCCATTTTGAATGCTTCCGCACAAAATAGTTCACTACAAAAAGGTATCAAAATTTGTTAAGTTGTTGCATTTTTCGCTCGATGCTATTAAATTATAAGAAATGAAAATAATATTTTTTGTTTTCATGAAGGTATGAACCGAAAAACCAAATCACACAATGTATGAATGCGCTTTGCGTATTCATACAGTGTGATTAGGTTTTTCGGTTCATACCTCCATGAAAACAAAAACTATTCTCTTCATCTCTTAATTGTTTTTGGACTGACTTCTTTCCACTTTTTCAAATAATGACCGGTCTCAAAGCTTGAAGTCTGAAGAGTATTATATCGATAAGTCCGGCAAATTGTACTTTCATACATATGTATAAATAGCCACTGCATTATTTAAATGAAATGACACCGTCCTTCGTTTTATCAACTGGTCTCTAAGTCGACAAGAGTCGGTCAAGGACAGGTACAGGTGGCGCCTTCGGTCCGAACACCCTCAAACTCTTCAAATGACCTAACTGGCGACGAGTCAAATAAAACAAGAGGGCCACTGGCCATGAAACGCTCACCTGAGATAGAAGAAACAAATGGCTAATAAGAAGAAAAGGGACATATTTTTCTTTTTATTTTTCCAAGGTGATAATACATGTAAAAAATGTCTTCGAAACATCATGCAGAAATAACATTTAAACCAAGATTTAAGGTATAAGGGATTTAAGCCTCAAATGTAGCCTCTACGCTTCACAGTTGTTAAAAGGTTTGATCTAGTGACCTACTTTTTGACCCAAAATGACCAAAATTGAACATCAAATAGACAAAATCAAGCTATTTTAGCCTCAAAAATAGCTTCCAGGGTATATACAAAGTATTCCGAGATTTAACGTAGTGATCTACCTTTTGACTCCACGTGACCCAATATCGAATTTGACCGATATATATGTATACATTGTGTATGATGGCAAACATTCTGGCCAAGATATTTGAGGCAAAATGTGCCCTCTTGAGTGCACACGAGGTTTGTCTAAGATATATAACCAAGTGATCTAGTTTTTGTCCCAAAGTGACCCACTATCGAATTTGACTGAGGTATTATCCAGACAAACATTCTGACCAAATATCAAGACATTTGAGGTAATATTGTGGTTAACAGACTGCACACCAGATTTTTCTAAGATTTGACCGATTGGACTAGTTTTTTACCCCACTTGACTCATTATTGAACTTGTACGAGTTTTCATGGAGACAAGCATCCTGTCCAGGTTTACAGACATTTGGGCTAAAATTGTAGTCTCTAGAGTACAAACAAGATGCTGACACGACGGGCGACGGCCACAGCTAGATAATAAAAGCTCACACTAAGTACTTCGTGATCAAATGAGCTAAATACAGAACATATTTCCAGGTTTCGATAAATAGAACATTAAATGCACTTATCTAGTTGTACAAAGAAGAATTTTGCACGTTATGAACATTTCTATCCACTGTTTGTCCGAACATATGTAAGATTTGTAAAAGCTAGTGAAAGGAATTATTAACCCGTATTTTACTTATTAACCCTTTCTTACACAACCCCTCTTTTTTGCGACCCTCATGGAAGAAACTTTTTAAAACATTGTGGGAAACGAAGTAGTTACTTGAACTATCTTCATTTCCCATATTTACCCAAAGGACACAGATTTTCCGAATTTAATCAAATAAAATTGTTTTTCAACTTCTTTGAATTTAGATCAGTCTCTCACTTTGTAATTAATTAAAGCATAAAACCTCATATTTACCGGTTAATTTCGGACCAAGAAAAAAGTAGAAATGTGTCAAAGACACGGACCCCCACCCCTCAATTACTTATCACATGACCATCAGCTGAGACCTTGACCTAGGGAGTAAACATCACATCTTAACGAGTGACACTAGTACTCTTCATGTGGAAATACTGTACAAGGTTATTTTGAAGTCCTTCGATTAATGTAGAAGCTATGCTCCAGAAAATAACACACAAACTAACACACATCCAAGCATGGACAGAGGTAACGCCTTTTGCCCGCCGCTATTACATGGCGGGGGCATAAACAAAGGTGAACAGTCGGGGAAAGGTGATCTCTCGGGGTTTTCTTCAGAAATACTTGAAAACGTTATTTGATCAAGCAGAGGTCAACCAAGGGACACATTCCAGAAATATTTACAGTAAGGCAGTCATACAGTAAGGTAGAATGGTAATCCTAGACCCAAGAAATATTTACAGAGAAGCAGTGCTACAGTAAGGTAGAATCCCAGGAATATTTACAGTGAGGCGGTGCTACAGTAAGGTAGAATGGTAATCTTAGATTAAGAAAATCTACCAAGACCGAACAGTTTCAACCCTGGTCAGTCTGTGGAGTTTGATCAGAATTTACACTTTTGCACTGCACAGAAGGTCCTTTTTGGCTTGATCACAAATATTCTACGTTAAAGAAGCTCAGTATTACGAGCACAAACAAGTATATGCTCGATTTTCTTGGGTCCGATGATCCGAATTCAAAATAATTTAATAGTAAGCTGTCATTCCTTAGAATGAAACAAACAACCAAACAAAATCATCTAAAACGATTGAAATAGTACGAAAAATGAATAATTTATATGACGGTAGACTAACTACAGCAAAACAACTAGTCAATAAACTCGGTTCAAATTACAGAGAAATCAGTTTTCCATTACAGTATTCCAAGACTGGCAAATAGAATGCTAACATTTCTGTATTACCAGACGACAGAGTTTTAGACTGGTCTAAATTCAAAGAAGTTTCAGGCGACAATTTCAAGTTAGTGAAATCTTAATTTTTTATCCCAATGGTAGAAAATACTGTGTGAAATGAAGAAATTACTTGTCACAATTTTCCACAATGCTTCCCAAAAACAGTTGAAGGGCGTATAAAAGCTAGATAGTGTGGGAATGGGTTAATGCAATTTTTTCGCTTTAGCCTGACCCAAACCAATCTCTTTCATATTTTGAACTGCTTACAATTTTTATTTGAGTTGGGTTTTACGCCGTTTTGAAAAAATCTTTCACATACGCGAAGAAGTAAACAATTTCGTGTGGTTCCTGGGTATCATGAAGACATTGTTGGAGATCTGGATGCTTTGCAGGACACAACCACGTGATCAGCTAATGCGGGGATTATAATCTCTCTTTTAAAGTTCCACCTTTTGAACGTCATCCAATAATAATGATGTCCGTGTACGATTTCTGAATGGTTTTACAGTTGTCAGTGACTACTCTGTCCATCTATGGCGAGTTATACTCAAACGGGCAGAAATACGCCAGCTATCACTTACTCACCAAGAAGCACATTGGCGTGTATTTTCCCCGTCAGAAACGATAAATATATTTGAGAAAGAAATAACTGTTGAACATTTTTTTTCTTGTACTTTTTCGGAATACAATGTCTTAGCATGCTTTAACCCATTCCCGCATGAGAAATTTCTAGACTGGTCAAAAATGAAAGAAGTTGCATACGACAATTTCTTTTGGAGCAGATAGCATTACGAATAATGAAGAAATTGCTTGTTGCAAGCAATTTCTTCATTATCCAAAGCTATTTTCTTGAAAAACAAAAAAATTTAAATGGCTTAAAGATTAACATTCTAAAACTGTAAATATTGCTCGAACTTTGATATGATCTCAGAGCTTCATACAGAAAGCTAATGTTGAACTCGGTTGAATTAATTTTCCATTATTCTACTCTAAACCATAAGGTTTTTGGGTATTCATTTGAACAAATTACTTTTTTTCAATTTTTTTTCTTGCGGGCGTCGAAATATGAGATTGTGATGTAATGAATTTATATGTATTATACCAGAACATGGCTGTGAAACATTCGAGTAATCACAAAATCCGATTAAGATATAAACAGGTTGTTTGGGAATTTTCGTTGATTAGGAGTTGCATAATCTAATGCTATTTTATACGATACTGCTTTAATGAACTAATTATGATTTTAGGTCGTCACTGATACAATAAAGTTTACTTTTTACTCGCTATAGCAATACCTCGATTTTTTGTTGACCAATATTTGCAGTTTAGTAATAAAATCACTTTTAAACGGTAATCTGATATGGTTTTGATGTACCAAAAGCAAAAATAAATCTTAAGGGTCGTCAGAGACAGGTTATGCTCCCAGAACATGTACTTGTCACAAAATGTTAAAACTTAATTTACATTCTTGAAAAGGTTCACCCAAGGAAAATTCCTGCCATGTTTAGTCCATATTTGCCACGTGGTTTAGGACGAGTAGTTTTTTTTTAAAGCATTATCTATTAGGCGAGCCCTGCTAGACCCCCATTTTTTCACCCATGGAACATTTCTGCCAATTAGGCCTAACTAGCCAAGTGGTTTATCAACTGACATTAACAACCTTTGTTTAAGCACTCATGACAGTATCTTTTCAGCAAGTTTTCCTTGAAAACCATGCAGGTGCTCACAACAAAGGGCTTATACAGATCACATCATCATGACCTCAAGTTATTTGGTAGATGACATTTAGGAAATGCTTAATGCAAATCTGAAAGCTCAAGGCCTTACGGTTTTAGAGAGTTTTTTCTTATAATTCATGAGAAATTTCCTTAGGTTACTGAAGCAACCGGAGTTATTCGTGGATTCCTATTCTCTTAAGTTTTTAGAAAGCCCATCATCCAGTAACCATGTCTATAAAGTTTAATTGGAATCAGATGGTTAGACAGAGACAATTTTTAAAAGAATTTGTTCCCATGTAAATTCCAAGTACCCACAACAAAGGGCTTAAATAAATCACATGACTGTAACCTGAAGCATTTTGGTAGAGGACAATGCTACAAACAAAATTTAAAGCTCTAGGCCTTACAGTTAAGGAGATGAAGACTTTTAAGGAATTTCGTAGAAATTCCTTTTGGTTGCTATAGAACCAAGAGTTATAAACCGATTACGATTCCTGTGAAATATTTTGGAAGGCCATCTTCCAAAGGATCATTTCTGTAGAATTTCATTGAAATCTGAAGTTAGAACAGGAAGAGACCTTTTCAAAGAATGTGTTCTTTATTTCTACGTAAATAAGTACCCACAATTTAGGGCTTGTATAAATCACATCATAACCTGAAGTATTTTGGTAGAAGACAATGAGGCCATACTACCTACAAAATTTGAAGTCTCGAGGCCTTATGTTTTTAGAGCAGATGAATTTTAAAAGATTTCTTAGAATTCCTTCCTCTTCATAGCAACCAGAGTAATAGATCCGATTACGATTCCTTGAATCCAAAGGACAATTTCTGTAACATTTCATTGAAATCTGATGTTTAGTTAGTTTCTGAGGAGATCATTTTAAAGAATTTGTTCTTTATTTCCATGTAAATTTCAATACCCACAAAATAGGGCTTATATAAATCACACCATAACCTGAAGTATTTTGGTAGAGGACCATGAGGCAATGCTATATACAAAATGATATTTTTTAAAGAATTCCTAAGAAATTCCTTTTGGTTGCCATAGCCAGCATAGTTATCAACTGATTCCAATTCCTTTAAGTATTATGGGAGGCCATCGACCAAGGACCATTTCTGTAATATTTCATGGAAATTTGATGAGTAGATTAGGTGAAAAAGATTTTCAAAAATTTGTTCACAGATGGAAAAACACTGATCAAAACTAGACTTGCCACAGTATGTGACTTTATACCCCCGCAAGTGCTTTCAGTGTAATGAGAGCTTTAACAATACAAGGACATAGCTACTGACTTTGCTTTATAGAAAGGAGGAGTTCTCAACACAAAATTGGTAGTATAATTAACTGTATATGTCTACAAAGCATAATGTCCAAGTTCAAGGGGAGCTAATTCTTGAACAAGGGGAATTAAGACTTCAAAATTGCGTCTTGCAAAACTTCAACACGTGGTTAAAAATTTTCAATAGTATTGCAGCAAAACTAAAGGAGGAGTTTGCGACACAAAATTGGTAGTATTTTGTACACAGACTGACAGGCTGATTCCAGTATACACCCAAAACATTCGTTTTGCGGTGGTATAATAACTCCCCTAAGCACTTTGTGCTCCGATACGCTAAAAGATATATGCACCCCCCCCAAGTTTTTTACATCAAGTCCCCTTTTTTCCGGTTGCAGCCTTAAATTATGAAACAGATAAAAGGAACATAGGAAATATTCTATGAGTTAATACATGTAGTTAAATCCAATTTTGTCATCAGGTTACAGAGAAATGGCTTCTGACAGACAGATGGATAGACATACACACAGCAGGGTGACTACAAGTCCCCTGAAATCTTTTCAGTATTTCAGTCATATCGCTGCAGCTGGAGCACCTAACAATGGATTTCTGGTATTTCTCACACCAGTACTACCACTATATCCTTTCCTAGCCTCCAGCTGCTATTCCACTTAGGTTTACGATTATCCACCAATTGTTGAGAGCCAAAAGTCAGAAAGGATATGTGCCACCGGGGATCAAAGATTGGGAGTCTGGTTTTATACGAAAGAGTATAAACATGTAAAAAAATTATTCTGAATAATAGTTTATTCTCTGATATCAACATTATTCATTTAAACATATCAAATGCAACAAATACATGATAAAGCATTAGACACTAGTTTGTATCTTCATTTTTGGTATAATTACATGATAAATGTAATACAATTAATCATTGAAAAACATCCCCCCAACAGCCAGTCACAACATATTACTATAACTTGAATAAAGTTTTGTTAAATCTAACCCATTACCAAATATCAAAATTTATGAATGGTCCAAAATGCAAGAAAGAGCAGACGGCAATTTAAAGTTTATGAAATCATTTTACATAATATTAATTAAATTGTTTTTCTATAGGGGCAATGAAAAGTGTCATTGTTTGCAAAAAGGTTAAATAGGTGGTTTGAGAGATACTGACCCTGAAGGGTGGATCAACAACACTGAAACAATATCCCAGACTAGCAAGATGTGTTTGTGAAACACCATGCCCCCGAAACAGGAATTCTTTAGAAACGGGTTATTTTTATAATATTGTATTCTTTGTTTTAGGGAAAAGGTTAAAATTTTGACCTTGACCTTGATGAAATGACATTCCCCAGTTGCGCCTTGTTGAGACCTATCTACATACCAAATATAAGCATTGTAACTTAATAAGGGATAAAGTTATAGGAAAATGTTTAGTTGGCAGATTAAGTTGCTCAGTAACGTTTTAGGGAAAAGGGTTAAAATTTGGACCTTGACCTTGATGAAATGACCTTTGCCAGTTGCGCCTTGTTGAGACTTATCTACATACCAAATATAAGCATTGTAACTTAATACGGGATAAAGTTATAGGAAAATGTTTAGTTGGCAGGTTAAGTTTTTGAGTAACGTTTTAGGGAAAAGGGTTAAAATTTGGACCTTGACCTTGATGAAATGACCTTTGCCAGTTGCGCCTTGTTGAGACCTATCTACATACCAAATATCAGCATTGTAACTTAATTAGAGATTAAGTTAAAGGAAAATGTTAAATGGGCAGGTTAAGTTGCTGAGTAATGGTTTAGGGAAAAGGGTTAAAACTTTGACCCTTGACCTTGATGAAATGACCTTCCCCAGTTGCGCCTTGTTGAGACCTATCTACATACCAAATATTAGCATTGTAACTTAATCAGGGTTGAAGTTATAGGAAAATATTTAGTTGGCAGGTTAAGTTTTGCAGACAGACAGACAGAAAGATTGACAGACAGACGGACGGACACCGGTTAAACAATATCCCCCGATCTATCGATGCGGGGGGGCATAATTTTGACAGGGTACATCAATTATAAAATATCCATGAAGCACTTTCCTGCTTTAAATTAACTAAATGAGAGGTTGAAACTGCCCTGGGTCATTCTTCGACTTAATTTTAGATGAATTTTAACATGATGATGAGGATTAATGGAGTCAGGCCTGGATGTCATTTACAGAAACATGAACACAACAATAAAAATGACATTAGACTGGTAAACAAGAGCCCTCAGAGACGGATTATGCTCCCCGAATAAAGCATTGCCACAAAAAATGTATGCCATAAATGGTAAAAGTTTCTTATTGATTGCTACTGTAGGTTTAGGGATTTGCTAATAAATGTGACCCATCAGGCAAAAAGGGACCATCTTGGTAGTGACAAAATGTTTCAACCCTGGTCAGACTGCAAGGACTGTTTCAACCCTGGTCAGACTGCAAGGACTTGCAGGGTGACCAGGGTTGTTACTTTTCAAAATTTTACCTTGACATTCTGCTAAAGAGTTTTATCATTTTCTGTTCAGTACTTCTAATAATTTAGTTCTATAATCACCCACAAAGATTGGAATCAATAGCTAACATTCTGTAAGATATATACCCTGAACAATATATTAGATGACAGAAGGATGGACAGAAAAAGCTGAGGCTATATGCTCTCCCTATGGGGGGGAGCATAAGAAAAATGAAAGGAAATAACTTCAAGACTAGAGTTATCTCTTCTATAAACTGTAGTTCTACTCATTGAGTTCAAACAACCAACAGAGTTTGATATTCATAGCCATGGCTTTTTTAAGAGTTGTACCAAGCACACTTTAATGAGAAGTAACATTCCATATCATTATAGGGTAAAGGGTTAGATATTTCACCTTGACCTTCTGCATATGAGTTAAACCCAATCATGGCGTCAAGGGTTAAATATTTTACCCTGACCATCAACATGTGTGTTCTTTCCATCAAAGTTATCAATGAATAATGCCTACATACAACAGATGGAGACTGAGTCTTGAAGAAACAATAGATTGATTTATTTTAGAGTAGGAAATATTAAAAATATAAAGCTACATGGCATTAAGCCCCATTTTAGCATTTTATAGCTTCATCGAGTCAAAATATGAAATAAACATTACCTAGGGCACTTAATAAACAACATTAATAAGTTGCAAGAAATATTCGCATTGGTAAAGGAGGAAATTATTCAGCTTGAAAACATGACCTTGACCAATGACCTTGATTTTGGTATCTGCTGAAAGGTCTTGCCACAAGTAATTAACATTTGAAATATGAAGGCTATATCATTTACCATTGCAATTTTATGGACAATGTAAAAGGTTTAAATTTTCCAAATTTTGACCTTGAGAAATGACCTAGACCTTGTCTGATGACCTTGGAACCAACAGAAAGGTCTTGTCATAAGCACATGTGAAATATGAAGGCTATATTTCTTACTAATCAAAAGTTGTGGCCAATGTTTGTTGCTGAGACACTGAGAGCTAACGTAAAGGTTACAAACAGTAAGCCCCTTTTTTCCACGACATTTTTTATACGCAAATTGCAAATAGTTTATGGTCAAGTGCATCTGATTTGCTACTCAAATATGAAATTGTATTAAATTCTGACCATTAGGAGAAATAAGAGAAAAACTGTATTTTATACTAAGTCCCCTTTTCTTGTGACAAGGCATCATATCCAAAGACTGGGAAAAATGCATTGGCATTATATCATAGGGAGTTCACATGGTAAGTTTCATTTGATTTGGCCAAAGGGTTATGGAGAAATTGCTCCGGACAGACAAACGGATGGAATGACAGATGGACAGACAAAGCGGCGACTATATGCTCTCCTTTGGGGAGCATAAAAATGGACAGTCATGTAGACATGCCAAATGCATCCCTTGTTCTCTCAACCAATGGGTTTAACCCATTCCCACACAATCCTTTTTTATGCCCTTCAAATATAAAGCTTCGAAAAATATTGTAAATAATAAAGAAATTGATTAATTGTTGAAAAAGAAGTTGACTGGTACAAGAAATTTCATCATTATCCATGTTTTATACCCTGAGAGACAAAGATTTTTAAACTACATCAACCAAATAATTTCGTCCACAACTTCTTTAAATATGGACCAGTCTAAAATATTGCTGTGTGGTAATTGGTTAACACTACTTCAAAAACTTTCATTGATTATGAGACAAGTTGACTTTTTTGTGTATCCCAAATAGAAGACTTACATTTGCATGGGGAATAACCTACAGAAACAGATATAGGTCATATTTGCACAGATTGCATACAGTACCCAACAACTGGCAGAATGCTGCACCCCCCACTAATTCCCACTGACCTCCAAGTTCTATGTCAATATTAACCCATTACTAGACAGCAAAATTTTAGACTTGTCCAATTTCAAAGGAGTTGCAGAAGACAATTCAAAAGTTATGAAGTTTAGATTCTTTCAACTTTCTTGGTAGAAAACATTGTGTAAAATGAAGAAATTGCTTGTGACAAGCAATTTCTTCATTTTACGCAATGTTTTCCTTATGATTTTTCTTGAGGGAGTCCAAAAGCATCACTGTGTGGGAATGGGTTAAACGGTGTTATATGTAAATTTATGTCCAGTGAAATGTAACAAAAAAAAAAAAAAATAAATAATGATTGGTTTGCAACCTAAACATTGTAACTACATCATAAATTAATTTGTCAAAGAAACAAAGTTGCTTCATATAAATGTCAGTAAATGTCAGAGTTGAAAGTTCACTTCTGGTCTAAATGAATTATTTGATTGACAGCCAGTATTGGTCAATTACAAGTCAAATTTCTGACTACTGCATCATTTTCTAACATTTACGCAGCCAAAAGATAAAGGGTTCTTGAAAACAATATGATAAAATAATATAAAAAAATCATCAAATAGAAATTGTTGCCTGCAACTTGTTTCAATTTGGACTGGTCAAAAATTTGCTTATGTTGGAATTGGTAAATGAACGATTGTCTATAATTTGAGGTAAGAAAATAATGGGATCTAAATACAACAGTGATAATTTGGCAATCTCACACAATCCTGTTTTATACAATCATCTAAATATATTTTTGGAAAAGCAATGTTAAAGATTGAGAATTGCTTGTTCAAACAATTTCTTCATTTTCAGACTGTTTCTACCAAGAAAGACTGTAATCTTTTGTCTCTATCATTTTTAGTCCTTTTTTACCAGTTAAGAATATTATTGTCTAGTAACAGGTTAATAAACTGAGAAACTATGGTTGACCTCTGCACCCTTTTGATGTTTCTTCAATATTCAAGGAACATATTTTCACCTGAAAGTAGAAAATGAAAATTCTTAAAGAAGAAGCTTTTCAAAAACACAAATTCTAGATGAAAGTGAGTAAAATTTCATATGCAAGTGCAAAATGGGGTAAAATATTCCAGTGAAAATCAAGAGAAGTTTTAAAAAGCTATCTCTCCTTTTTGCATAACATTTCTTTCATATTTCCTAAGTGCATCCAAATGTGTGATGTAGGGGTTACGGGTTACGTCTAGACATCTGATTAAGAAATAAAGATGCATGTTACATCAAAAACTGTCAAAATCGCCTAAAATCTAGCAGGTTTGGTGTTAATTATTCAATGACTATTCAGCAAAATGCAGATTCAGATGGCTTTAAGCAAATGATTTAGGCTTTTGATAACAGCAGGTTTGTTATTTGTTATACATAACTGCTATTCAACTCATTATCAAATAACCCACTCTTTGATACAACATATGGAATCAACTTTGAAAAACATTGTAAGAAAAGGAAAATTTGCCACAGTAATTTTCCCCAGTTTTCCCAATTGTTTTTCATGAGGGGCGTCAAAATGCATCATTGTGAGGAAATGGGTTATAGCATGTTACAGTAATCTGTTCTACAGCATATTATGGTCACAAAGTGTTTCTACCATACAGATTCTCCACAAAAACTAAATGGAAAGAACAGTGCTGAAGAACAGAAAAGTCACTCACTGATATTTGTTCCTTTACAGCCTCTTTATAACAGCCTGGGTGATATACCAACTTCAAAAGGTTAATTGTTTGTTCGTTTGAATGGGGCTAATGTTGCTTTTAACAATTTCTCAGTCATATTGCGGCAGCTGGAGCACCTAAAAATGGATTCCTAGTATATCTCGCACCAGTACCATATTACAACTTGTCCTAGACTCAAGCTGCTATCCCACTCAGGTTTACGATTATCCACCGATTGGTGAGAGACAAATGTTGGAAAAGATATGCGCCACCAGGGATAGAATCCATGACACCTCAAAAAGGTTGATTATGGAAACAAGACTAGAAGGGTCAAATATTGGAACATATTGGTTGTGGATTAAAGCAGAATTTCAAGTATTGTAATACTATGTTAACTCATTACCAGATGACAAAATTTAAGACCGGTTCGAATTGAAAGAAGTTGCAGACGACAATTTTAAGTTATTGAAATCTTTCAAATCTTTGTCTTTTTGGGTAGAAAACATTGTGGATATTGAAGAAATTGCTTGTAACAAGCAATTTCTTTATAATCTACAATGTTTTCAAAAGCTTTCACTGAGTTGGAATGGGTTAACATTACTACTCAAGAATACCTTTTTACTCCTCTGTAAAATAATACTAAGGGAAACTTTGTGGGAAAAGGAGAAATGGATTGTAATAAGCCAATTCTCATTTTCCCATTATGTCTTCCACCATATTTAGTCATTCTTTTTCAATTTAAACACAGTATGAAATGTCTGCAAATACTTTCAACATGAACCAGTCCAAAATTTTGTCAATTGGGATTGGGTTAAGCTATATTCATTATGTTTTGGTAGTCAAACAATAACTTTGTTCATACAAAAGAAGCTTTTTTGGATACCTGACAACAAAATTTCGGACTGATCAAAATTCAAAGAAGGGTTGTGAAATTGAAAAATAAAAGTTTATTAAAAAAGAAAATATTGTAGAAAATGAAGAACCGTTTTCTGAGTTTGAAAGAGGCATGAAAAAGCAAGATTGAGTGGGAAATCGTTAAATGCATAATCTATTTTCTTAGTGTGAAAATTGTGTAATTTTCATCCTAGATTCCTTTCATTAATAATTAATGAAGACTGGAAACCTTAAGGTTACATTACCCATTGATCTGTGTAATAATTCACAGGTATCCATACTAATTAGCATGTAGTCTGCCAATCCTTAAGGTCGTATTTCGCAGATTTTTAGCAGTCAACAATTCTAACCTTTGCCAATAAAGACGTATTTATGAAACACTATACACCCTGTTTAGCTGATCTTAACCCTTGTCATGCTGAACCAGGAATATTCCTGTTTTGACAGGAGGTATAAACAAAGATCAGCCTGCACATAAGTATTTGTCTCCTTTTAGGTCAGAGATGTAATAAATTTTCAAAAGGACAAATAGAAATAACTAAAAAATAAGCTATTAAGAGTTACGGTTCTTGTGCACTTGCACTTACTCTTGATGACATCTACCCACCGATTCAGTTTCATGATCATAGCTATTATACTTTTAGAGATATGCTCCGAACAAAATCAAATTATGAAAAACAACAATGGGCAATAACTCAAGGAAAAGGCAAGGTAGAGTTACAGTTCTTGTTGACTGCACTTCCCCTTGATGACATCTACCCACCCATAAAGTTTCATGATCATAGCTATTATACTTTCAGAGATATGCACCTGACAAAATCAAAGTATGAAAAAAGGGGAATAACTCAAAAAATAAGCTTGGTAGAGTTATGGTTCTTGTACACTGCACTCCATAATCATAAGAGAAATATAACTGACAATTTTCAAGTCAATCTGACTTAAGGTGATAGAGTTATGCTCCGGACAAAGAAATAGATGCTGCCCGGACATCGGACGCCACATGTGATCCCGTAATATGTCCGTCTTCGGTGGGCATATAAAAAGACACCAAAGGATCATTCCAGTGAAATTTGGTTGAAATCCATCTACTTGTTTCTAAGAAAAAGATTTCAAAGCTTTAAACAAATATTGAAACTAGCCCCGCCCATTAAAGCCATGTTTTTCATCCTATCAATATTCTTTGAAGGAATCAAATAAATGGGTCACCCAATGATCATTCCTGTAAATTTAAGTTGAAATCCATCCACTGGTTTCTGATGAATTTTAAAGGTATCACGCTATATGGAAATAAGCCTGCCCATTTAAGCCATGTATTTCATCTGATCAATTTTCATTGAGTAAGCAACAAAAGCTATATTTTCACGAGTGGCAGAGCCAAGAGATAATATGCTATATTTATTCCTAAAAGATAAATTGATCTTACACATAAACAGACAATTACTCCATTTCTTTAATGCCAAACAATGAGACAATCATGAAATTTTGCATCCAGAATATATGTACACACGAGTTACATGGCAATGTGATGATGTCATCATAGTATAGAGTCCTGCTTAACCCTTTCCTGTTAATCCCTGTTTGTTACTTGTGATTTTGTTACTGAGAAAACATTGTGAAAAGAGAAAAATTGCAAAAAGAAGAAATTACTTGTAACATGCAACTCCTTCTTTTCCACAGTATTTTCTACCCTACTGCTTGATTATTTTTCAAATTAATTCCACTTTGAATTTTTGTCTGCAAAACCTTTCAATTTAAAAATAATTTTCAAGGTTTTCACTACATACCATAATGGAAATTTGCCCAACGAATAAAAGCCATGTTTTTCACCTAGTCAAGATTTTTAAGGAACCTGATAAGGTAGCAACTAAGATAATTCCTCTGAAATTTGGTTGAAATCCATCCATTGGTTTTTTAGAAGATTTTCAAAGTTTCACAATTTATGGAAATTAGCCTGGCCATAAAAGCCATGTTTTTTCATCCGATCAAAATTGGAAACTGAGAAGAGTCACCTAAGGATCATTCCTGTAAAATTTGGTTGAATTCTGTTTGGTACATCCTCAAGTTCCTGAGGAGAAAATTTTTAAAGTCGGACAGACACACACAAACTCACACACACTGGCTCGCTGCCTTTCAGCCAGTGCAACCAAAAAAGGATTGAACAGAAGTACAGGCAAATATGTTTGAATTGAATTTCAAGCTATTTTGAAGAATCTTTTAGTATCCCCTTTATCTGGCAGAAGTTAACTTGTTCATAAACTTTCATGGTATCACAAGTATTAAAATCAAACTCGAGTTTATTCAAGTTTTATTCAAGTTTATCAAAATAATAATGTCCTTTACTCACTCTTATTTCTTACTCTTTTATTTAAACTTTTAATCTCTTTAAAATCTAACTGCTATCTGCAACTTTTTTCAGTTTGGACCATGATTATCATAAATTTACTTTTCAAATTTATCCTTTTTTGAGTTTGAAAGAGTTTGCATGTCGTACCTTTTAGTTACTTGTTTTGCGCCCAACACGACCATTGAGGTTGATGGGCCAAAAACACCATTCATTCATTTAGTTTGGACCAATCTAAAATTCTGTGATTTGTCCATAGGTTAGAATTCGTGACAGTGAGGCAGAGACATTTGTATGTAAGTATAACAATACACTTTCTTTCCTTTTGAAAGTGAAGACGGGGAGACATTAAAATTTTTTCTCTGCTTTAAATTTTAAATTCTTTAAAGCTACTACTAAATAAACACCACTGCCTTTGAAACATACATTATTTTTTTTTCTTTGCTCTATACTTGAAAAGAACAATCAAGTTTTTTCTAGATGGCTGAATCTTTAACTATGAATTATTTATAGGGTATCTGACCAATTCATCAATCTGCATCTTTTTTATCCTGATGATCAACCAAATACTACTCGACCCACTTAACTCATCACCAGATGACAAAATTTTAGGCTGGTACAAATTCAAAGAAGTTGAAGATGACAATTTCATGTTTATGAAATTTCAAAATTCTCTGTCTTTCGGGGTAGAAAACGTCTTGCTTGATTGATTGAATGGGATTTAACACCACATTAACAGTATTTCAGTCACATTGAGGTAGCCGGGGCACCTAACCATGGATTCCTGGTATTTCCTACACCAGTACCACTACATCCTTTCGAGCCTCCAACTGCTGATCCCACTAAGGTTTACCATTATCCACCGATTGTTGAGAGAAGAATTTGCCACAGCCAGGGATCCAAACGCAGGACCCCTATGACTTAAAGTCCTACGCCCTACCACTGTGCTATGGACATGACCTGAAACTATAACATCTTACAAACTATTCTACCAAATATCAAGCAAATCAAACAGAAACAGTAGAAAGTGTTGTCAAGAAAAGATTCTTAGGTCACATCAAGGTCTCATTAACTCAGAATTTAATTAAATTTATATCTTGCACATCTTCAACTTTAATTCGAAATCTTCTGCAAATTACAAAGTGAACTGCACAGAAATTGTAGGAGGAGTTGTCAGAATAAGCATTTCTAAGTCAGATCAAGGGCATTAACTTAGTAATTCTTAATTGAATTCTCAGAAAATTTAAGTGTTACACATCTACAACTCCAAATGGACACTTCTATCAAGTATATAGATAAGGAGACTTAAATCAGGGCAATATCTCAGTAATTCTTCATAGAATTATGACAAAATCTGTTGCACTTCTTCTATCCTAATGAAAACTTCGGCCAAGTATAAAGATAAGGAGACTTAAATTGTAGGAGGGGTTTTGATGTTAATCAGGGGCAATATCTCAGTAATTCTTCATAGAATTATGACAAAATCTGTTGCTCTTCTTCTATCCTAATGAAAACTTCTGCCAAGTATAAAGGTAATTTGACAGGAGTTGCCAGGACAAGAATGTTTGATTAAGTTAGATCAGGAGCAATAACTAAGAAGTTCTTGATGGAATTTTCAAAAAACATTCTTCTGCACAACCAACTACAATCAAACAATTTAACAAAGTATATATCAAACTGAAATTGTATGGGGGTGTAGGGACAACATTTTTTACAGTTAATCAGGGGCAATACCTCATTCCATCTTGATAGAGTCTTACAAGTTACCAAGTTTACAAAGTGAATCAGACAGAAACTGCAGAAGTATTTTTACGTCAAATCAGGACCAATAACTCAAGAATTCTTTGTGGCATTAATATGACAACTTTGTGTCTTGCATATCTTGAACTCCTAATGAACATTTCAGTCAAGTATAAAGTGAATAGGACTGAATCTGTAGTAGTTGTCCAGACAAGATTTTGCAGTCAGACAGACTGGCAGACTGATTCCAATACACCTCCCAAAATATATACCATACTAACCAGTTGAATGCTAGAAAGTTAAAAAATTTGAAGTACTTGCTATTCCCACTTGCAACAAATGAACTTGTGCCACCTACTGTTTCTTAACCCTTATCATGCTTAATTATAAGTTCTCTACAGATATGCATTAACATCAAAGGGCTGTAAGCACTGGAAGCACCAACTGTGTGTTAATGTTTTTTTTTTTGAAAAATTTCCTTATAAAGAACATCGCCTTGGAAGGGAGCAGGTAATGAAGACTAAGATCAGACTGTGCAGCATGTCAAGGGTAAAGGTGCTCAAATTGTGGATTTGTAACATCCATTTGGACTGACAGAATATCTTGATAGGTAACTCATGACAATCACTAATTCTGGAGATTTGAAACACTAATTGTGAGTCAATATTCATATTGCAGTTTATCTTGTAGCTGAATATGGCTTACTGCACATACGTGCAAGCTGACCTTTGTCTATACCTCCTGCCAAAGCAGGAATATTCCGGGTTCAGCATGACAAGGGCTGAGTACTATTGGTAGAGAAATCATTTTCTCCTTTTCAGTTCAATTCCTTTTTTCCCACACTTATCTTAATATCAAGTTACTTGAGTATAGGAGCATAAAAAAAGTAAGACTAAGGTTGTTGAATTCAGTAATCTGCAATCTTCTCCATGTCAAAATATGGTTCTATCAGACCATAATATTTCGATATAAATCCCCCCTACTTTGATAAGTACAATGTGTGGGATTAACTAGTCTTTATCAAATGCAGAACAAAGAATTAATATATTGGTCATAAATTATTTTGTCATGATAAAACAGCCTTAGCAAAAGATTAGCAAAATAGGATGTTACATTAATCATTAACCCATTACCAAACAGGAAAACTTTTAGACTGGTTCAAATTGAAAGGAGTTGCAGATGGCAATTTGGTGTATGAAATTCTAGATTTTTTTCAACTTTCTAGGTAGAAAACATCGTCTCTGCTTCAATGTCTTCTACTGTATTTGGCACTTATATTACAGAGCATCAGAAAGCGTGATTGAGTGCTAATTGTGTTAAAGAAAACTTCTTTATTTCTACATAGGCAACAGTCTACCTTGGAGCAATTTAAAGAGGTTGATAAACAGATGTTCAATACAAAATATCAAGTTTTTATGGCTTCTTGTAGAGGTGGTGACATAAATACCGCAATATTTTGTTTCAAAACTGCTAATCGAACAAATGATAAATTCTCCTCAATCTTGAAACATTTTCTCCTTTACCAGATAACAAAATTTTCCTAATTGAAAGAAGTTGCCAGCAATAATTCAAAGTGCAATAAAATTAGAAAATAAGAACAAGATTAGGTAGAAAACTGTGAGAAAAGCATAAATTGCTTTATACAAGCAATTTTTTCTTTTCTCATAAGATTTCCAAAACCATATTTCTTCGTGGTGCAAAAAAGAGGGAATATGTGGGAATTGGTTAAAATAAAAGGTAAGTATATAAGTGGTATTTACATAAAATATTAGAAATACTTCAAAAAGGTGCTACTTCAAATTTTGTGTCAAATATTTAATATGTATTGGCATCAAAAAGTTGTAACTATAGACTTAAAGTTGGTCTTCAGCCTATTACAAATTTTTGGGAAAATTTACAAAATGTAACTTTTTAAGATGGGAAACATGCATTTAAATTTTGTGAATCAATAAAAGATTATTTGCTGTCATCTTCGATACATAAGAAAATGCCAAAGTGCTTTTCACATGACCTTCAGTTGTAACCTTGAACTTAAAAGTATCCAACAGAAATTTAAGCAAGACAAAAGATAGGATGTATAAAAATTATTATGTTATTTTGTTTTTACTACTTTTATGAAGAAACAAGAGGCCCATGAGGCTCTTATCAAGTTTTCTGTAAAAGAAATCTGATATTTAAGGAAGTTAATTACTTTGAATGCATTAAGAATAAAAACAACAGGACTTTATCCCCTTTATTATCTTGAGCATCAATCCTCAAGGCCCCTTTTCCCGCGTTTCATGACGGATCCACTCCATTTCCAAAAGAAAGTTAACTTATGAACCTACAATCATCCTGTGAAATTTTCATCATAATCTGACAATAATTGTGGACTTTATCACAAAAACAGGATCGTTTTGAATGAAAATCAATAAGGCCCCTTTTCCTGTTTTCTGATGGATCAATTTTATTCCAAAAGGAACTTTCCTTACAACCCTACAATTGTCCTGTGAAATTTAAAAGACAATTTGATAATGATTGTGATCTTCATCACATACACAAGAACGTTTTGAATGATAATCTGTAAGGCCCCTTTTCCTGTGTTTCAAATGCCACAATTATTCCATGCATCTTTTAAGAGAATCCGATAAAATTGTTGACTTAATTGTGTTAACAAAGATATTAAAATCAAGTTCTCATAAGGCCCCTTTTCCCGTGATATTTTACTGTTGGTTTTATCATTTTGTAAAAGTTAAAAGTGAATCTGATGAAATATTGGGAATTCATTATCTTTTCTAGAATATTTAAAAACAAGAGGACCATGATGGTCCTAAATCGCTCCCCTGAGTATGATGGTTCATGGCTTTATGATATAAACAAAATAGCAAAGCCCTCTGTCTAATTACTTTGGAGAAGATGTTTAAGAATTTCTCTTTTAATCCTAGGTATATTGATGATCCCACCATATAGCACTAATTTCCTGAATATGGTAATGCTTTGAAGTATAGACTCCAATACATAACAAGTATAAAAGCTCTAGGCCTAATGGTTTAGGAGAAGAAGGTTTTTAAAGACATCATTATTTATTCCTAACTAAAAATTAGGGATTGCACAGAAAAGGGCTATTTTTTTAAGTAATTTGGTAGAGGGTCAATGGCTTATGATATGTACCAAATATCAAAGCTCTAGGCTTTATGGTTCAGGAGAAGAAGATTTTCAAAGATTTCCTTCTTTATTCCTATGTAAAATCAGGGATCACAAAGAAAAGGGTTAATTTTCAGAATACAGTAATTCTTTGAAGTATTTTGGGAGAGGGTCAATAGATGATGATGTATACCAAATATCAAAGCTCTAGGCCTTATGGTTTGGGACAAGAAAATTTTTTCAAGATTTCCTTCTTTTATTCTATGTAAAATCAGAGATTGCCATGAAAAGGGCTAATTTTCAGAATACAGTAATTCTTTGAAGCATTTTGGGAGAGGGTCAATAGATGATGATTTGTACCAAATATCAAAGCTCCTAAGGCCTTATGGTTTGGGAGATGAAGATTTTAAAAGATTTCCTTCTTTATTTCTATGCAAAATCAGGGATCACAAAGAATAGGGTTAATTTTCAGAATACAGTAATTCTTTGAAGTATTTTGGGAGAGGGTCAATAGATGATGATGTATACCAAATATCAAAGCACTAGGCCTTATGGTTTGGGACAAGAAGATTTTTCAAGATTTCCTTTGTTTATTCTATGTAAAATCAGAGATTGCCATTAAAAGGGCTAATTTTCAAAATACAGTAATTCTTTGAAGTATTTTGGAAGAGGATCAATAGATGATGATTTGTACCAAATATCAAAACTCTAGGCCTTATGGTTTTGGAGAAGAAGATTTTAAAAGATTTCCTTCTTTATTTCTATGTAAAATCAGGGATCTCAAAGAAAAGGGCTATTTTTCAGAATATGGTAATTCTTTGAAGTATTTCAGTAGAGGGTCAATAGATGATGATGTATACAAAAAGTTTTACTTCTTTATTTCTATGTAAAATCAGGGATTGCCAAGAAAAGGGCTAATTTTCAGAATACAGTAATTCTTTGAAGTATTTTGGAAGAGGATCAATAGATGATGATTTGTACCAAATATCAAAACTCTAGGCCTTATGGTTTTGGAGAAGAAGATTTTAAAAGATTTCCTTCTTTATTTCTTTGTAAAATCAGGGATCTCAAAGAAAAGGGCTAATTTTCAGAATATGGTAATTCTTTGAAGTATTTCAGTAGAGGGTCAATAGATGATGATGTATACAAAAAGTTTTACTTCTTTATTTCTATGTAAAATCAGGGATTGCCAAGAAAAGGGCTAATTTTCAGAATACAGTAATTCTTTGAAGTATTTTGGAAGAGTATCAATAGATGATGATGTATACCAAATATCAAAGCTCTAGGCCTTATGGTTTTCGGAGATTAAGATTTTAAAAGATTTCCTTCTTTTTTTCTATGTAAAATCAGGAATTGCCCAAAAAAGGGCTAATTTTAAGAATACTGTAATTCTTTGAAGTATTTTGGAAGAGGATCAATAGATGATGATTTGTACCAAATATCAAAACTCTAGGCCTTATGGTTTTCGGAGAAGAAGATTTTAAAAGATTTCCTTCTTTATTTCTATGTAAAATCAGGGATCACAAAGAAAAGGGCTTATTTTCAGAATAATGTAATTCTTTGAAGTATTTTGGTAGAGGGTCAGTAGATGATGATGTGTACCAAATATCAAAGCTCTAGGCCTTATGGTTTTCGGAGAAGAAGATTTTAAAAGATTTCCTTCTTTATTTCTATGTAAAATCAGGGATTGCCCAGAAATTGATTGATTCAAATTTCAGGTATTTTTTATGAAATTGGTTTCTTTTTTGAGGTATATTTTCCATTAAAATTCTGTGACTAAATAGGACTCCTAAGGACAAAAATTGAGGTGTTAATATGGTCTAGGCAAAACTTTGGTATTACACTGTAAATTTCACCTTGGACTTTCATTATTCATAGTTCAAATTACATAAATAAATACTCATGATGGAGAAAAATAATGTTGAAATCCATCCATTTGAACTATGATTATGACAAGAATTTAACCTTGAGCTGTGGCCTTGACCTTGCACCTATCCAACAAATTGTTTCAAGCAGCACTACTGCTGAAAAGCAATTGAAATCCATTTATAAATGTAGGAGTAATGCTTTGACAAGCTCAATTCTAACGTTGACCAGTGATTTTGACCTACAGCTGATCCACAAACTTCTTTCAAATAACACATTTTGTCAGTGCACAAGTAAACATCGTAATTACAGCTTTATTTAAGCTGTATCTATGACTCTTTGCTCATGCACCAAAGATCTGCTTATGAGAGACATAAATCTGACTTATTTCAAACCTTTTCCAGACTGCAATATTTTAGAATGGCCCCAATCAAGAGGAGTTTTAGACGACAATTTCAAGTTTATGAAATTTTAGATTTTTTCAACTTTCTGGGTAGAAAATATGCTGTAAAATGAAGAAATTGCTTGTAACAAGCAATTTCTTCATTTTACAGAATGTTTTCCTTAATGGGCATCCAAAAGCATCACTGAGTAGGAATGGATTAAATCTATCCAGAAGTGCAGTGCAATAGTCAGGACAATTTCACGCCCTGTAATCTCAGGCTCCATCTCTTTTTGGAGAACAGTGCAAAATGGAGACAATGATACTTCCATTATGGAGCCAAGGACCGGAACTGAACAGAAAAGGTAAATAATACAGTGCACCTTGCGTACAATTTGATCTCCTATTAACCTTTTATACATTTTCCCAAAACATCCTGAGTTTCCAACCACATAGAAATGATAATATTATCCGTTGGCAGTAATAGATTTCAAAAATAATTCCGTGTATGAATAGAAACTTGAATCAAATATACATAGGACATAGGACCTGATCAAACACGAAAATGCGTGTTGAAATCGTTCAAATCCATGTAATCAACAGTTCTGAAAGATTTAAGCGGCACTGACTATGAAATGAATGATAACGTGTTGATATAAAATAATGTTACAACAAAGAACTGCGTTTTCCTAACCATTTTGCAGATTTTCTCAGATGAGATGGAGTCCAGGATGCGGTGCGGGAGACAAGATTCAGAGGGAGAGGCGATGCATATAAAGAATAGAGTGAATGATTTTCTAGGACTGTAACTTTATGCATATTACAGGACACTTTTTCTTTCCCTTTTACACAGCAAATGTGTCTCTCAGACTCTCTAGAACAGTCATATTTATATCTGGTCTATATTTTCTCCTCTCTCCAAACTGACTTACCGAGCCACAATGGTGAATATAAAGTGAACGCGTAATAATTTTTGTAAATCTATTCTAACGAAACATTTCCAAAGAAAAACAAATAGCTAATTTGAGAATTCAGGTCATCACAAAATTTGAACAAGAGGACCATGATGGTCCTAAATCGCTCCCCTGAGTATGATGGTTCATGGCTTTATGATATAAACAAAATGGCAAAGCCCTCTGTCTAATTATTTCGGAGAAGATGTTTACAGATTTCTCTTTTAATCCTAGGTATATTGATGATCCCACCATATAGCACTAATTTCCTGAATATGGTAATGCTTTGAAGTATAGACATCAATACATACCAAGTATAAAAGCTGTAAGCCTAATGGTTTAGGAGAAGAAGGTTTTCAAAGATATCATTATTTATTCCTAACTAAAATTAGGGATTGCACAGAAAAGGGCTATTTTTTTAAGTAATTTGGTAGAGGGTCAATGGCTGATGATATGTACCAAATATCAAAGCTCTATTCTTTATGGTTTGGGAGTAGAAGATTTTCAAAGATTTCCTTCTTTATTCCTTTGTAAAATCAGGAATCGCACAGAAAAGGGCTAATTTTCAGAGAATGATATTTTGGTAGACGGTCAATATAATTATTATGATACGTGCAAAATATAAAAGCTCTAGGCCTTATGGTTTGGGAGAAGAAGATTCTTTAAGTTTTCCTTCTTTAAATCTATGTAAAATCAGGGATTGCCCAGAAAAGGGTTAATTTTCAGAATAGGGTAATTCTTTGAAGTATTTTGGTAGAGGGTCAATAGATGATTATTTGTACTAAATATCAAAGCTCTAGGCCTTATGGTTTGGGAGAAGAAGATTTTAAAAGATTTCCTTCTTTATTTCTGTTATATCAGGGATTGCCAAGAAGCGGGCTAATTTTCAGAATATGCTAATACTTTGAAGTATTTTGGTAGAGGGTCGATAGATGATGATTTGTACCATATATCAAAGCTCTAGGCCTTATGGTTTGGGAGAAGAAGATTTTTAAAGATTACCTTCTTTATTTCTATGTAAAATCAGGGATCACAAAGAAAAGGGCTAATTTTCAGAAGAAGATTTTAAAAGATTTCCTTCTTTATTTCTATGTAAAATCAGGGATCTCAAAGAAAAGGGCTATTTTTCAGAATATGGTAATTCTTTGAAGTATTTCAGTAGAGGGTCAATAGATGATGATGTATACAAAAAGTTTTACTTCTTTATTTCTATGTAAAATCAGGGATTGCCAAGAAAAGGGCTTATTTTCATAATATGGTAATTCTTTGAAGTATTTTAGATGAGGGTCAATAGATGATGATATATAGCAAATATCAAAGCTCTAGGCCTTATGGTTTGGGAGAAGAAGATTTTTAAAGATTACCTTCTTTATTTCTATGTAAAATCAGGGATCACAAAGAAAAGGGCTAATTTTCAGAATATGGTAATTCTTTGAAGTATTTTGGTAGAGGGTCAATAGATGATGATTTATACCAAATATCAAAGCTCTAGGCCTTATGGTTTGGGAGAAGAAGATTTTTAAAGATTTCCTTCTTTATTTCTATGTAAAATCAGGGATCATTAAGAAAAGGGCTAATTTTCAGAATATGTTAATTCTTTGAAGTATTTTGGTAGAGAGTCAATAGATGATGATATATACCAAATATCAAAGCTCTAGGCCTTACGGTTTGGGAGGAGAAGATTTTTTAAGTTTTTTCACTCCGTTGCCATGGCAACCAGAGTTCTTCATGGATTTCAATTCTTTGAAGTATTTTGAAAGAGCATGACCTAAGGATCATTTCTGTGAAGTTTTGTTGAAATTCCATGGTTAGTTTAGGAGAAGATTTTTTTGTAATTGTGAACGGACGGACGAACAGACAAACGGACGGACGATGACCCATCACAATAGCTCCTCCAGAGCACTTCGTGCTCAGGGGACCTTAAAATACACTAGGTTCTTAGAAATATGCTACGCGGAAGGAGTTCAGATCTGCAATAAACGGACGTTCTGTGCCTTATAATTGTAAAAGCTCTATAACAACACCGGTGGTTTATTAGAATTTTCACACTTCTTTAAAAAGGGGTGGGTGTTAATTACAGGCTACAGATGTTAAGACGGAAAAGGGAGGCGAAGATTTACTTCGACTGCAAAGAGCAGGTGGTTCATGACTAGAATGAATTTACAGTATACATAGTATACAGTTAGTAACATCGTGAAATTGACATTTACATCGATCAAAACCATTCAAAATCACTCACACAGCACTTCAATCATTCATTCCAAACACTCACTCAAACCATTAAAAACCGCTCCAAATAGCTCAAAAACATTTAAAACCGTCCAAAATGAGCAGTATTTCATTCAAATGGATAACAATTTTCCATAATTTTTACTGGTAGCTGTGGGTTTTTAAGCGTCTGATTGGTCCGTGAAGACACACAAACACAAAATCACGTATATTTTTATAGAAGTAGGTAAAAATATTGCAAATTGGACGAAATTAGCGATCTTGGATTACATACTTTTAATTTCATTCAAAACTCGCTCCTCCCACTCATTCAATTTCATTCTGAAATCATTCCCAAATCATCCAAAAATTGTCAATTTCACGGTGTTATTAACTTAAGCAGTGAAGTTTTTTACCTTTTGACATAATCTAGGATAGAGCGCCTTCTAAATAAAAAGAAAAAAAAACTTTAAGCAAACCAATTATCTAAGCATTTAAACATCACAAAAGGGGACATTTGGTTGAGAACAGTTACATTCGCCCTCTATTGAATTTATTGTAGCATTGATTTGTTGGGGATTGGGGTTTATTACAGGTTATAAGTTTTCCGAAAATCATACAAACAGGGTCGGCTTTGACGTCCGAAGAGGGGCTGGTGTTACATAAGAGTATGGGGTCCTATTAGAAAGTTCACAGTACATTTATATATGCATCGCCTCTCCCTCTGAATCTTGTCTCCCGCACCGCATCCTGGTCTCCTTCTCATCTGAGAAAATCCGCAAAAGGGGTAGGAAAACGCAGTTCTTTGTGGTAACATTATTTTATATCAACACGTTATCATTCATTTCACAGTTAGTGCCACTTAAATCTTTCAGAACTGTTGATTACATTGATTTGAACGATTTCAACACGCATTTTCGTGTTTGATAGGGTCCGATGTCCAAACTTTGATTCAAGTTTCTATTCACAAACGGAATCATTTTTGAAATCTATCACCGTCAACGGATAATATAATCATTTCTATGTGGTATGAAACTCTGGACGTTTTGGGAAAATGTATAATAGGTTAATAGGAGATCAAATTGTACGCGAGGTGCACTGTTTATTTACCTTTTCTGTTCAGTTCCGGTCCTTGGCTCCATATCGGAAGTATCATTGTCTCCATTTTGCACTGTTCTCCAAAAAGAGATGGAGCCCGAGATTACCAGGCGTGAATTTATGATGGACAGACTCACTAATTCATATACATGGACTTGGGTTCATAATCAAGTTCCAAGTATTGCAGAGCTCAGGCAGCTGAAATATGGTATTTAGCATAACATGCTACCAGCTTACCATCTTGTCGTACCAAGGGCGGCAAATGTTCTACTTATCTAAACCTTGGCACTCTGAATAGAGAATTTCTGTTGGTGTGACGTCACAGAACAGAAAATGAGGCTGGCAAATCAGTGGGTTTTTGTTACAAATCAGCTTAAAAGGGGCGGAGTCTCCGAATACAGGCCACCTTGTCCACAGGCCCAGAGGCTGTAATTGTCTACCAATTATGCACAGTTGCACATTTAACCCTTTTCGCCTCTTTCAACCTTTTTTTGAAACTATTCACACAAAAAGTATCTTTATTGAATAATATATTTGTCAATTTTAATAATTGCAATTTGGTTAATTCATTAGTACGTCGATTGCAGAAATTATAACTCGGAATTTAGCTGTTTGCTAGATAATAAATCTAGACTTAGTTTCAAGACGTTGGGGATGAGAAATTTTGATCTTATATATAAGACGTAGTTAAAATGTTTGGTTATCTAAATATATTAAAGCGATGAATCGGAGTAACAAATTTACTTTTTAAACATCACAGAAAATACCTATTCATTAAGTGAAGGGATATTAGAGAAAAAGATGATCTTGATATCCCTTCACTCCTGAGGATGCCAGCTTACCTGCCATAATTTGATTCTCCCCATGATTAACTTAAGAAAATACAATGGAGTCGATCTGACCAATAATTCACTGAGTCAAACTAATTATAAACTTTAAAAATAACTGTTTTATTAATGGATTATATATCCAGTATGTATTACCCTTTGTCATGCTGGACCCGGAACATGTCTGCTTAGGCAAGAAGTAAAGACTAAGATCAACATGCACATTAGAGCAGTCTGATCTTAGTCTACACCAGCTGTTTGAATTCTAAGCCAGAGTTGTTTATAAAATTCTCAACAGAAATACTGAGCCACAAGGCTTTTCAGTGCTTTCGGCCCTCCTTTTTCATGCAATTCTGAATGAGTATTTTATTCAGCATGACAAGGGTTAATGTCCATGATTGAATAATAAACTTTTTTTTACCTTCAGGGTAGAAAACATTATGGATAATGAAGAAATTGCTTGTAACAAGCAATTTCTTCAATTTCCACAATGTTTTTCAAAGCTTTTTGAGTTGGGAGGGGGGATGTCTTAAAGTGTCACTGTGTGGGAATGGGCTAAATAATGTTCAACCCTTTCTTGTTCAATCCCTGGCTTTTATGCCCTTGTGTTTTTATACTTAGGAAACATTGTTGAAAAAGAAGAAATTGGTTGTAAAAAGCAATTTCTTCTTTTTCCAAAATATTTTGTACCCTACTGTATGGTTATCTTAAAAATAAAATCACCTTTATATTGTTGTTTGCAACACCTTTGACTTTGGACTGGTCTAAAATTTTGAAAAACAGGAAAGGGTTCACTAATGTCAGAGATCAACAACTCAATTCCAGTCTAAATGAATTATTTGATTGATCGATTGATCTTTTTATTGACAGGGGAGATCTGTCAATTGCATCATGTAACTTGCATGTACATTAGCTCTTTGGTAACAGGTTTGAAGTGAAAACTACAATACCCGTATTTCAATACACCAAAAGATTAATTAACAAAGGGGATAAAGTCTAACTACTCAAGCAAATAAATCATATTGTTATACAATGTTCTATGGAGAAATAATATTTATAGTTTACTACTGATCAAATAATGCCATAGGCACACACAATACACAAATCAAAATTTGTAGATAGATTAAAAGATTAACCCTTTGAAAAATCCAGACCATTATTCATTTATGAATATTTCGAGACTTAAAAGGACAAATGACCTTGAAAATTTCATGTCAAACAATAAAACATACAAGAGTTTAGTAAAACTTGTTTTTGAATTAGTAATTTTAAGGTTAAGTGCAAAGCAGTAATAAAGTTCTATATTCAAATAAGAAATTAAATCATTTTATAACATTTAATTCTGATGAATTTTAAAGAATTTTTTCCGTTGTTGGTAGAAACGCTAGAAACCAGGACGACAAAATTTTAGACTGGTCCAAAATGAAAGAAGTTACAGAAAACAAATTACATTTGATTAAATTTCAAAATTCAACAAAGGGCCCAATTCAGAGAAAAGTAAATGGAACTTTAACCAAGTAGAATATATATCGGTGCACTCACAACATGTTATAGCTACAGTTTTATTAAAGCTGTATTTATGACATTTTGCTCGCGCACAAATAATTTGCTTGATACTGAGAAATTCAAACAAAATCAATTTTGCAGTTGTACAGTAAATGAGCATACATGATTTTTTAACAACTGGTCTAAACTCCATGAAAAATTAAATGGATCAATAACTTCTAAAATGTGCGCAGTGTGTAATTTGAATCAAATCTATCTAGTAGTTTAGGAGGAAATGGACTGACAAAGAAATGCTACAGACCAACTTACCAATTTAATGACTTACAACTGACTCCTATACCAGCTGACTCTAAGAGTTTGCACGAGGCGAAAGGTGGGAGGTGTATAAAGAACAATTTGGAGTTTGCTAAAAGGATTGATCCTGATCAGACAGCACTTCGCACATAGTCACCAGAGTTGATCATTTATGCTTTAACCCATTCCCACACAATGACATTTTTGACGTCCCTCTAGAAAAATAATTGGGAAAACATAGCGTTAAGTGAAGAAATTGCTTGTTTCAAGCAATTTCTTCATTTTACACAATATTTTCCATCCACAAAGTTGAAAAAATCTAAAATTTCATAAACTATTAATTGCCTTCTGCAAATCCTTTCTACTAAGACCAGTCTAAATTTTTGTTGTCTGGTAATGGATTAGGGTAATTTTCATTTGACACTCATCTTTACAATTTGTTTCAAAGATCTGAAAATATTCAGGTCTTTGATGGGATAGGTATTGCATTTAATGTACAGGAGTTATCTCACACGAAGGTCTACTATCTTAGGTATGATTATAATATCACATAACATCTACTCAAATAGAAAATGTACCTAAATTAAAGTGTCAAATACAAATCAACTTTGTCCCATAGAAGCCTATTTAACCTCGTTTTATCAGGTATGATTTAACCCTTACCTAACACACAAAATAGGCCTCTCTTTAGCTTGTTATGCTGAACCCAGAATGTTCCTGTTTGAACAGGAGGTCTGATCTTAGTCTACACCACCTGCTTATCCCTTCCATGCCAGAATACTTTATAAAATCAGTTTTCAAAAGAAATATTGACCTGCAACAAGTGACTTACGGGATTCTGGTGCTATGATTTCAATGCGTTTCTGTAGAGTTTTACATTCAGCATGAACAAATGTAAAGTTATGAAAGATAAGGTCATCAAATTAGTTAAACCATTCCCACACAATCCTGCTTTTTTACAACCCTAAAAAATGCTTTGGAAAGCATTGGGGAAGATGAAGAAATTTTCATAACAAGCAATTTCTTCATATCTTCATACCCAACCGTTCCTTTCCAAAATTTTTGTCACCTGACAATGGGGTTATGATTACCTGTGATATGAAACAAAGAACAAGAAGTATAGATTCTGGTCAAACAGTAGGCTAATTTGGGTAAAAAGAACAGTCATTTTACCCTTCCCTGCTCCATCCTACAGTTTTACTCGGCTCAAGATTGATTAATTGATTGAATGGGGTTTAACACTGCTTTTAACAGTATTTCAGTCATATTGCAGCGGCTGGAGCACCTAACAATGGATTCCTGGTATTTCTAACACCAGTACTACCCCTACATCCTTTCCTAGCCTCCAGCTGCTATCCCACTTAGGTTTACGATTATCCACCCATTGGTGAGAGACAATTGTCGGAAAGAATATTTGCCGCCACCGGAGATCGAACCCTTGACACCCATGATTGAAGATTAGGAGTCTGGCGCGCTACCGACTGCGCTATGACGCAGGCTCACTTTTCTCAAGAAAAAGGCATTGGAATACATTGTGTAAAATAAAGAAATTGCTTGTTACAAGCAATTTCATTATTATTCACAATGTTTGCATCACAAAAATACAAAGTTTTTTAAAATCTTATAAACTGAAAATTGTCTGCAACTTATTTCAATTCTAACATCTTGTTATCTAGTTAATTTTCTTTAAAATTCACAATTTTTTTTTTTGTGAAGATTTTCCCGGAGTGATACAACTATATGTTCAATCAAGTCTATTATACAAATCATTGTTTAACCCTTTCCTGGATAAACCCGGGATTTTACGTCACTGTGATTTTATACTAGAGAAAACATTGTGGAAAAAGGAGAAATTGCTTATAATAAGCAATTTCTCCTTTTCCCACAATGTTTTCTACCACATAGGATGGTTTTAATTAGAATTGCATCCAATTTTCATTGTCGTCTGCATCCTCTTTCAATTTGGACCAGTCTAAAATTTCAAAAACCAGGAAAGGGTTAACAAAATTCTCACATGGTCAGTCTCTTTGGGCACAATGGTTCATAACTATCAGGAGGAAGATTCTAATTTAAATCAAGATTTGAATTTGACAAATGAGTTACAGCAAAGTATAGAATTAGCTCAAAGCTGGAGAAAGTTTACTCCGTTACAAGATGACAAAAATGTTAGTGGGTGCAAATTCGAAGAAATTGCATGTCCCCGATTTGGCATGTAAGAAGCAACTTTTTCATTTTCCACAATATTTTAAAAAAAAAATTCTTTGTGCATGTGCATGTTGAAAAATGTTATTGAGGGGGCACTGGTAGATTTCATCTTCCTTTTTCACATTCTTTTAAATCATATAGTTTTTGGCATCTTGTGAACAAAATATAAGGCTTTTGTTTTTGTCTTTTCTTTATTCATGTATATCTAGAGAAAGCAATCTTTCCCCTTGTCTGTTTGTTTAGACCAAGATTTAACATGATTATTCCATCAGAAAATGGATAAATCGAATTTCCCCATTTTTCCAATTGATCAAATTACCGATTATATTTGATTATAAGCAAACTAGTTGGTTCTGTTTTCTGTATGTAGAAAGCCCATTATTGTAAATCACACTTGTCAATATTTGGAGAGAATTCATTGATTTACTTATTTCCTTTCCACATTCTAAGCTTTGAGCTATTTGAACAAATAACAAAATCTATTGTCCTTTCAATTTATTTTTTAGAATGACTGCTTACAAGAAAATCAGGTATTATTTAGTCCATTGATGACTCTAGTGTGTTTACGGAGTCTGTATAGGAACTAGAGGCACTTGAGCACCTAATTCACTCCACCAGCCTGATATATACTTTTAATAACAGGCAATTTAGTTTTCATAAGCCATTCCAAAACATTCCTGCCTCTCAAGAAAAGAGCATTGGGTAAAATGAAGCCATTGATTGTTCTAAGCAATTTCTACACTATCCACAATGTTTCTCTACCAAAAAAGACAAAGACAAAGATTTTTCAAATTTCATCAACTATAAAATGCCATGTGCAACTTTCTTACAATTTGGACCAATTTTGTAAGGTGAGAATGAGTCTAATATCTTTAAAAGAACTTTAGTATTTCGGAACTCTACTGTATAATGAATTGTATAAAACATTTGATTAACCCATTCCCACACAATCCCTTCTTATTACCCCCCCCCCCCCCCCCGGAAAAAGGCTGTGGAAAACATTGTGGAAATGAAGAAATTGTTTGTATCAAGCAATTTTCTTCATTATCAATGATGTTTTCTATACAAAAAAGACGAAACAATTTCATCAACTAGGAATTGTTGTCTGCAGCTTCTTCCAATTTGGACCGCTCTAAAATTTGTTGTGTGAAAATGGGTTAATTCTGTTGGGTACAGAACTTGGTACAATTCCATAAAAAAACCCTCATTTACCTCTATTCAGCTCCTCTACAGCACATTCTGGATGAACACTGTAAGTTTTGACAACCAGATGCCACATCTGAATAGGGACCATCCAATATATTATCACAGTAAAACAGGTTGCTTGGTTCAAGCATCGTTGTTGTGTCAACCAGATCAGATACAGCTTGACCAGAAAGGAGCTGGCAACCAGAAAGGTCAAGATATCTCAAATAAGGAAGTCCACCTTTTTCTGTAAGGTACCTGAAAAATGGAACATACTGAGTAAATCACTATTCTAGGCTCCATTAGTTGAATAATGATCTTTGGCAGATCATATATGCAATGATAAATTTTTTCAAAGGTAGATCAAAGGTCAATGCACTGGCATCAAGAGAAAGTGGGTAGAGGCTAATTAGTTAAGATCTTTGTTGAGCCAATTTAAACACAACAAATTTTTAGACTGGTCCAACTGCAAAGAAGTTGCAGATGACACAATTTAGTTGCTGAATTGTTAATATTTGTTGTCTTTTGGGGTAAAAATCGTTTTGGATAATGAAGAAATTAGTTGTAAGAAGCAAAGCTTTTTTCATGAGGGGAGTAAAGATGCAGGATTTTCTGGGAATGGGTTAGTCATCAGAATGTCAAATCCTCATTTTACCCAAGTTAGATGTATGAACTCTTTAAGTCACAATACCACATTTTGACATCATGAAGATGAAATGATAGGGAAAACAATGTGGGAAAAGGAGACATCCCCAGTTCAATTAAATTGCACCTAATATTTTAATCTCATCCAATTTAAGCAAGTCTAAAATTCTAATAATCAACATTAAGAAAAGTGGATAACCAAAATGCTAAACATTGATAAGCCATTTAAGTCAAAAGAGGATCATTATTACCATATATAGAATATCACTTGTCATTTAAATGCAGAGAAGTGACATTTTTTCACCTCTCATTATGATAAAAATTTGTAAAAGTCTAATCTTGATCTGGAGCAAGACTGATGAACAATGGGATTAAATTTTAAACTCAATTTGGTATACTATCATGCCATTCCCACACAATGACACTTTTTCACGCCCCTAAAGAAAAACATTGGAAAAACATTGTGTAAAATGAAGAAATTACTTGTAACCCATAAAGTTGAAAAAATCTTAAATTTCTTAAAATTTAAATTGTCTTCTGCATTTACAAAATTTTAACTGTATACCATATATGGACATCAGCCTAACCCATAAAAGCCATGTTTTTCAATCGATCAATAATATGTGAAGAAATCTGACAGTCACATGAGGATCATTCCTTGAAAAATTGGGTTTAAATCCACCGATAGGATTTTATGAAGATTTTCAAAGTTTCCAAAAAACATTCCATATATATGGAAAATAGCACCTCCACCAACTAGAGGCGCTTGAGGGCCTGTATCACTCCACAGACATGAATGTACTGGTTAAACAAATTATTGCATGAATTCAATACAAACATCAACCAAGGATCAATCTGGTCAAATTTGGTTGAAATCCACTGACTGGTTTCTGAGAACAAAGCTTTCACCATAAATGTAAATTAACCCTGCCAATTAAAGCCACATTTTTCATCAGATCAAATTAATTTGAAGCAATTCGATAAATGTTCACCAAAGGATCATTTCTGTGAAATTTGGTTGAAATCCATCATTTGGTCTCTGGGAAGATTAACGCCATGTTTTTCATCTGATCAAAATTCTTTGAAGGAATCTGATTGAGGGTCACCCAAGGAACATTTCTGTGAAATTTGGCTGAAATCCATCCATCGGTTCAAAGGAAAAGTTTATGGACGGGTGCAGGCATGCACTTATGCACAATGCACGCACGCATGTCAGACACCGTGCCATGTTTATAGCTCACTGGCTTTCAACCAGTGGAGCTAAAAAGCAAAATTTTTTTTCATCTAATCAAATTCACTGAATTAATCTGATAAAAGGTCTAAAAAAGATATTTGAAAAATTTGGTTGAAGTCAATCAACTGAAAAAAGAAAGTTTTCACAACACACCATATGTGGAACTAAGCCCGCCTATTTTAGCCAAATTTTTTTCATCCAAACGAGTCTTCGAAGGAATCTGATAAATGGTCACCCTAAAATCATTTCTCTCAAATTTGGTTGAAATCAATTCTCTGGTGTTTGAGAGGAAATTTTTTAAAGCTTTCGCCACATATGGAAATTAGCCCTGCCCATTAACCCATTACCAGATGGCAATTTTAGACTTTTCCAAATTGAAAGGAGTTGAAGACGACAATTTAAATTTGGTGAAAGTTTAGATCTTTCAACTTTCTGGTTAAAAAAATTGTGTAAAATGAAGAAATTTCTTATGACAAGCAAATTCTTCACTTTCCACAATGTTTTCCAAAGCTTTCATATCGAGGGGCATTTAAAAGTGTCACTGTGTGGGAATGGGTTAAAGCCATGTTTTCCATCAGATCAAAATTATCTGAAGGAATCTAATAAAGGGTTACACAAGGATCATTTCTGTGAATTTTGGTTGAATTGCTCAGTACTTTCTGAGGAGAAGTTTTTTAAAGAAAAAGATGACAGACGGACTGATGGATGCACGCATGAATGACACTATTCTATAAATTAGCCCCATGGCTTTCAACCAGAGGAGCTGACAAATACCTCATTCCTCCAATTTGTTCATTTCCAACAATTTTATCTTCCATGATGGACAAAAATTGAAATCTCAAGTTGTTCTTCCCAACTTCTTTTCAACTGGACCAGTCTAATTTTCTTTGTATGTGGTAAGTTAAACAAGAGGGCCGTTGACCGTGGGGCGCTTACCAGACATAAAGGCTCTTTTTCTTTCAACAAACTAATATGTTAAGGTTAGGATTATGATACAAGTGGGCCACACTTACATATAAAGACTATGTACCTGGGGATCCAAAAGTTTAAATTACAAATTACAAGGCTTTAGAGCAAACTTGAAAGAAAGAAAAAACTTTTCCTCCCTCTGGATCCATGGGTTATAATTTCTGAAAAAGAAAGAAGTCTGTGAACTGATGCTTCATGCCTATAACACCCCCCCCCCCCTCAAACCCTGGGGACCCGAGGATCATGATTCTAGCTACTTCATAAGTGATCAATATACTGATGTTTCATGCAAAATATCAAGGCTCTACCCCTTCTGGGTCAGAAGGAGAAGATTTATAAATATTATTTAAAATTTCACTTTTCCAGAGTTTTTAATAGATTTCAATTCTTTTAGCTATTTCTAAAGGGGACCACCTAAGGAACATTTCTGTCAAATTTGGTTCAAATTGACCCAGTGGTTTTGGAGTAGATGTCGGTTAAAGAAATCATTGACAGACGACGCACAACAGCCGGATGCCGGACGAAAGGTGATCACAATAGGTCACTTGAGCCCTGGATTCAAAAACTCAACCAATTCCAACACAATGACACATGACAATGACAACTGGGAAAACTTGTGAAAATGAAGAAATTGCTTGTATCAAGCAATTTCTTCATTTTACACTATGTTTTCTATCCAAAATGTTGAAAAAAATCGAAAATTTCATGAACTTTACAATGTCATCGGCATTTCAATTTTGACTATTCTAAAATTTTACCGTCTGGTAATGGGTTAAGATGGCAATGATAAACCATTGAATTCTTCAATATGGCAATTTGACAATGAGTTAGCAGTTATATTTATATCAAACCTAAATTAATAGATGGACAGATAAGTATAACAAAAGGAGGAACAAAGAAAGAACTCAGCACACATTTCATAATATTTTTTTATATCTGTGATCACAGGATATATTTTTAACCCATTATCACATGATCCTGTACTTTGACACAATGATAGACAAAAGCTATAGAAACCATTTTGGAAAGGGAACAATAACTTGATAAAATTGTGGGAAGGGAGGGGGGCGTTTTCAGTTTATATGTACTATGAAATATTGCTGACAAACTCTTTCATTTTTCAACAGACTACAAATTTGTCATATGTTAATGTTAAACCCATTACATGATGATAAAGATTTTGACTTGCCAGCATTTATTCCATTTTGTACAGAGTAAAAATAAATCAAAACAAACAAGTATACGAGATCAAAATGGCCCTAAATTGCTCACCTGAGAATGATTTGATCCAATAAGCCCTACCTACCATGCCCACATTTTTTGCGATTCAAAATTTCACTAACAAGTTTTGAAAAGGGTAACCATAGGAAGACTTCAGCAAAATTCGGTCCAAATCCAACCAATGGCTTAGGAGGAGAAGATGTTTAGAAAAAAATATCATGATTTCTCTATGTCTGATAAGCTCACCCTACCATGTACCCGCTTTTTTCAACAAGAGGCCCAAGAGGGCCTGTATCACTCCACTGGCAACCAACATCTCCAGATTTGAAGTCTGTTATTTCAGAACAATGCTTGTAGATGTTGGACAAAGGCTAAACAAAATAGATCATATGCTGAAGTGTTCAGGTGAGCTAAGAAAGGGTGTATATCATAAAACAAGATGTGTTTTTAACCCTTTCCTGGTTTTTGAAATTTTAGACTGGCCCAAATTGAAAGAGGATGCAGACGACAATGAAAATTGGATGCAATTTCAAATAAAACCACCCTATGTGGTAGAAAACACTGTGGGAAAAGGAGTAATTGCTTATTATAAGCAATTTCTCATTTTTCCACAATGTTTTCTCAAGTATAAAATCACAGTGACGTAAAATCCCGGGTTTATCCAGGAAAGGGTTAAATCACAAATGCCAAGTTTTGACCTTGACAGATGACTTTGATCTTGTCACATTACTTTGATATTTGCGCATGCGTAAACATGAAATCATGCAAATATAAGCTCAGAGGGATTTGTATTCTAACAAAATTTTTCTCAAACATACAAAGCTTCTTTTGCAATCAAAGATGAGTGTCCATGATATATCAATAGCATTATGATACAAAAACATGAAATCATGCAAATATAAGCTCAGAGGGATTTGTATTCTAACAAAATTTTTCTCAAACATACAAAGTTTCTTTTGCAATCAAAGATGAGTGTCCATGATATATCAATAGCATTATGATACAAATGTCTGTACTTTGAACGCCATGATGTTCCAATTTTATTTTCATTAGAGAAAACCCATATAATTCTTGGTCTTGTAGCATTCCTTTGTCTGAATTCTATTTCTTTTACAATGCAAGAAGAATGGTTGAAATTGATACATTGGTTTGGCAGAAGAAGATGTTTAAAGAAGAAGTTTACGCGGACAGACGCACACACTGATGTAATACGTGCGACAGACAAAGCCATGACAATAGCACTCTCACAACTAAAAATTGTTAAATAAATATATTTCTCACATAACCTGAAAATTTTGGTTTTGTTTAGTCTGAATTCCAACAAATTATAGCAGACTAGTTTTAGCTACAATATTTTTCATAACTTATTGTCAGTACATCAAAATGATTTTGTTAGGTATTTGGCATATACAATTCAGTAAGGGAAGTAATAAGAAATAATTCTATAGCTTCATAAGATGCATTTATCTCCTTTTAATCAATGTTCTAGAAAATGCACCTATTCAGATATTCCTACACATGTAAACTTCCACAATATTTACATCTCTTCGCATTTACATGTTTAAAAGTGAAAATAAGCCCCGCCCTGCCACACCCATATTTGGGGGTGAATCAAAATTTCTTGAACAATTTAAGTAACAGGTCACTCAAGGAACATCAATGCAAAGTTTCATTTAAATCGGCCAAATGGTTGGGGAGGAGAAGATTTTTAAAGATTTTAAAGTGAAAATAATCCCGCCTTGCCACACCCATATTTGCTGGTGAATCAAAAGATCTTAAACAATTTAAGTAGAGGGTCACTCAAGGAACATCCATTCCAAGTTTCATCTAAAATGGCCAAATGGTTTGAAAAGAGAATATTTTATAGATTTTAAAATGAAAATATGTCATGCCCTGCCACGCCCATATTTGGGGGGTGAATCAAAATTTCTTGAACAATTTAATTAGAGGGTCAGTCAAGGAACACCCATGCCAAGTTTCATTTAAAGTGGCCAAATGGTTTGGGAGGAGAAGATTTTTAAAGATTTTAAAGTGAAAATAATCCCACACTGCCACGCCCATATTTGGGGGTGAATCAAAAGTTTTTGAACAATTTAAGTAGAGGGTCACTCAAGGAACATCCATTCCAAGTTTCATTTAAAGCGGCCAAATGGTTTGAAAGGAGAAGATTTTTAATGATTTTGAAATGAAACAAGATGAGTTTGTGAAACACTATGCCCCCAAAACGGGAATTCTTTAGAAAAGGGTAAAGGTTTAAATTTTTGACCTTGACCTTGATGAAATGACCTTCCCCAGTTGCGCCTTGTTGAGACCTATCTACATACCAAATATTAGCATTGTAATTTAATCAGGGTTGAAGTTATAGGAAAATGTTTAGTTGGCAGGTTAAGTTTTGCAGACAGACGGACAGACGAACACCGGTAAAACAATATTCCCCCTATCTTAACGATGTGGGGGCATAAATATGCCATGCCCATATTTGGGGGGTGAATCAAAAGTTCTTGAACAATTTAAGAGGAGGGTGGCCCAAGGAACATTTCTACCAAGTTCAATTAAAATCCACCCATGGGTTTAGGAGAAGATTTTTAAAGAAAAGTTTACGCATGGACGGATGAACGCACGCAGGCACACAGGACAGCGCCATGACAAAAGCTCCCTGGCCTTCAGCCAATGGAGCTAAAAATCAAATTTCAAAGAATGACTTTATATTCATTTTACTAAAGGGGAGGTAGCTTTCTTTTACATAATAAGTATTCTCATTTGAGTAGTTACATTTATTTTCCTAATGCATCACTATGTGATCTTTACCTGAATTTTGGCAAACCTTCCAAAGCAATATCGTTAAGCCATTCCCAGTGATGCTTTTGGATGCCTTTCAAGAAAAATAACCGGCAAAACATTGTGTAAAAAGAAAAAATTGCTTGCTACAAGCAATTTCTTCATTTTCCACAATGTTTTCTATCCTGAAATAGCTAAAATTTCATCAACTTTAGACTGTTGTCTGCAGCTCAATTCAATTTGAACCAGTCTAAAATTTGTCGTCTGGTAATGGGTTAACCTTATGAAAATGTCTTCAAGAAATCTGAAAAATGGTCGCTAAAATATCATTCCTGTGAAATTTGATTGAAATCCACCCTCCCATAACAAGATGTCAATTTCAATTTACATCATAAAAGGAAATTATCCCCGCCCATAGAAGCCATGATATTTAGATAATCAAAATTCTTTTAAGGAGTCTGATAAAAGCTCACTCAAGGATCATTGCTTGGGAAATCCTACAACTAGTTTCTCAGAAGATTATCAGTTTTCACAATACACCAAAAATTATATGTTTTTAATCTGATCAAAATTCTGTAAAATTTATGCCAACTATCATTCCTGTGAAATTAAACTGAAATCTGTGCAGTAGTTTTTGATGAGAAGATTACAAAGTAAAAGTCTACAGATGGATGCATGCCTATAAACACAGATTGATGCATGACATACACATCACCAAGACAATAGGTCACTGGCTTTCAGCTCTTAGCCTTCTGGGTAAGGAGAAGAAGATCTTTAATTTTTCTCTTTTGTTGCCATGACATCGAGAGTTTTCAACAGATTTTTAAGTATAAAATAATGTAAAACTAGGGTTTGAAAAGGCAAAGGTTACGGAGGAGATAAATTTTCAAAATATTTTCTTTGAATTTCATCTTTGTTTCCATGGCAACCAGAGTTTCAAATGAACTCAAGCAATAATCAAATTAGGCTAAGGAACATTCCTACCAAATTTTTGTTGAGATTGGCCCAGTGGTTTAGGAACAGATGTCATTTAAAAAAGTTATTGACACATGGACCTAATAGAATACATTGTGGATAATGAAGAAATTGCTTATACGATTATGTCTTCATTTTCCTAACATTTTTTCAAACCTTATGTCTTGTCCGGTTTTAACCTATTACCATACCACAAAATTTTAGACAAGTCCAAATTCAAAGGAGTTGCAGACGGCAATTTCAAGATGGTAGAATGAAGAAAATCTTTGTCAAATATGGTAAAAAACATTATGGATATTGAAGAAATTTCTTGTGAAAAGCAATTTCTTATCTGTCCAATATATTTTCCAAAGCTTTAGTCTTGAATGGCGTAATAAAACATCATTGTGTGGGAACGGGTTAAAACATGGGATTGTGTGTGAATTGGTTATACTTGAATTGTCTCCCATCAAAAAAATTGCCTACAAAATAATCTAAAATACTTTTTTTTACTTCCATAAAATCCCAAATTTTTATATCCTGCGGAAAGAAAGTTATTGAAAACAATGTGAGAAGCTGAGAAATTGCTTGTTTTCTATCCTATACGATACTTATTTCCAGTATAAGATCATTTTGAAATGCTCTATTTAACCTCTTTCAATTCAGACCGGTCTAAAAAAATTGTAGTCTGGTTATGGGTTTTTACCCTACTTGATATTCAATTAATTCCCATGAAAGACTATTTCAATCCCCAAGGCCATTAAAAATTGATTTGTAGGTTCTCTTTAATTGATCTTAGGTAAAATATATAAACATTTTCATTTAAAGATCTTTAAAATAAAATGTGTTTATCCTAATGCAATAATTATTCATTTGGTGTTTTACCAAAAATGATTTATTTCCTCATATCTTGGAAATCTTAACCTCAACTAAAGGAGCCCAAATGGAAAATGGATGAGTCTGCAAGTGATGTTTTCAAATGGTGTGCAATCTCAAAAATATAAAAAGGGTGGAAAACAACCAATAAAAACAGACGGTGAGAAAGGGTAAAATTGTCAATAAGCATGCAATTTCTACCTGTCCTACAATATTTTCTTTAACTCTTCCCCTAACTATCTTGGCTTCTCTAAAACCCAGACAGTTCTACATTTAAGAACAATGTTGGGAAAAAAGAAATTGCTTCATTTCCTAGGCTGTCTATTTATGTATCCTTGGAAGTTATTAATTTTTTTTCTTAAATCAAAACTAATTATATTTTTTTTCTCTGCACTAAGGTACTAGTGGCACTGTAGTTTCTGTATCACTCTTCTAGTCTGACATTTATGACAGGGAAACTTCTACTATGAAAGGATTCAGCAGCTTTATATGGTCTCATAAGTTTTTAATAACATACCCAGGGACTGTCCTAGCCCCAGAATTTAGGAAAAAGTGACTCCTCCTTCCAGGAAAAAAAGGGAACACTTTTTAAATTTAGGGAGAAGTGGGAGATGTTGCATAATTGAGTCCTTGGATTTGTATGTTGTGTAGGAATATGTACACAAGATATATACATAACCTCATAGTGAAAACAAAAAAGCTTTGAATTTTAACCCATTCAAGAAATTTTAGATTTTTTCATCCATTTCGGTACAAAACACTATGGACAATGAAGAAATTGCTTGTTGCTTCAATTTCTTCCTAGTACACAATGTTTTCCCAATAGTTTTTTTTTTGGGGGGGGGGGGGTTGGGGTTGGGGGGGGGAAAGCTTCATTTTGTGGGAATGAGTTAAAGATGACAGAAATATGGATTAAAATTATCATGATGATCCGATCAGGAAAGTTGCCAAAAGCAGGAAAATCTTCATAAATATCGTATAGTATCCAATATTATGCAGTGATCAATTATTAGGAAAAATAGGCATATGAATACTGATGATCTAAAACAATAAACAATGTTTTTTTTTTGTGTGTATTTTTCCACATTATCTGTAATACATATGGTGATTGAACAAACATGTAAGGTCTAATCAAATTACCAGATCATTTTCCCTGTCATAAATTCACATGTACATGTTTCCTGTCAAAATATTTTCAGTTAAAATACCATGCGACAGACCCTATTAGAACATTTCTTTTTTTATTAATTTTAGATGTTTATTTATCTTCATCAACCTAGTTTAATTAATCAGTGTGTATATGTCAAGTGCCGAATTAACAATAAACATGCTGTGACTCATTAAGTAGCGGATCAACATCTAATGATAATACACGGTAATGTCACTCTTCAAAATTATTTTCCATTGTCATAATAATTTTCCGCACATCAGTGATATTTACAGTTAGAATTTGATACTGTAAAATTTAGGGTGATTTGAACTTCCTTTTTCTGGACAGATAGGGCAAAGTGAAAGACATTAAGGCAAAGTTATTGCCCAAAGTAATGATGAAATTCTTATTTCAGTAGCCATTAATTAACTGTATATTCCTGTTTTGGCAGGATGTTGAGACAAAGATCAGCCTGCTTTTCCAAGTCAGGTACATGCTATTTTTTCAGGAAAAGGGAAAACTGCAAGGCCTGTCAATAGAAAAATTGCTTGGCCTTAATAAAGTATATCAAAGATCTTTAAAGAACTCCTTGCCAATAATCAGTTATATAGAGTTACAAACAGACATTTGAGACCAAGCATAAGAATAATATAATACTTATATTTATAAAAACCAACCCTTAGTGTACTGAAATCAATTCATTATTAAATCAACCAATCATAATTAAAATCTTTAAGGAGAGAAAAAATTATACTAAAATCGTATAATTCCAATTCCTATACAAGAGTGCTGTTGTAAAAATATATGACATCCTTTTGCATTAAGTCCCCTTTAATATCGCAAAACTACGACAGCACACCCAAGGTCTGGTAAAAAGAAACAATCTGTAACATTTATTTCCGATTTGTCCATAAAAATGTCGGAGGTGATGTGTTAATGAGAAATTTTGAATTAATGGTATAACAATGAAAACATTTGAAGGAGAAAATCTAGCAAATATGATACTAGACATGCATTTCTTTTACTTAAAAAAGCTGGTCAAATGATCTTTGTCTAGGGTTAACTAGATGTTTTATTCCTTTTATGAGAAAAGAGGGCCAATGGCCTTGGTGCACTCACCTCAGTCAGTGGCAACAAACGAACAAAAAGGTGATACTATATCAACATTCTGCCTCGGATCTATCTCGGAGAAATAACATTTAAACCAAGTTTTCAGATATGTAAGCCATAAATGTAGCCACTTAACTATAAACAGCCATGATGCTTAAATCCCAACACTTTGGTTCCTGGTGGTATTGTCTGGAGTAAGCTTATTTCTGTATAAGCAATGTATGAATTTCCGACCTTGTTTGGTTTTTTTTTTTGCGTAAGTAAGAGAAAACTGTTGTAATGAAAATGATGGTTTTTCGACAATTAGGATAGTTTTACATTTCTCATTTGATACAAAACTACTATATCTGACTATGAGTAAAAATCATGGTTGGTTATCGCATTCAGCCTATGTGCTGTGTGAAAAAACAAAGCTATTTCATCTTTTAGAAATTATATAAGTAATGCCAAAAAAGTTCAGACAGCCTTTAAAATCGTAGTGGATTTATCCAAATAATGTAAGGGTAAAAATTCTCACAGGGTACATGTCTTGCACAATTCAACTCAGGAAACTCTTCCAAAAATAGCAAAACACCTGGCGGCCGCGCCTTTGATCACCTTTCCTCCCCGTAGTAAAATAAACTGCACCCAAAAATCCTTTACCTCATATAAATTAAAATATTAATTTGTTTCGTTTGTTTGGTCAGAAAGCCTGGGATTAATTTTCGTTTGTCGGGTAACACGCTTTCATTTCTTTAAAAAGAGTAGTTTTTTCAACAGATAAACTTTTGAGATTTTTTTTTTTCTAGTGCAGCCTGAGGAATTGCTGTTTTTATTTTTCTGGAATAAAAATAAGGATGATTTAAATGAACAGCACAATAGGCATCGACATGCTTGTCAGGTCCACACCATAACATGAGTCACGGGTATAAGGTGTGAATGTCTGCTATCAGCTTTGACCAGACAACAACTTTGTTTATTCACACAGGTCAATAATCCAAAACAATACGTTCAGATGGTAAAAGCTTGATCTAGATAATTGAATCATATTTATTCAGATTTCTAATATTTTGTCCCCCATCATTTCTGTCCTGTTCTGGAATGCAAATTTCCAAATTATATGGTAAAATTTATGAACAAAAAATTTGTTTCCAATAAAATATTTGGACATTGCAATGTTCCAGTTTAACGAGGTCTGTATAAAGACTTCCTGACTGTACAAAGTTCCTAAAAAAGATTGACCTAGTGACCTACTTTTTCATTAAAAAGAACAACTAGAGGCACTTGAGTGCCTGTATTGCTCCACAGCATGAATGTACTGCTTAAGCAAACTTTCGCTTGAAGTCAATATAAACTGAATATAAGGAACATAAATCTAAATCATTGAAATCTTTGAAATAGCTTGAGAACCATTTCAAACTTTTCATTGTTATTACAAAAGTCAAGATAATGTAAAATTCATTATGTAAAATTTTCACTGTATACCATTTATGCTCATAACCCACCTTTATAATAGCTATGTTTTTCAACCAATCAAAATTATATGACCGTATCTGACAGTCATCTGAGAATCATTCCTGTGAAATTTGGTTGAAATTCATCAACCAATTGGAATCCCAAAAATCACCCCCCCCCCAAAATCGGTCTAAAATCTTCATTAAATTTTACTTTGAATCATTGATAAACTCGTCCACCATCTCTCAAAATCCACATTAAAACAAAAGAAATCAAGGGTTTCACACATTGCTTGCAAATTTTTCAATGCAGGGGTGGGTGGGAGATGTCATATTGTCCTGGACCAATTTACATTTAAAAATTTCTAGAGCCCTGATCATGACCAAGATATTATGTGGACAAACATTATGACCAAATATCAAGGCATTTGAGGCAAAATAGTCACCAAAGAGAGTGCACACAAGGTATTTCAAAGATTTGACACAGTGACCTACTTTTTTACCCCACTTGACCCTGTATCAAATTTGACAGATATCATTCTGACCAAACATTCTGACCAAACATCAAAACATTCAAGACTAAAATGAGCCCTCTAAAATAAAAACAAGGTTTTACTAAGATTTGACCTAGTACCAAACATGACCCAATATTAAAATTGTACCAGGTCTCATGAAGACAAACATTCTGACCAAGTTTCAAGACATTTGAGCAAAATTGTGGCCTCTAGAGTGCACACATGATAGACGATAGACAGCGGATGACAGACAATGGACACAGCTAGATCACTTCATGCTCATGTGAGTAATTGGCCCTGAATCACTCATATAAGACAAAACATCTTTTCCTTTATATAATCCAGCTAATGTTAGAATAAGGATCCTGTTACAAAGTAAGCTTAAACATTATGTGACTGCAGATTATCAAGGTTTCATACATTCTAGGAGATTTTTTTTCTAATTTTTAACTTTTGTAGCCATGGAAACCAGAGTTTTAAATGGATTTCATTTTCAATATACTAATTTTGAAAGCAGACCTATAGCAATTGTGAAAGGAGGACATGTATGAAACAAAACTGCCATAATTGGTTTAAATCAGCCCTGAGTTTTGGAGCAGATAAGCCCAACACAAACTAGCCACCACACAGTCCCTGGGGACCCAAAAGTCATGATCCTAGCAATTTTGATAGAGGTGCATATGCTTGTGTTCCATGCAGAATATCATAGTTGTAGACTTCTGGGTCAGGAGAAGATTTTCAAAAATTTATTCAATTTTCTACTTTAGTTGCTATGGCAAACAGATTTTTTTATAAATTCAAATTGTTTCATTTCAGCAATTCAGCAAACAGCCTTCCAAATGAGAATTCTTGTAAAATTGGTTGAAATTGGCCAAGCAGTTTTAAAGATGTTGTTTAACCCGTTCCCACTCAGCGACGCTATTTGACACTTGTCAAGAAAATCATTAGGAAAAACATTGTGTAAAATGAAGAAATTTGCTTGTAATAAGCAATTTCTTCATTTCAAACAATGTTTTCTATCAAGAAATTGAAAAATCTTAAATTCGATACAAGCTATTACTGCAATTTTGCAAAAGATCCAGCCCAAATTGCAACCTGTAGAGTGGTAACAAAAAGGCCAAAATTGTGACATGTAGAGTTGTTACAAGGGAATCATAAACATGCCCCTTTCCAACAATATTCATCAGAATGACCCCATAGCATTCCAACTATACAAACAATGTCAGCATCTTTGAGATTGATTGAGCGAAAAATATGGCCAGTAAAGTGGTAAAGCTGAGTTGTTGACCATGGATGGCAGTCATTCCAGACATTTGTCTCTCATCAATGGGTGGACAATCTTAAACCTAAGTGGGATAGCATCTGGAGGCTATGAGAAGATGTAAGGGTAGTACTGGTGTGAGAAATACCAGGAATCTATTGTTAGGTGCTCCAGCCGCCACGATATGACTGAAATACTGTTAAAAGTGGTGTTAAACCCAATTTAATCAATCATTATCCACAATGTTTTCTTTTCAAAAAGACAAAGATTTTTACAATAACATTGACTTTTAACGTGGATCAGTCTAAAATTGTGTTGTTTGGAAATGGTCTAAGCAATCTGTAAGAAGGTAACAAATGTCCCTCACATACAAAATATACAACAACAGTCTCGCATGTCAACATCAATATGTATTTATGCAAGATCAAATAAAGGAAATAATGATTAAATGTCAGAAAAACAAGACTTGTGCAAGATTCAATTAACCCCTTGATCTGTTACTTAAGTCTAGTTTACTGTTTACTACAGTTTTCTTAACCACATATTGTCTGCAATTCTAAATTTCTCGAGGAAAAGAAAAAGATTTCTTTTTTTATTTCACAATGAGAAAGTAGTAACCAGAATAAGTGTAGACTACTCACGCAATAATATAGAATAAATTTACAAAAGTTAAAAAACGTGCTGAAGCTCTACGGAATAATTTTAGGGGCTTGATGCTGTTGACTTTCAACAGTATTTCAGTTTTATCCTGGCAGCTGGTGGGCCTAACCATAACCTCCTGACATTCCAGTACAACCAAAATATTCATTCTGAACCCACCAGCTTTTCATTCAACTTAAGTGCCCTTCTTATCAGAAGTGAGAGGCAAATGACGCATCTTGAAATGACTTTTATATAAGGTCAAAAAGACTGTTGGCCCAGCAGGGGTTCAAACTCGCCACCAACGAATTGAGAGCATTGTGAGCTTACTGGGCTCCACTTAAAGCTCTCTTGAAGCAAAAGAATATATGCTGATTTAATGAAGTGATATACAAATGTACCTTTTCATACTTTGACTATGCTAAAAACAAGTTTATTGATTTAATGAATGATGCTTTATGCTGTTTTGAACTATCTTTCAGTTAATACAGCAAAGTTCGGCAATTGTTTTTTTTTTCAAATGGCACATCTAATCATTGTGAAATGTTATTTTGAAATCCATCCATATTTTTTTTTTTTTTACCTATGCTCCCATCAAGCTAAATTCTAATATTTGATCTTGAGACCTTAACCTTAAGCTATCTGAAAAACTAGAGACAAAATTAATTGATGGAATCTCAAAAAGAGTCACAAGAGGATCATTGCAGTGAAATTTGGTAGAAATCAATCAACTGGTTTCTGAGAAAAAGATTTTCAAAGCTTTAACCATAAACGGAAATTAGCCCTGCCCATTTAAGCAATGCTTTTCATCCGATCAAAATTCTTTGAAGGAATCTGATAAAGGGACACCCAAGGATCATTCCTGTGAAATTTGGCTGAAATCCATCAACTGGTTTCTGAAAAGATTTACAAAACTTTTACTATATACAGAAATTAGACATGCCCATTAAAGCCACATTTATCATCTGATCAAAATTCTTTGAAGGAAACTGTAAAAAGGGTCACACAAGGATCGTTTCTATGAAATTTGCTTATAATCCATCAACTGGTTTCTAGGAAGAGGATTTTTAAAGGTTTCACCGTATATGGAAATTAGCCTCATCCATTTAAGCCATGTTTTTCATCCATTCAAAATTCACTGAAGGAATCTGATAAAGGGTCACCCAAGGATCATTTCTGCGAAATTTGGTGGGATTCTGTTCAACACTTTCGTAAAAGAAGCCAGCCAACACAACTCCATGACAATAGCTCAATGGCTTTCAGCCAGTGGAATTAAAAATCAAATGGTAAATCTATTCATGATAGAGAACAATAATTGTTCCACATTATTTTGAAGTTTTGAAGGAGATATGCTCTGGACAAGGTCAATTTAAATGTTCGACTTTTAACTTTGACCTTGGAGCTATGGGAAAAAAATGGGAAAAATCTGTCAGTGCAATATCATAAGGAATTCACAAAGTTTCATCCCCTTTGGAGACAATAAAAACGATCAAACAATCTAAATAAACTATTCAAAATCGTATAAGGATTGCTTTTATTCGATTCCAACATAAACATTGTGCAATTTCTTCATTTTCAACACTTATTTCTACCCCAAATTTTATGATTTATAGAATTTCATCCAATAAAAGCTGTGTGATTGCACTATCCATCAAGCATGTTAAAGAACCAGGTAGGGTCCTACACTATCCTTCATCACAACTAACAGTATTCTGGGGACAAAGCTAATGTGTGTATGTGCTACGCTAGTGATGGTAAATAAATGAAAATACAGATTTTTTACAATTATGTGTCTTCTAGATGACTAACCATCCAAAATGCGAATCAATATACCAAATGAAGTGGATAATTTATATAGGAACTGACAATCAAAGATCAAATAGCATTCAAAAATCATATTTTGTAGCTCCAGAGAACATCTATTTGGAGAAATATGGTACACACACATGTATTGAGAAAATAGGTTAAAAGCAAAAATTCTACTCTGGTCTGCTGTAATATATTTTGCCTAGATTCTTGCATCAATAAAATCCTTCCTTTTTATAGGATAGGTCATATAGTATTTCAAGCTAAGTCTTTAAACCTTTACCAGATGACACAATTTTATACATGTCCAAATTGAAAGAAGTTTCAGAAGATAGTTTTTAGTTGCTGGAATTCAAAATGTCTGTCACTTTCGGTAAAAAAATTGAGGATAATAAAAGCGGCCCTTGAATAGATTTTCATGAAAAATTTTATATAGAAAAATTATCTACTTTTCCACTATCAAATTAATGTAATTAGCACAATATCTACCGGTATTCTTTTTCATGTTAACCCATTCCAACTCAATCCCTCCTTTTTACGCCCCCCAAGAAAAAAACTTAGGAAAACATTGTGGAAAATGAAGAAATTACTTGTTTCAATCAATTTCTTCATTATCCACAATAATTTCTATCCAAAAGGACGAAAAAATTCAAAATTCCATCAACTTGATATTGTCATCTGCAGCTTCTTTCAATTTGGGCCAATCTAAAATTTTGCTGTGTTGGAATGGGTTTAATCGACTAAATTCACTATTAATTCAATATAATGTGACCTATTCTCAATGCCCTACTTTGTAAAATCGGAATTTATCGGGCAAGGTCATTGGTTTTCAAATGATGTCGATATCAACTGTGAGCTGCTGTCATAGTGCAGTTGGTAGACTCCTAATCTTCAATCATTGGGCGTCATGGGTTCGATTCCCCGTGGCGACAAATATTCTTTTTGACATTTGTCTCTCACCAATCTAGGATGTTCGTAAATCTACGTGGGATAGCAGCTGGAGGCTAGGAAAGGATGTAGTGGTAGTACTGCTGTGAGAAATACCAGGAAACCATTGTTAGGTGCTCCAACCTTCGCGATATGACTGAAATACTGTTAAAAGTGGCATTAAACCCCATTCAATCAATCAATCAATAACAACTGTATTGCTAGCAGATGCTAATGACGTAATCGATATGTCATGGAAACTAAACATAAGGCAATTTTCAGTTCAGTCAACAGAAAACGTATTTATCCAATGAAATCCAGTTCCATTCAGCTTGTACTTCACTACCTCTTTTGGCGTCTCGTAACACCAAATATTTTCGTTTCTTTTCTATCTTTTTCTAAAGTCATGTTCATTACAAAGTCAGCTTAATCACTTTCTCACAAATGTCTGAAAGTAGTACAGTTAGAAATTTGAAAATTGCAAGCCAAAACTTTTCTTTCATAATTTTTACAAGAGCCACTTTAAGAAATAACTCTTTATAAGCACTTTCTTAATTTTCCATAATGTTTTTCCAAAGCCTTTTTCTTGAGTGGCGTCAAAAAGCTTGATTGTGCGGAAATTGGTTAATTTACTTTAGGTGCAGCAAATATCTTTTTCAGACAAAAATACCATATAACTTCATAGCATGATACATCTGCATATGGCAATTTTCCATTTTGTATATTATAAAATTTGTATATTACAAATATTGATTTCTAAATATTATAGTAAAATCTGTTCATTTCAATTTATCTCTTGTGATAATTTGGCAAATTTTACTTTAACAACTTCTAAATAAATGTATATTCAGCCCCTTTTTTCCAAATCGGTATGGAAAGCTCAAGAGCCCTAAGGCTCATAAGTCTTGCATATTGTACGCAGCTGGCCACTATTCTCAAGATGGATGGCTAGTCTAATCAAGACGGCTGCTAAAGTCTTGGTGACTTGTCACCTCATGTTGGCTGTTTATGTCAGGATGGCTGTCACACTCAGTGATGCTCCCATTCTCATTCAGTGACGCTTTTAAACGCCTTTCAATATGATAGCTTTGGAAACCATTGTGGAAAATGAAGAGATAACAAATAACAAAGATTTTAAATATTTCATTAACTTAAAATTGTCGTCTGTAACTTCTTTCAATTTGGACCAGTCTAAAAATTTTGTCGTCTGGTATTTGGTTAAGGAGAGGGGGATTATCTTACAGGAGATGTTTACAAATAAAACAAAACCCAAAACATTTCTACATAGCACTTGTGTTTAATCAATTCCAAAAATGGCAAATAAGTCTCTTCTTATTGGATCTTATTACCCATTTTTATGATTTAAATACGTATTACAAGAAACATTGTGCAAAAAGAGGAAGAAGGTAGAGTGACTAGATCTAGTGAATAGACAAAATGTAATTTTAATCATGTTGTTTTCATCTATCTTCCACTCGTTGAAGATTAGAATTATTATTGGAAAATTGGCAAAGAATGCAACCAATGAATGAATGATGGAGCCTTTTACGTGAGGGAAAGGTGAAAAAAAAGGCGGCGCAGGAGGGGGGCATTGCCCTGGACAGATTAACATTTCAAAATTTCTGGAGCCTTGCTGTGTGAGGCAAATAAATCTCGTCACTTTATTCTTTTAAACCATTCCCACACAGTGATGCTATTTTACGCCCCCCAAAGAAAAAAAATAGGGAAAACATTGTCTAAGATGAGGAAATTGCTTGTATTAAGCAATTTTGTATTAAGCAATTTCATTTTACAGAAAGTTTTCTACCCTTAAATTAAAAAAACTATTATTGACTTTCAATTGTCGTCTGCAACTCCTTTCAATTTGGACCAGTCTGGTAATGAGTTGATGAAAGATTATAAAATATAATCTTTGAAAGAGTGATGAAACATAAAGCCATATATTGATTAAGCAGTGGATTAAATTAAAATTCAAATAGAATGTTCCCACTAAACAAACATCAGCCTGCATACTTAAGTGCTTACTGAACAATGTGGCAAGGTCAACCATTACGTCAAATAAAATCATATTAAATATTCAACAGTTTTTAACCCATTCCCATACGCTTTTGGACGTTCCTAAGGAAAATAATTGGGAAAACATTGTGTAAAATGAAGAGATTGCTTGTTACAAGCAATTTCTTCATTTTCACAATGTTTTCTATCTAGAAAAATGAAAAAATCTAAATTGTCGTCTGCAACTCCTTTTTATTTGGACCAGTCTAAAATTTTGCCGGCAGGTAAAAGGTTAAATCTGAGAAAAAATTATAATACATTTGCATGTTATCCATCGTAGTTAATTTAAATGATTCTGAGAGACTAAGACAAATTCAAGGTTTTGTTTAGAGACAAAAGAAAAACACAGAAAGGACATGAACATTTCTTCTCTAAGACTATTCCAACAACATGCACATACAATTCATCAGCATGTCCACTGGGTTTTCATTTTGGGGGTACATGTACCCTTTAGGTATTGAAATGGGGGTACAAAGAAAAATCTGGGGGTAGAGTGTACCCTTTACTTTCAGAGTTACACCATACAAATCTGAACCCTTTACTGAATGACAATGTTTTTGTTATATGATTTGTTAATAATCAGTAAATAAGTGCCACACGTCATGTGCAAGTGTCAATTAATTTTAGAGCGAAGGATAGCAAACTTTTTTCAAAAGCAGACTTTTGACAATTCGCCTTCTCTTAACCCTTTCCTGTTTTATGAAATTTTAGACTGGTCCAATTTGAAAGAGGTTGCAGACGACAATAAAAAATGCATGCAATTTGAAATCTGACCATCCTATGTGGTAGAAAATACTGTAGGAGAAGGAGAAATGGCTTGTTACAAGCAGTTTCTCGGGAATGGCATTTTGGAGCAGGCCATACAAGGCATGTCAGCTCATTGTTAGGTCAAACTCTGGTATTTAAACGATTCTGGTAAAGAAAATACCAAATGGCCTTATTACTGTCTAAAAGTCACCATTTGTGGAGAAATAAAATAGGTTTTGCTATGACATTTTGCTGAAAGCAAATTACGTAGCTAAAACAAAACTACAACATCAAATAAACGGCTCCATTTTGTCAGGCCCAACATGTACAACGGATCTCACAAGAGAAACTAATTGCAAAATTAAATTCTATAGTATGAAATCTTGTCAGTTTCATGCCAAAAGCACGTAAATATCTTGCATTTTGTTTGAATAATAGCATGACTTTGGACTTATTTTAAAACAAACTGGTGAGGCCATCAGGATCCACATTATACAAACTTTTCCAACAGCTGGTTCCCCCATTCTCTATATGGATGAAAACAGACCAGAAAGAAACCATGGTTCCTGTGGCATGTAACGGAAATCACTTGCTCCCGATCTGATTTTGTTCTACTTTGGTTGCAATTTTCAGGAAAAAATACGCATGTAACGTTTCTCATTTTCATCGCTGATTATTTTAAATGCACACACACGTAATGGCATTTTTGTTTCTATGTTCATTTATTTTTCTGTACGTTCATGCACGTCTTGGTGTAAGATTTGGCGTGGACCAACGTATGTGAATGGGGACCCTGATTTATGTACAATAACTTCTGCATTTACCCATCAGACGACAAAATTTTTGAACTGGTCTAAATTCAAAGAAGTAGCAGACAACAATTTCTAGTAGATAAAAATTTTAAAATCTTAGTCTTTTGATAAAAAACAACAACACTGTGTTTAATGACGGAATGGCTTGCAATAAGCATTTTCTTCATTTGACATGTTTTCAAAATTTCTTACCTTGGGGGGCTTAAAAATACCGAATAGTGTGGGAATGGGTGCCTGATAATGGTTTTTTAAGATGAAACACTTTTCAGGCATGTGAATATACTAAAACATGATTTTCTACTTGTACAGAACAAAATGAACTTGTCCACCAAAAAGTAACAAGATCAATTTTGAGAAAACATTGTTGTTAGTGAAGAAAATGCTCAAACCCAGCCTTTTTTTCTTTAACTATAATATTTTCTACTTAGTTTTCCCATAAACATTAATACAGGTGTTATCCTTGAGATCTATTTTGCACCAATTCCAAGATTTGCCCTGGTTTTTATTTGTCAACAGACAAGTGACCTTGAAAAATAAACTTGTACGTAATTAAAAAAGCCCATGTTGGACATAGAAATTCCACACGTTTGTTTTTTTACATGTAGACAAAATTAACGTTTCATACTGAAAATTTTCTGTCAAGCATTCAGCTCTATGTTGTTGGTACTAATTTGGATCATACCAGTATCAATATATATATAACTAAATGTGATTAAAGCACATTATCAGAAGACAAAACTGAAAGAAGATTCAAAGGTACAAGTACTATATTGATAAATACAATAATGAGTTTTACATAGTGAATGAGAAAACATTGTGAGAAAAAAGAAAGGGGGGGGGCGGCATATCACATTTTTGACTCTTGGGATTTCAATTTTGACTTTTGAAAATTTTAGCCTAAGGGTCAATGGGTCTTTACTTTTGGGCACTAGTGAAAACCCTGCCTTGTCATGCTGAACCTGAAATATTCCTGTTTTGGCAGGAAGTATAGAAAAGGTCAGCCTTCACATAAGTGCAGTCTGATCTTTGTCTATACCTCATGTTTGTCCCCTTTAAGCCTGATCTGTTTAAATGATCATTTTTCAAAAGAAACATTGACCCTCATCAAGACCTTCTTGTGCTGTCTGTCCTTTGATTTTAAAGCAATTTCAAAAAGGATTTTAACTCAGCATGACTAGGGATCATCAGTTCAAGTAGGTTGAAAGATTACTCACTCAATTCCAGTATCTGTAACCTTGTAGCACCCTGACAAACTCAGATATTCTAATTGTCTCTGTCTTTCTTCATGAATGGGGTCAACATGAGTGAAAGTTTTGTATGGCACAGGATCATTTCTGTTTCCAGCAGTTCTGTTATTGCCCTCTCCTTTGATCTTTAAAGTCAAGTCAAGGATCAAATCTCTGTCCTGCAGCTCAATCACAAAGTCATCTAGCTCTGTTTGAGTAACTGGTGTTACCATAGGACCTTCAACATTGATTTTATTATGCATATCAACTTCATTATTTAGGTTTTTGGCTTCAATTTCATAGACAGATTCCGAAACCTCTATGATTGACACACAAGTTTTATCAATTTCTTCTGGCATGTCTTTCTTGATATTGTCAAGTTGATTTTTAAGTTTACCATCTTCAGGGAGATCAGCCACTTCTTGATGCAGATTTTTATTTTCAATTATTCGGGCTTTTTCTTCTTCCTTCTCAATGAAAGTATCAAGAATTGCAGTACCAATCACAGAACTTTTGTCTATATCAGTCGGTGTTTCTTTCTTTGTGTCAACAGGAGGCTGTTCAACTCCACTATGATAGTCTTCAGCAACAGAATCTGGTATCTTTAATTGGTTATTATTGTTTGATTCTTGCACATAAACATCAGGTTTCTTTACTTCACGATTAACATCTGTATCAAAGACAGCCCTTTCTGGTTTCTTTTCATTGCCATTTATCAAACAAGGGGGCTCTCTATAATTTTGATCTTGTGCTCTAGATTCTTTTCCAGAGGAGGTATTTGATTGACAGTTGACACAGGACTGCACATCTTTAGCCCTATTCACTGATTCAGATTCCATTTCTCTGTATGAAACATCAGGATTATATTGTTTACTTAAACATATCCCTTTAGATGTCTTTTGGCAAGACCTGTCAAGTCTCTTACCATGACAACCAGTTTGGTCACCATAGTTACCAGGTCTGCTACAATGACTACCAGCACTATCCCCATGACTACTAGATCTACTACATTTATCACAGTCAGTTTTCATATCACAGTCAATATAACAATGACCAGTTGGAAGCAGTTTCATTTCTGTGTAACAAGAACCACTGTCTCCCATCCACTGTGTTTCTTTATTATTTACACTATGCCCACTGTACCTGCAGTGGCTAACTTCATCATCATCTGTGCACTGGTCACACACAGCTGGATCTTTGGCTGTACTTAATTTACAATATCTCTGATTTTCAAGATCACCAGATTGTTCTTCCTCAAACTGATAATTATTGTCGTTTTTACCTGTATTTCCCTGATTTACAGCTTTCCCTTTGTATGTGGCTTTCTCCTCATTTTCTAGTTCACTTTCAATTTTTGTTTCATTATCAGATTGCTCTCTAATACTTGACTCATTCTCCACATGATCAGCTTTTACAGCCTTGTCATGTGTATCCTTTTTAGATATATCTTCACTTTCCTTCTCATGCAAAGAGTTTTTACCAATGGCATTCGACACTCGTTGTAAAGTAAGGTCTGTGATAAACAAACAGCCCGTCAGGTCAAGATGGCAAAGCTTCTTTCCACATCCCTCTTTCTCCAACCTTAGAATTATACAAGACATTTAAATATTATCTTCAATTGTCTAATTTACCATTTTTCTGACCAACTCACTTTAATAAAAAAAAAATTAAAAAAATAAGGGGACAAACAATCGTTCCTTAACCTATATATTCTTATCTAACAATATCAAACGTCAATTTCCAGTTTAATGCGGTATGAATCTTCAACAAGGACAAATATTGAAAATATACATTTTATACTTTGCTATGAAAGGAAAAGAAATGAACCTTAACAACAGGAATTATGTTTGGAAAATAAATGATTCATTATAGTCAAAGGGAAGTAACTCCATTTCCTAAATCCATACAGGCTATTGTGAGAATAAAAAAACAGCTCTTTTATCCAATCTCTTACCAATAACCATAAGATATAAAATTAAATTCTAGCGAATAAAGAAGAAAATGCCTGTCACAATCAACTTTCTTGTTTTCGAAAAAACCACTTATCAAACAATTATCCTTATATTTCAAAAAGTAATTAATTCCATTTGTTGTTTTTATCCCCTTACAACACAATCCCACTTTTTCATGCTGAAGAATGAATTAGAAACAAGAGGTCCAAAATGGCCCTAAACTGCTCACCTGAGAATATTTTCATAGTATTTTTAATACCTATTAGATAGCCCTACCACATCAACATGATTCTGCAGACGGGTCACCCAACAAGCATTCCTACCAAGGTTGGTTGAAATTTGCCCAATGGCTACAGTGGAGAAGGTTTTAAAGAATTGACATTTTGTTGGTGCTTCCATTGGACTACCCATAAAAGACACAGGGTGATCACAATAGCTCATATGTAGCATGGTGTACTCTGGTGAGATAAACATTGTGCCAAAAGACAATCTCTCTTTTTGCCATTATGTTTTCTATCACATCTGACACAACTTTTTCAATTTTGATACACTCTAGAATAAATTCTGCAAAATCTTTTGTTTTGAGAGCAGTCTAAATTGTTGTTATCTAGTCATGCATTAAAGTAAAGAACATTTCATCTGACATGTTGCACAAAAAGGAACCATCTTGGAAATGCAAAAAGTATCAACCCTGGTCAGACTGGGTAGACAAAACTGGCCAACTAGGGCCCTCACTTTCTTGTTCGGGAATCTATCCAAGTGAAAACAACAATACTTGTCTGTTAGAGGAAGAAACATCTGGTAATCTTGAAAGCCAGGGATATTGTAAATTAAATACAGCCAAAGATCCGGCTGTGTGTGACCAGTGCAGAGGTTATGATAAAATTAGCCACTGTCAACAATTTCTTGGTATCTATTTTTGACAAGAAGGGTGGTTATTCTGCCATGCTATACAATAACAAACCGTAATTAGCATGAAATGGATTCGACCTGTGTTTTAATATATTCATTTACCCTTGCCCCTACAATCACTTCTTCTTTTCCCACAATGTTTTCTTCCCTATAATCTGTTTATTTCTCTGTTTACACACAATTTGATTTGTCATCTGCAACCTCTTTCAATTTGGACCAGTCTAAAACTCTGTTGTCTGGTAAAGGGTTAAATGGAAGTCTGAAAGGTCCTTTTTAAGGGTAACATATTTACCCTTTAAATCCAAGATCCGATACTCTAGTCTGTGTCAAGTCCAGGTAACTTATATTTGGACAAAGAGAGAGAATCTTGTACAACTGAAAAGAAAAGGCAATTGTGATATTTAATGTATTGTCTGTGAATATATAAATGTAATTATCATATACATGACTGGAAGGCTCAGTGCAACACTATTTTGTAAGTACTAATATGTGTGTGTGTATTTCCATTTATTTATGGTTGCTACAGTAGCACATGCCCATATGAGCAACGCCCCCAGAAGACGGTTAGTTGTTACAGGGGATAGTGCAAGGATACAGGACGAAACTGCTGAAAGCTCCGCCTGATTCTTTAACATGCTCGATGGATAGCATCGCCACACAGGGCCTCAGTTTAACCGTCTCATCCGAAAGACAATAAGTTGAGTAAGTTGATGTGGTCAGCCAAGGGCTCGAACCCGTGATCTTGAGGTTTGAAGTCAAATGCTCTACCAACTGAGCTAATCAGGCTGACATATATATTTACCACATTATTGCACAAAACCATCAAAATATGATCAACATGTAAACTTACTTAATCCCTTTCTGATCAATATGCATTTGTTGTTCTGAAGAAATTGAATTGAGAAAGCTTTGTGGTAAGAGGAGAAATTAAACGCAAAAAGAAACTTCTTCCTTTGCCAAAATTTTTTCTGAATTGTTAGATCTTAATTCTCTGCCTTTTTTTAACTTTCATTTGTCATCTGCAACTACTTTCAATTAGGACAAGTCTAAGATATTGTCATCTGGTAATGAACAGAATCAAGAGGACCTATCACTCTACTGATTATAATAACTCTGGGCTTTACATTAACCCTTTCCTGTTTTGCAAAATTTTAGACCTGTCCAAATTCAAAAGTTTTGCACCAAAAAGTTAACCCATTCCCACTCAATCCCTCCTTTTTACGCCCCTCAACAAAAAAGCTTTGGAAAACATTGTGGAAAATGAAGAAATTGCTTTGATCGAGCAATTTCTTCATTATCCACAATGTTTTCTATCCCAAAAGACGAAAAAATTCAAAATTCAATCAACTTGAAATTGTCGTCTGCAGCTCCTTTCAATTTGGACTGGTCTAAAATTCCATTGTGTTGGAATGGGTTAAAGTAGATTTAATTTGAAAAATAACCATTAGGTAGGGTAGAAAATAACGCAGAAAAAGTCGAGATTTTGTTTGTTACAAGCAATTTCTTCTTTTTCTACAAAGTTTTCTCAAAAATAGAATCACAGGGACATAAAAACAAGGGATTGAACAGGAAAGTGTTGATAAAAATTTCTTTACCCAAAAACAGATCTGAATTACATGATAAATCAATATAGGGTACCTGCTTGCAAAATTTGAAAATTGCTGGCCTATTGGTTTGAGGGAGAAAATATTTGAAAACATTTCCTCTTTAGCACCATGTAAAATCAAGGATCCTTTGTAAAGGGCTCATGTGTACCAAAGAATGACAATTTGAACTATTTCATTAAATTTCTTCGATTCAATCCCGCTTTTGGACGCCCCTGAAGAAAAAAGCTTCGGAAAACATTGCAGAACATAAAGAAATTACTGGTTACAATAAATTTCTTCATTATCCACAATATTTTCTTCCCAAAGGACAAAGACTTTTGGAATTCATCAACTTAAATTTCGTCTGCATCTTCTTCGAATTTGGACCAGTCTATAGTTTGGTTGTGCCTTGTAATGGCTTAAACCACCATAAAGTAATACTTATATGAAATCTGAAAGTGTTTTGGAAACTATTTTGAAGATATCCACCTTAATCTTGCTGTTATCAAGCTGCATTTTTGGAATATGTGTTGATCTTGTAATATTCCAGCTTTGTCAATGACTTTGGCAGGCGTATATACTAAGATCAGTCTGCACACCACCTGCTCAATGTTGTTGTTTTGAGAAAAATCTTTGTTTTAAGATTTTCAAATTATGTCAAAGTTTTCAAATATAGTAAAACGAAATAAAATATTCAGCAGGACAAGGGTTAACAGAAATGTGACCTTGATAAGTGACCTTGATGGATGATCTGAACCATAGAAAAATCTTTGTTTTAAGATTTTCAAATTATGTCAAAGTTTTCAAATATAGTAAAACGAAATAAAATATTCAGCAGGACAAGGGTTAACAGAAATGTGACCTTGATAAGTGACCTTGATGGATGATCTGAACCATACAACCAACTGATGCCTATCAATGCAAGGAACCTATGCCCTAAATATCATCCATGTTTCTATTACAGAGTTACGTTTTTGTGTTAAGTTAACCTTAATAAGTTACCTTGGTGGATGTCCAAGATCTTGTTGCAAGCAATTTCTTCATTTTACACAGTGTTATCTTTCTTGAAGGGTGTAAAAAAGTGTCACTGTGAGGCTATAGGTTTACAAAAGTACCACTGTGAGGCTATGGGTTTACAAACTTGATAGATATCCCAAATAAATACTACATTCTAAATATCAAAGCTCTCAACCTTCTGGTTTTAATTATTCATTTTTTTCACCCTTTTTGTTGCCATGGCAACCAGAGTTAAGGATAGATTTCAATTATTTAAAAAATTTGAGACCTATGCCAAAGTAAGATCCCTACCAAGTTTCACCAAGACTGGCTCAATGGTTCTGGAGAAGATGCTAAAAGAAATAGTTGACCACTGGATAATAATAACATACATTGAATGATCAAAATAGCTCACCTTGAGCATTTTGTTTATCATCTTTAATTTGATTGCTCCGGTAGATTAGATCTGATAGACAAGATAGATGTTTGCTTGCCTACTTTCCAAATGTGATAAAAGTTCATGACACAAAGGCAAAAAACATACAAGAGGGCCGTTGGCCCTGGGGCGCTCACCTGAGATAAAGGCTCTTTTTCTTTCAACAGTCTAATTACATGTTAAGGTTAGGATTATGAAACAAGTGGGCCACAATTACATATAAAGACTCCAAAAGTCCAAATTACAAATTCCAAGGCTTTAGTGCCGATTTGAAAAAAGGAAAAAACTTCTTCCATGGGTTATAATTTCAGAAATAAGAAAGAAGTCTGTGAACTTATGCTTCATGCCTATACCCCCCCCCCCCCCCGGGTCTGCCCCTGGAGACCCGAGGATCATGATTTTAGGTATTTCGTAAGAGGTCAATATACTGATGCTTCATGCAAAATATCAAGGCTGTACGCCTTCTGGGTCAGGAGGAGAAGATTCTTAAAGATTATTTTGAAATTTCACTTTTGTTGCCATGGCAACCAGAGTTTTTAACTGATTTCAACTCTTTTAGCTAATTTTAAGGGGGACCACCTAAGGAACATTTCTGCCAAATTTGGTTCAAATTGGCCATGTGAATTAGGAGGAGATGTCATCTAAAAAATTGTTCTTTATTTCTATGTAAACCCCACCCCCCTGGGGCTCCGCCCCTGGGGACCCGAGGATCATGATTTTAGCTATTTTGAAAGTGGTCAATTTACTGATGCTTCATGCAAAATATCAAGGCTCTACGCCTTCTGGGTCAGAAGCAGAAGATTTTTAAAGATTATTTTAAAATTTCACTTTTGTTCCCATGGCAACCAGAGTTTTTAACGGATTTCAATTCTTTTAGCTTTTTTTGAAGGGGACCACCTAAGGAACATTTCTGCCAAATTTGGTTCAAATTGGCCCAGTGGTTTGAGAGGAGATGTCATTTAAAAAATCGTTCTTTATTTCTATATAAACCCCACCCCCCTGGGGCTCCGCCCCTGGGGACCCGAGGATAATGATTTTAGCTATTTTGAAAGAGGTCAATATACTGATGCTTCATGCAAAATATCAAGGCTCTATGCCTTCTGGGTCAGGAGGAGAAGATTTTTAAAGATTATTCTAAAAATTCACTTTTGTTGCCATGGCAACCAGAGTTTTTAACAAATTTCAATTCTTTTAGCTATTTTTGAAGAGGACCACCTAAGCAACATCTCTGCCAAATTTGGTTCAAATTGGCCGAGTGGTTTGAGAGGAGGTGTCAATTAAAAAATCGTTCTTTATTTCTATATAAACCCCACCCCCCTGGGGCTCGGCCCCTGGGGACCCGAGGATCATGATTTTAGCTATTTTGAAACAGGTCAATATACTGATGCTTCATGCAAAATATCAAGGCTCTACGCCTTCTAGGTCAGGAGGAGAAGATTTTTAAAGATTATTTTAAAATTTCACTTTTGTTGCCATGGCAACCAGAGTTTTTAACGGATTTCAATTCTTTTAGCTATTTTTGAAGGGGACCACCTAAGGAACATTTCTGCCAAATTTGGTTCAAATTGGCCCAGTGGTTTAGGAGGAGATGTCGTTTAAAGAAATTGTTGACGGACGACGCACGACAGACGATTGACGGACGCCGGACAAAAGACGATCACAATAGCTCACTTGAGCACTACATGCTCAGGTGAGCTAATAAAACTGATAGGTGTAGAGCATGTGAAAGACAAGAGCATAAACCATTAATTGTAAGGTTTCCCTAACCATTAACCGATTACTAGACAGCAAAATTGTAGACTGGACCAAATTGAAAGGAGTTACAATTAAAATTAAACGCTTTTGATTTTTTTTTTTTGGGGGGGGGGTACCTTTTGGGTAGAAATAATTATGGATATTGAAGAAATTGCTAGTTACAAGCAATTTCTTCATTTTCTGCAATGCTTTCCCAAAGCATTTTTTCTTTGGGGTGTCTTAAAGGGTCAGTAAGTGGGAATGGGTCAATACTTCACAGCTTCAACCGTCCTGGACATAATCTCAAACTGACCTGAACAGTAGGACACATTCAACTACACTTATGTGAAAATCTTGGATAGGTGTGTTTTCATAAAGAATATATAGAGTTTCCAGTACATACTCGGGATTATATGTTGGTGCGGTTTTATATTTAAAAAAACATTGTGGAAAAAGAATAAATTGGTTGTAATAAGCAAAATCTCCTAATATTTCAAGAAAAGGAAAAGGGTAAAGTAACATGAGATAAATGATTTGTTTGTTTGTTTGAATGGGGTTTTACGCCGCTTTCAACAATCTTTCAGTTATATCGCGGCGGCTGGAGCACCTAACAATGGAATCCTGGTATTTCTCACACCAGAACTACCATAACATCCCTTCCTAGCCTCCAGCTGCTATCTCAGATAGGTCTACGATTATCTACCCAATGGTGAGAGACAAAAAGTCGGAAAGGATGAGTGCCGCCGTCGGGGATCGAACCTGAGATAAATGATAAAAAGTTTTCAAGGTGCTTGTTTCATTTTGGGTATGAAACATCAAAAACATCTTTGTCTAACTTGTCTTAGTTCAAGTGGATGGGGTTTGAATGGTGTTTAACAGCACTTTTAACAAAAAAAATCAGTCATAAACTGGTGGCTGGAGCACCTAAAAATGGATCCTAGCCTTCAATTGCTATCCAAGTTAGGTTAACGATTATCCATCCATTGGTGATGTCGGAAAGGATATATGCTGCCGCCAATGAATGGATGTAATTTTTTCAAATAGTACTATCAAAATATATGAATGAGATTAAGCAGAACATCATTTCTTGTATGCCTTTGACAGGCTTCTTGACACAAAGAGTGATATTTTATATGTCTACATTTCCAATCAGGTAACAATGATGGAAACAAGAGGGCCGTTGGCCCTGGGGCGCTCACCTGAGATAAAGGCTCTTTTTCTTTCAACAGTCTAATTTCATGTTAAGGTTAGGATTATGAAACAAGTGGGCCACAATTACATATAAAGACTATGAACCTGGGGATCCAAAAGTCTAAATAATAAATTCCAAGGCCTTAGTGCTGATTTGAAAGAAGGAAAAAACTTTTTCCATGGGTTATAATTTCAGAAATAAGAAAGAAGTCTGTGAACTGATGCTTCATGCCTATACCCCCCCCCCCTTGGTCTGTTCCTGGAATACCCTAGGATCATGATTTTAGCTATTTTGTACAAGATCAATGTACTGATGCTTCATGCAAAATATCAAGGCTCTACGCCTTCTGGGTCAGGAGGAGAAGATTCTTAAAGATTATTTAGAAATTTCACTTTTGTTGCCGTGGCAACCAGAGTTTTTAAAGGATTTCAATTCTTTTAGCTAATTTCAAGGGGGACCATCTAAGCAACATTTCTGCAAAATTTGGTTCAAATTGGCCCTGTGAATTGGGAGGAGATGTCATTTAAAAAATCGTTCTTTATTTCTATATAACCCCCCCCCCCGGGGCTTCGCCCCTGGGGACCTGAGGATCATGATTTTAGCTATTTTGAAAGAAGTCAATATACTGATGCTTCATGCAAAATATCAGGGCTCTACGTCTTCTGGGTCAGGAGGAGAAGATTTTTAAAGATTATTTTGAAATTTCACTTTTGTTGCCATGGCAACCAGAGTTTTTAACGGATTTCAATTCTTTTAGCTAATTTCAAGGGGGACCACCTAAGCAACATTTCTGCCAAATTTGGTTCAAATCGGCCCAGTGGTTTGAGAGGAGATGTCATTTAAAAAACAATTCTTTATTTCTATATAAACCCCATCCCCCTGGGGCTCCGCCCCTGGGGACCTGGGGATCATGATTTTAGCTATTTTGAAAGAGGTCAATATACTGATGCTTCATACAAAATATCAGGGCTCTACGTCTTCTGGGTCAGGAGGAGAAGATTTTTAAAGATTATTTTGAAATTGCACTTTTGTTGCCATGGCAACCAGAGTTTTTAACGGATTTCAATTCTTTTAGCTAATTTCAAGGGGGACCACCTAAGCAACATTTCTGCCAAATTTGGTTCAAATCGGCCCAGTGGTTTGAGAGGAGATGTCATTTAAAAAACAATTCTTTATTTCTATATACCCCCCCCCCCCCGGGGCTTCTCCCCTGGGGACCTGGGGATCATGATTTTAGCTATTTTGAAAGAGGTCAATATACTGATGCTTCATGCAAAATATTAAGGCTCTACGCCTTCTAGGTCAGGAGGAGAAGATTCTTAAAGATTATTTTGAAATTTCACTTTTGTTGCCGTGGCAACCAGAGTTTTTAACGGATTTCAATTCTTTTAGCTAATTTCAAGGGGGACCACCTAAGCAACATTTCTGCAAAATTTGGTTTAAATTGGCCCTGTAAATTGGGAGGAGATGTCATTTAAAAAATTGTTCTTTATTTCTATATAACCCCCCCCCCCCTGTGGCTTCGCCCCTGTGGACCTGAGGATCATGATTTTAGCTATTTTGAAAGAGGTCAATATACTGATGCTTCATGCAAAATATCAGGGCTCTACGTCTTCTGGGTCAGGAGGAGAAGATTTTTAAAGATTATTTTGAAATTGCACTTTTGTTGCCATGGCAACCAGAGTTTTTAACGGATTTCAATTCTTTTAGCTAATTTCAAGGGGGACCACCTAAGCAACATTTCTGCCAAATTTGGTTCAAATCGGCCCGGTGGTTTGAGAGGAGATGTCATTTAAAAAACAATTCTTTATTTCTATATACCCCCCCCCCCCCTGTGGCTTCGCCCCTGGGGACCTGAGGATCATGATTTTAGCTATTTTGAAAGAGGTCAATATACTGATGCTTCATGCAAAATATCAAGGCTCTATGCCTTCTGGGTCAGGAGGAGAAGACAGGTGAGCTAATAAAAAGTCACTTGTTTACAAACACATTCATTATTGGTATTTGAATAATTTACAATTTGCTCTAAGCATATATGAGTTGTGTCAGTTGTTGGTGGAATGTATCTTTTTAATAATATTATTTCAAAGTTCATCCATTCATAAGCTTGCAGAGTTTCATTAGTATTGAGCTATTTCTCTGAACTGTCTTGAAAATACATTAAACTCAACAAGCATTAAATATGTGATTTGAATTGTTAACCCAGTCCCACACATTTGCTCTTTTGAAAAACAAATGGAAAATTTTGTGTAAAATGAAAAAAAAATCTTGCAAACAAGCAATTTCTTTATTTTCCAAAATGTTTTCTACCAAGAAAGTTGAAATCTTTAAAATTTCATAAACTTCAAATTGTTTGCAACTCTTTTCAATTTGGACCAGTATAATTTTGTTATCTGACATCTAAGAAGGGTTAGCTCTGGCTAGAAAAAAGTTGTCCCCATCACTTTTGCCAAATTAAAGAATTGGGGCCAATGGAAAACGTAGGGCCAAATTGAGAAGGAGTTGGTGCCAAAGTCAAAGATTTCTTAACTACACATTTATTTTCTTAACCTAATAAAGCCTATATGTTGAAAAATAAATAATATACATATTAAACAGGTTGTAAACATGATCATCCATTCATAATTTTGTCTTGAATGAATGTTGCTAAGTCATACACCTGCAATGAGTTTAGTCATCTTCAATCAGTGCTTTCAGTACTTTGATTAAAAAATCGAGACTTTGATGAAAAAAATAGAGAGGAGGAAATAGCAATAAGCCTTATATAATATGCTTGATTTGATAATAGAATAATGCAGACATCTGTGATTTAAAAAAATTCGGTTTAAGGTAGAACATTCTTGGAGACGAATGAACAAAAAATAAATGGTTCGTCTGCTTTTAGGACAGTAGAACTCTTGAAATTTCAATCAAATTTTGACAAACTACCACTGTTACTAACAATAGCTCATCAGAATATCCATCTTATTACCCATAAATGCTGACTCAGTGTTTTAGCAGGGATTCGCGATAGTGGTGCCGAGGTTAGAAACTGACTGAAACTGTCAGCAGAAATTTACGAAAATATGCACCAATTCGGCAATTGTATGAAGAAAAGGCAAAAGGTGGCCAGTTTAATTTTTGTTAAAGAGAGTCAATTTATGTGTGATAAATGAGGTCTACAGATGTCTATATTGACAGCCGTCATCTAAGAAGTTTGATCCAGTCATCCCTAAATCTAAGTCACGCCCTCAACACATAATCAATACGCCCCTCAAACCAATGAACGCATTTCATTCATCTGATTTGCTGTCAATCAGAACTGTTATTAAATTTGGCAATGTGTTGGTCTTGTGTCAGACTCGATGACATTATTGACCTGATATACAAGCCTTTAAGCAATTATACACACTTAGCCCATGGCCTTGATTTCCGGAGATTAGTCAAAGTAGAAGTATGAATAAAAGCTTTTGATTTTTTTCGCGCCACAAACTTTCGCCAAATGAAAAAAACTTGCGCCAGACTTTTATTTTTGTCGCATTTGGCTACAATGGCAATTGACAGCACGAACCCTGCTAAGCAAATGTAAAAACTACAGTACTTGTGATTCAAACTTTGTATTGCATAAATATTTTGGGAAGGGCACTCACTAAAGCTAACACTTACTGTTCCATTGGTTATTCCTTTGCTATAAGCCAGATCACATTTCTGAATGGATGGTCCAACACGAGGAAGTAAATGCTTACACATGGATGTCAGCATCCTGGACTGTCTCTGTATCTATCAATATAAAGTGAAATACAGACAAAACTGAATTAGCAGTCACCTAACAATAACAGCCAATCTGCATCTAATGGCAACCTAAGTTGAAAATAATAAATTTCATAAAATTGTCGCCTGCAACTCCTTCAATTTGTACCAGACTAAATTTTGTTGTCTGGTAATGCTTTCCCCATTCTTTTCCTTGAGGAGTCAGTGTTCTGCCAAGGATTTTTAAAAGAGGGGACAATTGTCCCCTCAGCCCTAAATTTTTGGAGACATTTTCTGAATGAGAGAGACACTTCCATTTCACTGTAATACTTAACATCAAAGCATAATTTCAACTTCAGGTAGTCATAAACCTTGTTTTGCTGATTATACATTTTTCATTTAATGCTTTGGTGAATTATAAGATATTTAGCTACTGCTGGCTTTTGTGTGTGTGTGAGTTTTGTCCAATCCGAGTTTGACAGTCATAAAATTTCGTATCATACTGTAACCAGGCATAATCCCAAAGCCAATAACACTGAAACTTTCTTTTGTTTCATTTGTGACTAATATATCTCTAACATCTTTCTAACACTTTACAAGTCAACAATACTCAAGACTGGTCTAAGCTGAAACATGACCAGAATGTATTGCAGGTATAAAGTTTGGGTCGATCAAGTTTGTACCAGCCATTCAAAAGTATCAAGAGAAGGGTCTTAGTGACCTATCAGAGCTAGTGATTCCAAGACAGGAAAAGGCCAGAATAAAATCAATTATGATTGTTTTAAAGCTCTGTAAATTATTCTAAATCATTTTTAATCATTATAAACAGAGATTTTGTAATTCTGTAATATTTGTGTAAAAGTTAGGCTCTATATCAACCATTGACAATGATTAATTTGGACAAAAACGGTCGCGATATGTCATGTCCGGATATTGGTAAACTTACAACTGCAAACTTCTTTTGACATCAAAATATAATCTTTCATACTTTATCCAAGTACAGAATAGTTTATCAATTATTTTTACTGTGAATATAAATCATTCCTTGTGTTGTTGGTTATTTGAATCCAGTTAAAGTGTCAATTGATAGCTTTATAGAAATGCTTTACCCAACGTTTGTGTCAAATAAATATCGCGGAAAAAGTAGGTCTGATTGGCCGACCTTTTCTTCAAATCCGCACTCCTTTCAAATTTATCTAAAATAAATTCTTTTCTGATTTTGGGAAAAAATTGATTTTTAGTATTAAGAATTGGTTTGTTTTACGTCCAAAGTAGGAGAAAAAATGCTGAATTTCGGCCGCAACAATTTTCGCATCTACGCTTATTTTTATGCGACATCCACAATTTTTGCGCAAGAATATCGCGGAATCGCGGCCTCGGCAGAACACTGAGGAGTGTTCGAAAGCGTCATTGTGTGGAAATGGTTTAATTGCCAATTAGCACTTCAGTTATATCCCTTTAAACAGTAACAATAACTTATTGCTGGCAGGTGTTGTTTAAACAAGAGGGTCAAAATGGACCTAAATTGCTCACCTGAGAATTGTTTCTTCATGTCACTAAGACTGATAAGCCCAGCCTTGCCACACCCACACTTTTTCACAAATAAGATTTCACAAACAAGTTTTTAAAGGGGCACCTGAAAGATCATTCCTACCAAGTTTGGTACAAATTGGCTTAGTGGGTTAGGAGTAGAAGATTTTTAGAGAATTATTATGATTTCTTTATGTCTAGTATGCCAGTATTGCCATAACCATATCATAACAGTTAATTTACAATTTTTGAAAAGGTTTACCAAAGGAAAATTCCTGCCATGTTTTGTCAAAGTTGTCCAAGTGGATTTGGAGAAGATTTTTTTAAAAAAAAATCAAGATTTGTATAAGTCTGATATGCCAAGCCATGCTATGTTCCCACTTTTTCCAAGCAACAAACAAATTTTGAAAAAGGCTACCAAAGAAACATCCCTGACCAATTGGGTCCAAATCCTCTTAATGGTTTAGGGGGAAAAGATTTTAAAGACAAATTGCATGAATTCTGATAAGCCCAGCCCTACCACACCCCCATTTTTTCAATAATCAACATTATAGGAACAAATTTTAAATAGGGTTACCTATGGAAGATTGAATTGATTGAATGGGGTGTAACACCACTTTTAACAGTGTTTCAGTCATATCGCGGCGGCTGGAGCAACTTACAATGGATTCCTTCCCTAGCCTCAAGCTGCTATCCCACTTAGGTTTACGATTATCCACCCATTGGTGAGAGACAAATGTCGGAAAGGATATGTTGCGCCGCCGGGGATGGAACCCCTGACATCCCATGATTGAGGATTCTTGCAAAGTCTAAATTGGCCCTATTGCTTAGGAGGAGAGCAGATGATACATGACCTCCAACATACAATGCACAACTGAAACAGGGTGATAACAAAATCATTAACACATCTGGCTAATTATATGCGTTAATTGCATTTATCTCTTTTCAACACTGAGGTAAACATTTACACCCCTTCTTTACTACTTTGTAAAATCCATGCTATCACAACATATGCCTAATTTCCAGAGTAGAGTAATTCTTTTAAGTATTTTGGTAGAGAGTTACAAAGTGATAATGTATACCAGATATCAAAGCATTCTGCGTTGTGGTTTGGGAGAAGAATATTTCCCTCTTTATTCCTTTATAAAATCAGGGATCAAATAATATAGGGTTAATCATCAGGAAAGACCAATTCTTTGAAGTATTTTGGTAGAGGGCATTTAAGCATTATTAAAGCTCTAGGCCTTGTGGTTTGGGAGATGTTTTTCAATCCATTGCCATTGCAACCTGAGTTCTTCATGGGTTTCAATTCTTTAGAGTATATTGAAAGAGCAAGATCAAAGGATCATTAGTATGAAGTTGGGAAGGACAAACACACTGAAATAGACAAGATCACATTAGCTTACCTTGATCTTTTTTTCCTATGTTAAATAATAGTTTGTGCTTCAGCAAAGCTAGATTATGACTCCAGGGGTACTCTGTAAGGTCAACTAGGAGAATCAACATATCAAAATTTACTTTCCAGGCCATGAGGTTTGTAGCATGAAGAATTTTCAAGATTTATTTCTTAGTTTTTATGTAAAACAGGATAATTCCTACCGCAGACCACTGGAAAGACAGACAGAGAAAATGATATCATTATACATCCATCTTTGGTGCATATAAAAAACTTCTATACCACAAAATCAACTTTGTTATAAGCCATATATGATATCAACCCATTCCCACAAAATTCCACATTCTAGGTCCCTCAAATAAAGAATAAGAAAATGTTATTGATATTGAAGAAATTGCATATTACAAGCAATTTTCGCATTATCCTTAACATTTTCTAACCAAAAAAAAAAAGATTTTTTTAAAATTTTATCAATTAAAAATTGTTGTCAGCAGCTTCTTTGCATTTGGTCTAGTCTGTTTGTTTTTTTTCATTGAGTAATGGATTAAGCAATAATTTTACATGTGAAGTTAACATACCTCCATTGATTCTCTATCCCAATCATCTGATTCATCAATGTCAGCATCCTCATCATAGGTTTTATCTTCAAGTTTCTTGTTAACATCCTGGAATTCTTCATCATACACACCTCCTTTAACATCCCAGTCACCTGTCATCCAAATGAGACTATCTTAAGATTAACCCATTCGACGAAAATCCTGTTTTTTTTATGCCTATGGCCCTAAGAAAAATGCTTTGGAAAATATTGGGGAAAATGAAGAAATTGCATGTTACAAGCAATTTCCTCATTATTCACAATGTTTTTTATACCAAAATATAAAAAAAAATTGAAACTTCACCAACTGAAAATATTGTCTACAACCTTCCTGAATTTAAACAAGTTTTAAATTTTGGTTATATTGTAACAGGTTAACTCATTACCACATGGTAAAATTATAGACTAGTCCAAATTGAATTGCAGATGACAATTCTAAGATGAAGAATTTTTAGATTTTTTCAACTCAGTAAAAAAAGTGTGTAAAAACAAAGAAATTATTTGTCAAAAGCATTTCTTCATTTTACACAATGTTTACCCAATTGTTTTTGTTGAGAGGCATCAAAAGGCATCATTGTATGGGCATGGGTTAAACCTGTATGAAGAAGGTTTATGTGGCTATTACCCAGACAGATCACCATACAAATACAATTCTCTTGGGAGTCACTCTATTTTAGTCTTAGTCTTTATAACACTGGGACTTATAACATTAATGCATATTGCAAAGGTACAGTCAATTAACTGATGACCAAATATCAACATTCACAATGATGGTCGTAAGTAAAAGGAATGTTAGTCATCTAAAGATATTTGGCTAACTCTGAGTTAAATATTTGGTAATTAATATAGCATGTATAAAGTTTTGTTGGGCTTATTATATGATTATAGACAAACAGGTAAGTTGATCTTTTCAACATTGTAAGGTCTCCCTTCTGGATTTTTCTTTGTTTGGCTTCTGTTTTATCACAAGTTTCCCTTTCCTTCCTTGAAATAGGTTTGTAAGAAAACTTATTCAAATAGTGCAGAGATTTGTCTCATAGTAACTAAATTCGATTTGAGACCCCTCAGTCTTCATTTTGGAGCAAGCATTCTAAAACTTTCAAGTTAATAAGTCATTCAAGGAAAAAGTTGCTAAATTCAGTCAGAAAAACTACTTGAGAGACCAATTTACAAGACAAAAAGCCTCTTAATTCAGTCAACAAAAGAAGTAAATACATTTGGGAAAAATATGGTAGCATAAGACATAGTCTTTAATTTCATAAAGTCGCTATGGCAGGAGTGTGACTGAACATTAAGTGTGAGCATTATTTTGATGTGCTCATAAAACACTAATGCCCCCTAAACAGGAATTTTCAAACAGCTCATCTTTGACCTTGTCAGATAATCTTGACATTAGACTGTGTTTATTGATGATTGGTACCTACATAAAATCGAATGAGCATTTGATCTTAAATGATTTTAAAGTTAATGATAAAGAAAATGATTAGTATGCAGACAGACCATAAATGAACTCCAAAACCATTTAAAACCACGAAACAGTAACTCTAGTATCATTTCATAAATTTAACATCTTATCAGACAACAAAAATCCAGGCTTGCTCCAATTCAAAGAAGTTGCAAATGTTGTTAATGTCTATACACTGTGTCAGATAGGGTAGAAAATATTGAGTGAAGAGGAGAAAATGGTTATCAGCTTTTTTTGTGTGTGTGTTATTTTTTCTGAAATCTTTTCAATGGTTACTTATCTTTAGTGCTAAGAGATGTTGGATTTCTATGAAATGGATTAAGTACTTTTAATATTACCATTAGCCCAGGTAACAGGATACAAGTCTTTCCATAATGTAGAGTCATACGCCAAATCATTCCATCTCTTTGATACTTGAGAGACATGAGACAAGACTTTTGGATTTAGGTATGAAAACATCTTCAACAGAATCTCATCTGGCATGGAGTTAATGTCCACTGTTGTGCTCTTGTTCTCTTCAACTTTTTCATCATGTTCACCTTTACCTGTTAAACAATGAAATGTATATCAATATATAGAAATATGTCACAGATATAGATGCTAAAATTTTTGGACCTGTTGGAAAGGTTTTGCAGACGAAAATTTAAAATGGATTCAATTTGAAATATAACCATTCAGTAGGGTACAAGCAATTTCTTCTTTTTCTACAATATTTCTCAATCATAAAATCACAGGGACGTAAAAACCAGGGGTTAAACAGGAAAGGGTTAAATCCTTTTTACATGACCTTCAGTTGCGATATTGAACATCAGAACTTTTCTCATGATACTAGTTCTCATTAAGGAGAACACCTGTGCTAAGTTAATTTGCAATCCATAAATTAATCTAGCAGACAAGGAATAGGTCACACATTCACACACACAAACACCTCACCCACACATATATATATATTACATAAATATATATTGTATACATAGTAAAAAAAGTTTTGCAACATTTTTCTTTTTAATAGGAAATATTAACGGTATCTGTTGAGTAGATAGGTTTTTCATTTTATGATGTGCCTATCGTTCAGGTATACACACCACTATGTCAAACACGGGTATAACGGTTATGCGGGCGTCCCGTGCGACATAAGGCAATCACGTCGCTACACCTTATACACATGTTATGGTCAGTCTGACTGATTCATACGATACTGCATACATCGCTCATTGACTTCACTAGAAAAAGGCTACAGAAAAAAAATTCAGTTGTAGCAATGGGACGTAGTCCAGCAATGTCAATAGAACAACGTAATCAAGCCGTAGGGATGTTGCGTGGAGGAATGGCAGTTAGACACGTTGCCTTACACTTGAGAAATCGATTCCAACAAAGTGGCACAGTGAAAGACCGCCAACGTAGTGGCAGACCACGGAAAACATCAGACGTGGATGACCGCTACCTCCGAGTAACGTCGCGCAGGAACAGGTTTATGTCAGCGCCCAAGCTTGCAGGTCACCTCTATACAAAGGCACACGTACAAATGACACCTCAAACAATCAGACATCGCCTACATTCGAGCGGTATTTACGGTCGCAGACCATACGTCGGGATAACGTTAACTCCAAGAATATGAGGACGCAAGGCTGGATTGGGCCAGGGAACATCGTCGTTGGACACAACAACAGTGGAACAACGTTCTTTTTACGGATGAGTCGAGGTTTTGTGTGGATTTTGGCGACAGACGTATCCGAGTGTGGCGGAGAAAAGGCGAACGTTTTGACCCTAGTAACGTGTTACAGAGAGATCGCTATGGTGGGGGAAGCGTTATGATATGGGGAGGCATATGTAAAGATGGACGAACAGACATTGTTGTTGTTCAGGGAACGTTAACATCGGTGCGTTATTGTGATGAAGTGATCGAACCTATTGCTGCTCCGTTTAATCGACAACGTAATGGCATGATCCTGCAGCAGGACAACGCTCGTCCGCATTCAGCCCGACATACACAAGACACTCTTAGACAACATGGCATCCAAACCCTGAATTGGCCAGCGAAATCCCCAGATCTCTCACCCATTGAGCATTTGTTGGATGAGCTGGGACGACGTGTACGTAACCGGAATGACGTCAACAACGTTCGCGACTTACAGAGGGCTCTTCGGGAGGATTGGCAGAATATTCCGGATCGTACAATTAACAAACTTATCGCCAGTATGAGGAGACGATGCATGGCTGTAATTGCGGCTAACGGCAAACATACTAGGTACTGACTTTTGGAACGCTAATTTTGACGTGATATTTCTTGAAATATGGATTGAACTGTTAGAATTTGTTGTTATGATGTTGAAATTTATTTTGTACTTTGTTATACAATCATATACAATTAAATGATCATTTTATAGCTACAAACTTTCAGTGTTGCTAAACTTTTTTTACATGGTATATATTTATTAAATCCAAATCCTCACCCATATCACTCTTATGTATTAAAAAAGAAGCATGCAAACCCTATGTTCAAATTTCCTGCAATGTTTTCTACCTAGAAATACACAGACTTTTGAAAATTCATTGACTTAAAATAATAAGTGTAACTTATTTCCATTTGGACCAGTCTAAATTTTTGTTGTCTGGTAAAGGTTTAAACTTATACAGTACTCACTTTATACAAATGATGTCATATCTTTATTTCTGGTGCATTTATTAAGGGTGTAAAAAACAATCTGCACATATTTATGCTGCATCAATGATTTTCTGGCACCCAGGCCTTATTTCAATTCCTCTCCACACAACAATATTCCATCTGAGCAAACAACTCAAGTATTGTACAGTACTGTCAAAAGTTATTCGATATTTCTTATATTTGAACTGCCTTATCAGAGGTCAGTGGGTGTGGCCAGAAATCTATCATTTATTCACGTTATCAAGGTACTTCTATTGATGAAAGAGTCTTTCATCAATAGAAGTACCTTGATTACGTGAGTCTTTCAGAAAAACAAATGCAGAATCTTGAAATTAGCAATAATCTGGTGACTCTGGTCATTCTTTTGAAAGAAGATTGGCTCAACTTGGACACAAACTCTCCCCTGATCACAAGGTATGTTCTTTGGTCCAGACTAGACCTGGGCCTTTATCATGAATTGTAGTATCATGAACAAACACATTAAATCACAAACTGCCTTGATGGCCGAGCGGTGTAGGAGGTTACCTTGTTATCTGAAGGATGCAGGTTTGAGCCCCAGTCTCCAGATTGTGTTCATGGGAAAGACACTTAATAACAAGCCCCAGCCTACCCAGATGTAGAATAGAGTAGAAGTGGGTTTAGCCACAGCCTCTCTTTCCAGGATGTGAAAACATCCGGATTTTGGGTTTTGAGAGCAACTTTGTAAGCTTAAAGCCTTTGTCGCAATCAAATTAAATTAGTATAAACTAAACTAAATCAAAATATATAATTTCTGACCACTTTTAAAATGTAGTCTGTAATCTTCAACTACTTCCAATTTGGATCAGTGTGCAATTTTGTCATCTGTTAATGGATTTAAACATAACATACCATCCTGTTTTCCTGACTGACTGTCATGGACAAACTTCTCTTCTTCTGTCTCTACTTTAAAATGTTGTTCCAGCACTACACACTTGATCTGCTTTAGTTCTTCAAATGTGAAATGCTCCATTAGCAAGGGCTGGAATACCTGTAATATTGATCAATTATTGGCATTAACTCTAAAGGTCCCTCAAGAAAAAGGTTTAGAAAACATTGCAGAAAATAAAGAAATTGCTTGTTACATGAAATCTCTTCATTTTCCATTTTGTTTTCTACAAAAAACCAAGGATTTAGAAAAAAATAAACCTTAAGATTATTGTTTGCAACTTCCTTCAATTTGGACCAGTCTAAAATTGTGTTGTCTGGTAATGGATCAAATGTATATGTTAGAGCTAAAAATCATTTCACCAGAGAATAGACATTATCATTTGATTAATTCAAGTAATTGCAGGGAAAAAATAAGTGTTTAATTTAAATCATAGAAATAATTTAGGAGAATAGAAGAATCTGACAAAGGGTCAAGCTAGGAACATTCAAGTAAAATATGCACCCAAATCACTCCTTTGGATTTCATTTACTTGTCATGCAAATCATGTAGTTACCTCAGGGTTCTTTTTGGGGTAAGATATTGAGAGATTCTCTCATTTTTCTGCCAGAAATCTCATTGAAACTGGCTTAACCTATTCTCACACGACAAAATTTTGGATCAGTCTAAATTCAAAGAAGTTGCAAACGACAATTCTAAGTTGATGAAATCTTCAACATCTTTGTCTCTTAGGAAATGATTGATTGAATGGGGTTTAACACCACTTTAACAGTATTTCAGTCATATTGCGACACCTGGAGCACGTAACAATGGATTCCTGGGTTTTCTTACACCAGTACTACCACTACATCCTTTCCTAGCCTCCAGCTGCTATCCCACTTAGATTTACGATCATCCAACCATTTGTGAGAGACAAATTTCGGAAAGAATATGTGCAGCCACCAGGGATACAACCCATGATATCTAATGATTGAAGATTAGGAATAAGATGCGCTACAAACTGCTCTATGACAGTGGCTTGTCTTTTAGGAAAGAAAACTTTGTGTATAATAAACAAATAGCTTGTAGGAGCAATTTCTTCATTCTCCACAATGTTTCCAAAGCTTTCTTATTGAGGGGCATTTAAAAGCCTCATTGTTTGGAATTGGGTTATTTAGAGATAAGTCTCAAAGCAAAATGTAATTTAGCAAAGGATTTGGTAACAAAAACATTCTTAATTTCTCATTAGATTTGGCTAAATGAGACATTTTTGCAAATGATATTCCGAGCCAGAATTATCTGTGAGATCCTCAATGCTTTTGAAAAAGTTTGACAGGTATAGTAATAAAACTTTCTGTATTGCAAAAAAAATTCTTAGCCATGCATTATTTCGCTTGCAGCACTATGTGATATCTACACAAATCTGCCAAAGCAATATCATTAAAGCTAATTACAATTTTTTCAAAAAAGTCCATTAAAGAGTTACCAAAAGATAATGTCTGTGAAATTTGGTTGAAATCAATCTTGCCCAGTTTCTGAGAAAAAAATTTTCACATTTTGTTCTTATATCACTATGCAAACTAGCGCACCTGTAAAAGCCATGCTTTTTATCCAGTCACATTTTTTGAAGGAATATGATAATAACCAAAGGATCATTCCTGTGCAATTTGGTTGAAATCTATCCACCAATTTCAAAGAAAACAATTTTCATTGTTTTCAATATCATCCATATCAGTTGCTTAGTGCAAAAACATCATAATTGTCTAACAAAGTATACGCAATTATGATGTTTTTACACTAAGCTACCGATATGTACAATTAAAGCCCTGTTTCTTATCCAATCAAAGCTCTTTGAAGGTTATGGATAAGGGGTCACCACAAGGATCATTTCTGTGAATTTGGTTGAAGTCTGTGCAGTTAGTGCTGAGGAGAAGTTTTTAAGAGTAGAAAGTTTGACAGGTGGAACTATGCATGAAGGACAAAACACCATGACATGAGCCTGATGGCTTTCAACCAGGTGATAATAATCCAGACAGTAGTTTCTGAGGAAATTACATTGTATACCATATCAAATACAGAGGAATCCTTTTAATTGCAACCCTGATCATACCAATTCACTGCTTTGGATCTAAAAAACAAATATCTCCTTTTGGTCCATTGCAACAAGTGTTGACAAATTGCTATTGCAATTAACAGGATTCCACTGTATTGATAGAGGATCCCTCAGGATCATTCGTGTGAAATTTGGTTGAAATCATACAGGCAGTTTCTGAGAAGAGTTTTAAAGATAAAGCTTACAGACAGACGCACATGATGAAAACAACACTATGACAATAGCCCACTGGCCTTTCTGGTATTGGAACTAATTAAACTATTGTTTAAAATTGGACAGGTAAACTTAAGTACTGCTACCATCATTTTCCTTGTATATGTTACTACATCCTCTTATAACTTTCACAGACCTCAAAATCTTAACCCACAACAAAATTTTAGAAGAGTCCGAATTCAAAGAAGTTGCAGACAACAATTTCAAGTTGATGAAATCTTTAAATCATTTCTTTTAGGAGTAGAAAACATTGAGGATTATGTCAAAATAATTGCTGGTAACAAGCGATTTTTTCCATTTTCCACAGTGTTTTCCAACCATTTCAAATAAAGAGGCGTTTAACCCATTCCCACACAGTGATGCTTTTGGACGCCCCTCAAGAAAAACAATTGTGAAACATTGTGTAAAATGAACAAATTGCTTGTTACAATCAATTTCTTCATTTTCACAACATTTTCTACCCAATAAAATTTTGTCAACTGCAACATCTTTCAATTTGGACCAGTCTAAAATTTTCTCATGTGGTAATGAGTTAAAAGTGTCACTGTGTGGGAATGGGTTAAGTCAGAGACTTCATTAACATTCCTGCCAAATTCACCCTTGCCATGTGCATAGTATTGCTTTAGTATTCGTTTACCTCCTCTTCCTCAGCCATGTGAGGAATAAATGTTCTTGTAAACTCTTCAAGTGCATTTCTTAGCTTGATTCCAAAATTTTTCCTGTCAGTATCTGACTTTTTTGTGCATTTATAACCATCTTCAATCAAATTCAACATATCTGCCAGCTGGTTGTCCTTATGACAGTTACAAACTGCTGTATTTTGGATCGACAATGCCCGTAATTTGTTCTTGAGTTTCTTCATGATGTACTTGTTCTCTATCTGCTCATGAGCAATAAACTCGTGGAAAGTTCTTATTAAGTTCTCCAATAGATTGTTCAAGTGATAGACATCAGAGAAATTTGTGGTTTGTACCTGTAATATATCAGCACTAGTGAATCAGTGAATTCTTTATCCCTTACGTTTTTTTTTTCTTCAAATATTAAAACAGTCCAAATTGAAAGAGGTTGCAGGCAACAATGAAAACTGGATACATTTTGAAATGAAACCATCCTATGTGGTAGAAAATATTGTGGGAAAAGGAAAAATTGCTTCTGACATGCAGTGCTCTCAATAAGGACCAATTTCAGGAATTTTTGAAATTCCAAGTTTCAATTCCAGGAAGTTTTCACAAAATAAAGGAATTTTTCCCCTTCGACCATAACCCCCCCCCCTCCCCCCTAAAAAAAGATGAATTAAAAAAAGATACATAAAGCCTTCAGTACTTTTTTTCCATCCTTTACTGTCCCTAAGTTTCATGTCCCATTGAGTAGAACTAGAGAAAACAATGTGGTAAAAGAAGTGTTTCTTGAGAAATGTGTTTCTTGCATAAATTTGCACTTTTCCCACAATGTTCCTACCCCTTAACCCATTCCAACTCAATCCCTCCTTTATACGCCCTCAAGAAAAAATCTTTGGAAAACATTGTGGAAAATGAAGAAATTGCTTGTTTCAAGCAATTTCTTCATTATCCACAATGTTTTCTATCCAAAAAGACGAAAAAATTCAAATTTCCATCAACTTGAAATTGTCGTCTGCAGCTTCTTTCAATTTGGACCAGTCTAAAATTCTGCTGTGTGGGAATGGTTTAAACACTATTATTTTCCAAATTTGGGTGGATACATTTGGTTATTGTTATTTACAAATCTCTCAGGATTTGAAAAATTCTGATATGTAGAATGTCAGAAAACAGGCTGATTGAAACGTTTTGGGTACAAAAAATCGAGAATGGATTATTCCGAGACTGTCTCCGGTCACATCATAGATATCCAAACACAAATGACATGAATAACACTTACGTAATTTAAAGTAACAGTACAAAAAGAAATGAAACTTATAGCAAAGTTGCATCTTTGAAGAAATTCCCTATTTCTTTTCTACTAGTTGATATTTACAGACAACACATGTGACAACCTTGAAAAGGGACCGAGCTCTAGCGAGATTAATCGGTACCTTCGATGTTTCTAGGACGGACGTCATATCCAGTTACGAAATAGAAAACGTATTTAGAATGTAAATTTGACGTTCCGTTCTGAATACACTGCGAATTTGAAGACTGGGCATGACATTTCGGGTTAGTTCCAGCCCTGAACTTAGTTTACAGAAATTCGACCAAACAGCATTATTGACGAAATCTAGTCCGATGTCAAAGGGCCTGCTTGATTTTTGCCTGGCACTTTATTAATCGAGTGACTTCCAAAGAAATGGTCCAAGATGCTGGTAACGATATACTATAATTGAGTACGCTCTATTACATCGGTCATCATGGGGACATTTCGATATACTCCTTGTGGAGGGTATGGCCAGAATATACATTCTTTTGTTTGTCAAACCCTTTATATTGTAACTTCAGAAAACTTCAGAGTCATGAATTCAGGACGTTTTCCTAGAATCTCCGACGTTAATTTACGTCCAGGTCAGATTTTCCAGACGTTTTTCTGATTTTCTAGACGTAATATACGTCAACGTCCGCTTATTGAGAGCACTGGACATGTCTAAGCCCTTGCACATAACAAAAAGAAACATTTTTTGCCTGACAAAGGGTAAAAAATAATAAGGTAATTGTCATACCCTTAGCTCTGCAAGTAAAGGGTACACTGTACCTCAAGTTTTTCTTTGTATCTAAAAACTGAGGAGGTTCAGGTACATGTACCCTCAAAATGGAAAACCCGAGATAAAAGAAAAAAAGTATATCTATTGAACATGTAATATGAAAAGTTAACTGTAAGGGCCCTATAAAGTAACAGTCCTGTGAAGTGTTCTTTACCCTTATTACTTTAGGTGAAGAAAACTAATGCTTTATTGAAAGGAGATGCATACCACTTTTTCAAATTGATAAAACATTTTCTATTGAAAATGACCAATTGATATCATACACTGGTAATAACAATAGTCTGTCAAAGTTTTTGAAGCTAAGGAACATGTTCCCATGGTCTAAAAAATATGTAGATATTTTCCATAATTTATGGATCACATGAATAATTTCACTAACAGGGCTTTGGAATGAAGAGGTTTTGGAGACAATGGCACAAAAACATAGCCTTAGTACATCACTAAACAAGAGGACCATGATGGTCCTAAATCGCTCCCCTGAGTATGATGGTTCATGGCTTTACGATATAAACAAAATAGCAAAGCTCTCTGTCTAATTATTTAGGAGAAAATGTTTAAGGATTTCTCTTTTAATCCTAGGTATATTTATGATCCCACCATATAGCACTAATTTCCTGAATATGGTAATGCTTTGAAGAATAGACATCAATACATACCAAGTATAAAAGCTCTAGGCCTAATGGTTTAGGAGAAGAAGGTTTTCAAAGATATCATTATCTATTCCTAACTAAAATAAGGGATTGTACAGAAAAGGGCTACTTTTTTTAAGTATTTTGGTAGAGGGTCAATGGCTGATGATATGTACCAAATATCAAAGCTCCAGTCTATATGGTTTGGGAGCAGAAGATTTTCAAAGATTTCCTTCTTTTTTTCTATGTAAAGTCAGGGATTGCACAGAAAAGGGCTAATTTCAGAGTACAATAATCCTTTGAAGTACTTTGGTAGAGGGTCAAAAGATGTTGATTTGTACCAAATATCTAAGCTCTAGGCCTTACAGCTTCGGAGGAGAAGATTTTAAAAGATTTCCTTCTTTTATTCTAGGTTAAATCAGGGATCGCCCAGAAAAGGGCCAATTTTCAGAATACAGTAACTCTTTGAAGTATTTTGGTAGAGGGTCAATAGATGATGATTTGTACCAAATATCTAAGCTCTAGGCCTTACAGCTTGGGAGGAGAAGATTTTTTAAGTTTTTTCACTCTGTTGCCATGGCAACCAGAGTTCTATTTGGATTTCAATTCTTTGAAGTATTTTGAAAGAGCATGACCTAAGGATCATTTCTGTGAAGTTTTGTTGAAATTCCATGGTTAGTTTAGGAGGAGAAGATTTTTTTGTAATTGTGAACCGACGGACGGACGATGACCGATCACAATAGCTCCCCAGAGCACTTCGTGCTCAGGTGAGTTAAAAATGCATATATGTTTGTTTCAATCAATTGTTTCATTTGTACATATTCCACCATTATTTCACCAGAATTTCCTCAATAGGGAATGAGTGTTACATGGTTGTTGATTGTTTTGATTAAATGAAATGTGTTTATTACTTCTTGCCATTTAATTTAATGGATATTTAGTTAAATATTGATTATTTCTGTCCTTGATGCAGTTCTGAAGTTTTTCCCTTTTCCAACATAGATTTCTGTCAACATGAATTACTTAGTTTTGTTTCAAAACAGTATGCCCACTGGGTTTTTATTTTGGGGGTACATGTACCCCTTAGGTTTTGAAATAGGGGTACAAAGAAAAATCTGGGGGTACAGTGTACCCTTTACTTTCAGATTTAAGGGTACACAATACAAATCTGAACCCTTTACCAAATGACAAACAAAGTTTTAGTTATATAGTTTGTTATTACTCAGAAAGAAGTACCACATGTCATGTGCAAGTTTCAGATAAATTTGAAGGGCAAGATAATAAACTTTCTTTGAAAACCTGGTTAACCTGGGTAAAAAGTGAATTGTCAAAAACCGTTTTTGACAATTCACTTTTTCTTAATAATTGGATTTTGGACGGGTTGAATGGGATATGAGAGCGATGGCAAAACAAATCTTAACAGGTTAATTACAAGGGTGGGAATGTCATCTTGGAGCAGGCCATACCAGGCATGTCAGCTCATTTTTAGATCCAACTCTGGTATCAAAATGATTCTGGTACAGAAAATATCAAATGGTCTTATAAGTGTCTAAAAGTAAACATTTGTTATGAAATTTTGCAGACAGCAACTTACGTAGCCAAAACAAAACTACAACGTTAAACAAACGGCTCCATTTTGTCCCGCCCGACTTACATGTTCAACGGAACTTGCGAGAGATACTGATTTCACAACCAGATTCTATATTATGAGTTCTTGTCAATCTTGCCCAAAACACGTGAATATCTTGAGTTTAGTTTGAAAAATAGCGCAACTTTGGGCCTATTTCAAAACAAACTGGTGAGGCCACCAGGATTCGTATTATACGAACTTTTCCAACTGCTGGTTTCCCCATTCTCTATATGAAAACAAACCAGCTGGTTCCTGTCGCATGAAAGGGAAATCACTTGATCCAGATGCGTTTTGTTCTACTTTGCTTGAAGACTCGTACCACTGACGACTTTGTTAAAGTCGGCGGTCTACTTTGCTTGCAGTTTTTGGGGTTTTTAGGGAAAAATACGCACATATGGTTTCTCGTTTTATACGCTAATAATTTCAAATGCACACACGCATAATGGCATTTTTGTTTCTACGTTCATTTATTTTTATGTACGTTCATGCATGTCTTGGTGTAAGATTTGTACGTGAACCGACTTAGTTGTACGTGAATTACGTACTGCAGTACGTGAATGGGCACCCTGCAAAACATCTTTCTATATTTTCAATTCATAATCACTTCTTAAAATCTGTTTAATCTGTCTGAAATTTTCTTTTCTAAAAATGGTTTCAGCCCAACCCTCAACCTTACGAATCCTAAAAAATCTAGTGTTTCTAGGGCAAACAACCCTGGGCTAACGGGAATTAGGACAAAAGGACCCAGGAATCAGCTGTGGTATCATAGCCCTCTTACTGATAATCTTCTTGCGAGGGTTATGACACCCTCCTTGTTTGCTCTGTGTTGCAGTGTCTAATTCCAGGCACTTTCAGGTCATTTATTGGAAGTTGCGTTAATAGTACAAACACAAGTTTAATACCAGATTGGACCTTAGCCTTTTATCTATCCATCTAAATAGATGTTTATCAGCAAAATGTTGGATATTTCATGCATTTAAGGTTGATTTTCTACACCATCAGAAAATCAAAGTTTTTCAGCATTTTTGAATCAAATGTTAGCCATTTTTTGCTTTTTGACAGTAAGATCTTGTGCTTCCCACCAAACAAATAGCAAATGAAAAATTTAGGTCACCAAATTTTGAAGACATAGTATTTTTTGAAAACAAAACAGTTATTATAGAAAATAAAAACAAAGATGTATGAAAGTAGTTCAAGTGTTAATTGAATCTCATATAGATATAAAAAATATTGACAATAAAAAATATTGACGATTCAGTATCTCTGACGATAAAGTTTTAACAATGGTAGGTAACAAGAGCTTTGTCCACAGGACACAGATGCCCCAACAGGTAGCTTTGATAATAACAAAGGACAATAACTCCAAAATTAGGCAAGTAAGAGTTGTGATTCTTGTGCACTGCACTTCTCCTCAATGAGGTCTATCCACCTGTGAAGTTTCAAGTTGATAGCTATTATACTTTCAGAGATATGTCCCAAACAAAATGTAAGTCTTTAAAATAACAAAGGGCAATAACTCCAAAATATGCAAGCAAGAGTTGTGATTCTTGTGCACTGCACTTCTCCTCAATGAGGTTTATCCATCTATGAAGTTTCAAGTTGATAGCTATTACACTTTCAGAGATATGCTCCAGACAAAATGTAAGTCTTTAAAATAACAAAGGACAATAACTCCAAGATTATGCAAGCAAGAGTTGTGGTTCTTGTGTACTGCACTTCTCCTCAATGAGGTCTATCCATCTATGAAGTTTCAAGTTGATAGCTATTACACTTTCAGAGAAATGCCCCGGACAATATCGGGACAGACAGAAGGACGGAAGTACAGACGGACGGACAAAGGCAAATCTATATGCCCCCCCCACATTAACCCATTCCCACTCAAGCCCTCCTTTTTACGCCCCTCAAGAAAAAAGCTTTGGAAAACATTGTGGAAAATGAAGAAATTGCTTGTATCAAGCAATTTCTTCATTATCCACAATGTTTTCTATCCAAAAAGACAAAGAAAATTTAAATTCCACCAACTTGAAAATATCGTCTGCAGCTTCTTTCAATTTGGACCAGTCTAAAATTTTGCTGTGTTGGAATGGGTTAAGTGGTGGGGGTATAAAAATTATACCATAATTTGTAAAGAGTACCATTTTGAAAGAATGTGACGTAATAATAGATCACATGACCAACCAAATTTCATGGCTGCCAATCTCAGGATTATAAACTGAAAAGAAACCAGTACTGAATGATTGGTACAATTGATTCTTATTATTTTGATAGGTTTGTCCATAATATTAATGCATGAAAGAAATTGGTCCAAAGATAATCGCTTATCACAAAACATACAATATTAGGACTTGCAACAAAGCTCAAAGAGGGATGGAGTTGTATACCTCACCAGCAGATTACCAGTAAGAGGGCTATGATATCACAGCTAGGGAGAATGGATAAAAGGGCAAAAAGTAAATACGGCTAATGTGTTTTAGGGCGAACGGACCCGGTTTAATGTTGCTGGAATAGGAAATCAAATTGTTAAAATAAAAGCCTTGTCTCAGTTTCTTTAGAACATAAATTTGCTCTTTTGACTCTTACTTATATAAAAATAAGTGCATAGGGCGAAAATGCAAGTGTGGACTGTACTGAGTGTACGAAACTAGGACACTCAAAATTCAAGCATACTATGTTTACACGAATGTTAAAAGCATTGACGTAGTATTAAAAGTGGAATAGGTCTACACAATACCATATCACAATACTTGTAAACCAACTCTTTCATGCGAGAATGAGGGATTTTAAAGACGTCAATTTCTTCAGGGGTCATTGGCGCCATATTTGTTGTTGTTGTTAACTTCACTAACCGGAAGCTTGATATCTCGCGAATTTTTTCGAGATCTGTGACGTCACGTTTCCCTAGCGACGTTGATACGCTGTCAAGACGGACATGTAACTGTGTGAACTGAGGTGTAGTTTGTCCTTAGAAAGGCTTAATTAAACCGGAAAAGGAGATCAAATCAGATAAGTTACTTTATGAACATATTCAAAATCATAGAAAGTTATGGCTACCCGTAATTATCCAGCGGACACCCAAATTCAAAAGTTTTTAGAGGAATCTTATAATAAGGAACGGGACACTAGACTACAGTGGCATAAGAATAAAGGGAAGGTGGAAACGGGAACTTCAAAACAGTTTGAAGTTTTCAGGCGAAAGATTGAAGGTGAAAGTAAATCCGAAGGACCACTATCCAAGTTGCCAAAAGATGTAAAGGAGCCAAGATATAACAAGAAAATCAAGCGATTTGACGATACTTTGGCCGGCAGGGCTTCGAGTGCCAACATCCTAAGCACCGAAATGCGACCCGTGACACCTAACACAAAATCACGCCTTTATGACGGGTTTACTAAAGAGGGAAAAGGACGTTATCAATATCTGTGTTCGAGGTACGAGAAAAACCCCGAAGACAAATTCAGTTTTCCGTTGTTAAGCTCGTGGGAGTACGGTTGGAGGCTCGGAGATGTAATAAAAAAGGATGAAATTAAGAAACCTAAAAATGGACGCACTCGAATTGTTGCTGACACTTTTTATACACGGACTGGAATACCGACTTCGGCTTTGTAATTAGACCACCAGTGCATTAATCATATAGATTTTTAAAGACAATGATTGGATATATATTTTCATACACTGTTTGTTGTTTGTTGGTGAGACGTACATCTTTTTTTTTCTATTTTTCTTTTTGTGAAACAATGACCGATAAATGAACAGATTAACTTGATCAAATAAATGTTGACTATTGACAAATAAAGTTAAATGACTAAAATCGAGTATAGAACACATGACAATTAATTATCATTTTGATCCAAACTATGCATAATTTAATTTACTATAGATATCACCCTCTACCTAGTCTTTAACTTTTATCTTGTGACCAGTATTAAATTGAAAAGTGGTCATTTTCTATGTGTTTAAGTAATCAGTATTACATGTATGTATATAAGCCCTTTTTATTCCAGTCTAGGATTTAAACGAAAGAAGCTAAAAATAAGCGGGACATATGTGGTAGCAAAAGCTTCACATTTTTTACAAAAATATTGGCACCTAGACACCAACAAACCGTTTCGTGCAGTTATATAAGAAGCACTAGGTTTGTTATTGTACAGGACATGTTTATCTATAAATGGCTAGGTCGTCTCATCGCAGTATTATCTTTCTCTCCTTCCCACCGAGTTGTGCACTTTAAAACTTCTTTGCTCAAAACGTATATGCAGGATACTCACATTTTTTCAGCTAGATATACTTATATATTGTATCCCTATATCCAACGTAATTTTGCGTTCTATTGTCGACAGAAGAACGCCTTCGATTTTAGTAGATCTAGATAATGAAAACTTCACGTGAATTGACCAAAACGGATGTCTTGGACACAGTCATCGTTTGTATATTTGATGAGGACAACGAAAATATCGCATCCCTATTGTGTCGTAATAGTGAGAAAGTCGTTCAAAATGCAAAAGACAACACAAGTGGCCGATTTTTCATCTTAATTAAGCCGCCGTCATAGTGTAGTTGGTAGAGCACCGGACTCCATATCTTTAATCATTGGGTGTCATGGGTTCGATCCCCGGCCGCGACACATATCTTTTCCGATACTTGTCTCTCATCGATGTTCGGATAATCGTAAACCTAAGTGAGATATCAGCTGGGGCTAGGAAAGGATGTAATGGTGGTACTGGAGCGAGACACCAGGGATCCATTGTTAGGTGTTCCAGCCGATGCGATATGACTGAAATTTTGTTGAAAAGAGGCGTTAAACCCGATTCAAACAAATAAATCATCTTAAACCAAAACAATCGTTCCACATATGACCGGAGAGCAAAACAATCTCAAATATTTTAGAGTTGCAGTTACGATGTTTTTCTAGCAACAGACACCGTGTACATTAGATAATGACTGTGTCTAAGTAGCCTTTTGTTGATGTTTCTTGAAGTTTCAAACCCTTGTCAGTGTCATCCGTCCAAATATGACATACTTGAGCCACTGCTCACTATTTGCTTATGTATATATTAGTGTCATGTCACACTTAAGGGACCGAGGTATATGTTAGAAACACACCAGACTCTGTATTTGATGTACACGTATATAAAAGATGTCGAATTTGTCTCTATTTATGGAAGCACTTCTATACATACCGAATTAGAACTGCTTCTTGTCCCGGGATATTTCGTCAGATCAACCTGCATTTACATTAAATCGGATCTTTGCCGCTGTTATATGTGTTCCGTCCCCTTTTGTGTGATAGGTCGCGTTATCTTAATGTAAATCATTTGTCGCATATAAGCTTATATTTCTTGTTTTTTGTAAATTGAATTATTTTAACCTTTGTTTATACATGAGTTTGCTCGTTCATTACTTTAAATTGTGATAAAGAATTAAATAGAAACTTTATGGCTCATCGTTTTATCTGAATAGATGGTCTAGAGTCTAATATGTAGTCCGTTGCCTAAATTTTTTGTTAAAGGATAAATTGCTTGTCACGACAAATTTTCCTCTTACCATGATGATAATTCCGACAGGATGCTCACTGTCGTTGTGTGCTTGGTCTTCATTCATCTGTCACATAATACCCTGCCGCAAAATTTTCAGTCACACGATCTCTTATCCGCTGTTTCAATTGTGTTGAAAGCATTTCGTGAATCAAAAGAGTATTTTACTTTTTTTCGCTTCAACAGACTATCTTATAAAAGATACGTGAAGAGGCAGAAAACTCCAAGATGGCAATCTGTCTTGACACTACTTGACCGCCCCTAACCCTGCCACCAAAAACAGTGGAAATCATGACTTGAAAGGAAAATTGTCAAAAACTTATCGTTATCTTAGGTTTCAATAATTGCAGCAAAGGGTTTTTCTGAATGGAATGCAGCAAATGAACTTAAAACACTGTACAAGCTATCATCGCAGTCAACATTTCGTTAAAAATGAAATTCGACCATTTGACTCCTTGCCAGCGTTCCCTCTAACTGTACACAACGCTATGGCTCTAAAGAACATGAGTTTTCATTACCGCGATAAATGGTTTTTAGGGGAAATAAGAAGCAGTGTGGGAATAATATGAAGTATCTATATCAATCCCATCCCCTCTTCAACAATGCTTTCTACCGTAGAAGAAAATTCGTCTGCAACCCATTTAAGTGTGGTTCTGCCATCTTTTTGTGACAGACGGGAAAATATTTGTTTCAAATAAGTTCTCCTTTTCTACATAGCTATTTTCTTTAATATCCATGATTGATTTTACAACGATATCGGCTTTGTGTTAAATTCCCGCTGGTAGTTAAAATATACGGAGATGTAATTCATGTTATGAAATATCGATACTTCAGTCAAAGAATATATTCACGTGTATACAAGTATATACCACTTTACCTGTTGGAGACGTCAAACAGTCATTATGTACTTAATGGGTAGTTTTCAACTTAATACCGATATTCGCGTGACTCATATTTTCAGATGGTCATAATTAATTGACGGATCGCTTGCTCCACCCACTGACTCCGCTAACCACCCACTGACTCCGACTGAAAGTCCAACCTCGATATCAAACAGAGTTATTTGGCAAGTTACATGAAACAAAAAAGTAAAATTATTAGTTCGGTGTCTAAACTTCGAAACTACAGTTTTAATTAGCTGTAGCAACGACGTTTATAACCCCAAACCAACAAAAATGATTTACATAAATGTTGGCAAATGTCGGAGTCTAAAGTTCACTTTCTTTCTCATGAATGATTTGATCGGTCGATTAATTCTTTGATTGACAGCCGCGATCCGTCAATTAAGATACAACGGACCTCGTCTTCTTGTCTAACCAACACAACTCGGAGTAAAAGCGATCTTGTTGGGAAATAATCAGCATTTTTACCCTTCCAACCGATATGTTATACAATTTCTTCAATCTCTATCAAGTAAATCCTCATTTTTATGCTTCAAATTATTCGTCGAAAGTGAACAAACTTCGTCGTAATTGCGCAATTGATTTTATAACTACCCTTTTACCAACACCGATTTCGGACCACAATATATTGAACCAAGGTGTAACATTCTCTCGCTGTCAAACTTTACTGTACAAACCATTCTTACTGTAACATGACAGATGTCGTAACAAACCTCGGGAAAGGACGGGGTTCAATCGGGTAGTCAAAAACATGCAGTTATTAGTCACTTCAAATTGAATGGGGATCAAAGCTGCCTTTAAATTTTCAGTTGAATCACGACGAACTTCACTTATTTGGTGTGCTTCTTATCTTTCACCTGTGGAATGACGAGGCTACGGTAAATCTTATCTACGTGACCCGTGTCGCGGTTGGGATTCGAACTCCACAACCCCATTCTGACATGAAACCACTTCCCAATCGACCAATCGATGGCTCCACCAACTTACTCCGTTGGCCCCGCCCATTGACTTTCGACAGGAAGTTCCACTTCGATTTAAACGACGTAATGTGCAAAATTTGCGGACAGTAGCATGTAATAAAAGGTAAAATGATTGGTTGGCGACAGAAATGTCATTTCTACAGCTTGGATAAGCTGTAGTTACGACGTACAAGTCGCCAAACAAACAGAAATGTCCACATAAATGACGACCAATGTCGGAGTTAAAAGTGAACTTCCAGTCACTATGTATGATTTCATAGGTTGACTGGTTATTGGACTGACATCCGCGACATGTCAAATATTGACCATGTTGCGAAATTGTTCGAAACACGCCAGAGTCTTTGTTGATACCATATAACTTATCGTGATTGCAGTAATGTATTACTTGCGATCAAAGTGAATATAAATTGAATTCCCAGCAGATCAATTCGGGAGTTTCAAACAAAACTAACAGAGACCATAAAAACACGTACGCAAATACATTATGTTGAGGTTCTCGATTGGTGTAACGAGATACAATGTACTTGATCAAACCCGGTTTCATGCTGCTCGAAGAGCGAGCATATAGCCACCGCTTCGTCTGTCCGCCCGCCTGTCCGTTCGCCTCCACTTTTCAACAACCCTCGAACCAAAGTGGATGAAACTTCACATGTTAATTCCTTATGATATTGTACTGACACAATCTTCCCGGTTTTCGGCTAGTTTCAAGGTCAAGGTCACAGTTCAATGTCAAAGGTTAAAATTGATCTCGTCCAGAGCTTAACTCCTTCAATAATGGATGGATTTCAAATAACTCTCACAATTGTTCTCTATCATGAGTAGATGTGCCAAGTGAAAAACAATCAGATAGCTCTATGGTCAAGGTCACAGCTAAAGGTCAACGTTAAAATTAAGCATGTCCGAAGCAAAGCTCCTCAAACTATGGATGGATTTGGAAATGTCTTGGCTCAATTGTTCTTTATCTTGAGTAGATGTGACATTTGAAACAAATTCTCAGATAGGTCCAAGGTCAAAGTCACAGCACAAGGTCGAACATCAAAATTAAACATGCCTGGAGAAGGGCGAGCATATAGTCGCCGCTTCTTCTATCCATCCGCCCCAACTCTTTTCCCCATCAAATATACTTTTTGTGACAGGGATATATTCGGAGAGTATAATCCGTGTCTGACGGTTCTTTGCTTTCTTTTCTTACTGCTCTTTCCCCTTATTTTGTGTATGGGCCATTAAAAGAAAAGTTTTAAAGTCAAATGGAGGTATTCACGTCGTGATGCGGTCGGGCCCCACCAATAAAGTTAATATTTATCTATTGATTACCGACTGGGTTGACAGTCTGTCTATAATGCCTATACACCCAATATATAACATTTCATTTGAATACACAAAGGATATTGGGGCGCAATTCAAATCTTACACCTAAATACCCGTAAATATTTCTATAGAACGTTTAAGATTAAAGAATATAAGAACATGTACATACATAGGTATGAAATTGGATTAGGCTGAAACCCTTCACGTTGGTGTAAAAAATTGACCGATCGTGTCTATCAATCGAAGAAAAAATCGACCAATCAAATAATTCACTAAGACCGAAAGTGGAATTTTAAGACCGACATTGGTCGATATTTATTGGAAACATTTTTGCTAGATTGGCGATTCAAGCTGTAGTTACGACGTTTTTAGGTCACCAATCAACAACTTTATTTTGTTGTTTCATGTTTTCATGTGACTGACCATACATTGTGAAAAGAAAAAAAAAAGCAAAAAAAAAAAAAAAAAAAAAACACCCGCTGTTTAAAATCGATGTGGAACTTCCCGATGGAGTCAGTGGGTGGGACAAGCAATCCGTCAGTTCACCTCGATATATCATAATATAGCATAATTGTTCAATTTAACTCAACTAGACATGTTGAGATGAAATCGGATTGGATTGATATGATTTGAATTGAATTTACTTATTTGGCCTCGCATAACTTATTCGATTTGAGATTCAATTTGTTCAAATATAGCTTAAAGCATATTGATATGGCTCGGTTCTATTCGACTGCATTCGACACCCGTCTAACAATGTACTGCTTGACGTAGGTTCCATATTCCACCCCGAAGTTACTTGGTTTGGTAAACGATCTGACCCGATCTGATGAGATGTGAACTGATATGATCTAAGCTGGTCTGGAAAAAAACGTCTGTTTCTTTTTCTTTCTTTTAAGATCACCTGGTCAAGGTCAGCTATCGTAATAGGGCGATTATCAGTCGTCCATTGTCATCTTTAAATAGTGTACACTATGGCCACATTTTTGGCTCAAATCTCATGAAACTTGGTCAGAATGTTTTCTACATCATATCTCGACCATTTTCAAAATTAGGTCACGCGGGGTCAAAAGCTAGTCCACTAGGTCAAATCTTACAGAAACATTGTGTGCACTGTAGAGGCCACATCTTGAGTTCAAATGTTTTGATATTTGGTCAGAATGTTTGTCTACATGATACCACTGTCAAGTTCGATATTTTTCACATGGGGTGAAAAGGAAGGTAACTTGGTCACATCTTAGGGAAACCTTGTGTGCACTCTCAAGGCCATTTTTCTCACATGCTCTTGATCTTGATCAGAATGTTTGTCTGCATCATGTCTTTGTCAATTTCAATTTTGGGTCACATTGAGCCAAAAATGAGGTCATCAGAAAAATCGTATAGAAAAACCTTATGCATACATTCTAGCTGGAACATTTATGGTTCAAATTTCTTAATATTTGTTCAGAATCTTAGTCTGCATGATATCTTCGTCAAGTTCAAAATTGGGTCACATTGGATAAGAAAGTAGGTAACAAGGTCAAATCTTAGAAAGATCTTCTGTGCGCTCTAGAGTTCACATTTTTTGGCTAAAATATCTTGATTGGGGTGGGAACGAATAGCAAAACTGATATTCGAATATTCGTTTCGTATTCTGCCATTCATTTTCACGATGCATCATTTTCCTCGCATCCTTGTTTTCTGTCCCTCGGCGAACGACGTGTTAATTATTATATATAATTTACAAGTTTTTTTTGTAAATAAGAGGTAAATTGTTCATTCTGGCAACAATTTTGACAAATATTCTGAATACGATTAGTGCGGTTAGCATGGGCCAAATGCGTATATGATGCCGACTGCGGCTAAAAATAGTATCGCGCATCTGAAATGTTGATTTCCAAGATTAATCTCAAATCTTAACTCTCCAATTATGGCCCGGACTCTGGATAATTCCTTTTTATTTCACCAATTATAAGTCGGCAATGCTAATACATGTTTTTGGATAGAAAGTACTCGACGCTTCTGTTGAGTATGAACAATGACATTTTGCAAAGTCAAGGTAAAATATCAAGGTCATAACTTAGAAAATTTGCTATTTCCGAGTGAAGAGAGAATATTAGGACAATAAGTCTAAGGTCATCTATATTTACAAAGAATACTTTTGGGGTAATTAAATAATCATTGATTTAAAAAAAAGAAAAGTAGGAAACATTATTTACTCTTCTATTGATTCAGAGACATTTGCATCAAGATTAACCCATTATCAGACGGCAAGAAGTTGCAGACGACAATTTTCAGTTGGTGACATTTAAAAAAAAAGCTTTGTATTTTTTGGTAGAAAACAATTTGGATAATGAAGAAATTGCTTGTTACAAGCAATTTCTTCATTCCCCACAATGTTTTACGAAGCCTTTATTCAAACGCGCCATTGTGTTGGAATGGGTTAATCTGAAACCACAGAATGCATGCTTACATTTCCTAAGTCGCTTGTGTACATTTTCAAAGTATTTTCAAAGTATTTCAGGCAAAGTGACACTGTTACTTTTTTAATTATATGTTTTTTCTCCTCATATATTGAGAGTTAATACTTTTAATGTATAAATATATAGAAATTGGCATCTCAGTTTCTTTTAAACGAGGAAAAAAGTACATTAGCGTTGAAATTCTATGTCAAATTAAAATGGTGTACATTACATATGATTAAGAGCTATTAATTTTGTCGTATTAAAATGTTGTAAAACACCTATAAAAGTGTGTTTGTTTGTATGTTTGCCTGCCCCCCTCTCTCTCTCACTCACACACTCACTCACTCACTCACTCACACACACACACACTCTCTCTCTCTCTCTCTCTCACTCTCTCTCTCTCTCTCCCTCTCTCTCTCTCTCTGTCTCTCTCTCTCTCCCTTGATTTGTATTTGATTCGGGTTCGTGGAGGCAGAATGCAATCAAGCTCCAGTACATTGAAGTAATTCGTGAGGTTGGTTTAACTTTCTGATGAAAACTCCGAGTGGGACGCATTGTCCCACCAGATTAAAAATAGGTAATCGATAGTAGTTTAAAACTCAAATTGCTATAATAATAGCATTCCATTGATTCTCCAGGTATAGATTGTCTTTATATGTTAGAGATAGGCGGTCAGGAACGTAGAAGTTGGGCGACTCTTATACCAGGAAAGAAAATCAATTAACGCTGGACGTGTTGTCATTTTTGGAGAAATTTAGTAATCATCCTTAACGGAATTTTAAAACAGTATACAGTTCAAATTCAAATTGTAGTCGGCATATGTGAATGGATGCAATCCTTTAGAATGAGGCATTTTAAAAATGGCTCGGGTTTTTTGTCTTTTTTCTTTTTTCCAACAACAATTCAGATGCAAGACATTTCAGTTCATTCTCCTCATGTAAAAATAATTGTCTTTTCATTCTGTAAAATTATATTCGCACATTCGTATTCATGTAGTAGACCTCCTTCGTTTATACTTATTAATTTAGTTCGATTTCGACGAACGCTTTAAGCTTATAGAGTCACTCTCGATCATTCGCAATCCAGATGTTTTCACGTCCCCGAAATAGAGGCAGTTTCTTAATCCCACTGCTATCCATTTTACAGCTGGGTAGACCGAATCATATTAAGTGTTTTGCCCGTGTACACATTCCGGCGACAGTGGGACTAGATCCATTAACCTTCAGATCACGATTTAAGCACCTTTACCACTCGGCCGTCGAGGCAGTCAGACCCTAACCATTTTTAATATAATGCTATATTTACTGGTCTTATTATAAACCTATCTCTACTGAATTGTAAGTTGAAATTGAAGCACACTCTTGATTTACAATTTATATTGAGATGCAAGATAGTACATAAAAACTTCATCTTTCGAGCGATAATACAATGATTGCAAATCATTTCTGTTATGGTAATTTAACTTAACTAGGTTTAAATCTATTGTATTTCTGACGAATGATTGGGTGAGATCATTTCCAATTCAACATCTTAAATTTGAAAGACCTTTCTTCAAATACTAAGTTAATGACTGTTTCAAAATTGACACTAGTGAAGAATAAAAGATCAAAAGCTGTACAAGACATTTTAATCCAACCATTACAAGGCGACAACATAGTATTCCGGTCTAAATTTAAAGAAAATGGAAGCATCAATTTCAAATTGATGAAATTATAAAAGTCTTTGACTTTTGGGATAGAATACATTGTGGATAATGAAAAATTTGCTTGTAACGAGCAATTCCTTCATTTTCCACATTTTTTTCAAAGCTTTTTTTCTTTGAGCGACCGAAAAGATGATTGTGTGGGGGTGAGTTAAGTATCATTTTACAATTTTTTCTTTTGTCGTAAAATTATGTTAATTTCTACTTGTACTCGTAATATTATTCCTGTATATACGGACATATAAGAAACAATTCAGATTTTAGTTTGTTTATTTGTCTTTGGTTGTCACCCCCACCCCAAAAAGAAGATATTGTTCCTTTTAAATTTATAGCCATCTCCTGGATCTATGCGAAAATATGCAAGGTAAACTTCAACTGATGTATCTGCACATATTACCATCTTTAAGCGGTCCAGTTGATTAATCGCCGACCAGTAATACCGTAGGCCACGACCATCGACTCAGACAGGAAGTCTCGCTTCGATTTAAACGACATTATTTTTCGAAACTTATAGTCAGTAGAATACAACAAAAAGAATAATAATTGGTTGGCGACCTTAACATCGTAAGTACAGATTGAATAGGCTGTATTGACGACGTTTAAGACGCCAAATCAACAAAAATGGCCACGAATGGCGGAGTTCAAGCCTCAATTACGGACTGAGTGAATGGAAATGGATCCAATGTTCTCTCTATCACTCACTCACTCACTCTGCACGGACCTAATAACTCATATGAGAGAGAGTGAGAGAGAGAGAGAGAGAGAGAGAGAGAGAGAGAGAGAGAGAGAGAGAGAATGAGAGAGAGAGAGAGAGAGAGAGAGAGTGAGTGAGTGAGTGAGTGAGTGAGTGAGTGAGTGAGTGAGTGAGTGAGTGAGTGAGTGAGTGAGTGAGTGAGTGAGAGAGAGCATTAGATTCATTTTCTTTTTACGGTTGACCAAATAATCCAATTAATAAATGGGTCATGACGACGGATTTGTTTACTTTATTCGACCATGTTTACTATAATGTGAATGTTTGTGCGTCCTGATTGGCTATTGGTTAATTGATTGAATGGGGTATAACGCCACTTTTAACAGTATTTCAGTCATATCGAGGCGACTTGGGGACCTAACAATGGATTCCTGGTATTTCTCACACCAGCACGACTACTACAATATAATCATTTGTAGCAAGTTAGAGACAGATTGATCCAGAATCGAGACTCGTGTAGAGGTAATAAGGAAATCGTGAATAAGGCCCTTATTTCCCTTAGTACTTGTAATAATGTCACACTATTCGATAGAGGTCTTCCTCGTGACCATAAAATACATTTCAACGAGTTTGAGAAAATTCGAGCAAAGTTGTGACCTATAGGGTGGTAACAAGGAAACTGACAATATGGCCCCTTTTGCCTCGATATTGGTCAGAATTTCGTCATATTCAATAGGGTTCTTTCACATGACTGTACCATGACTGATAATCTTTTCTTCCCCTTTCGATCTCTTAGATGACAGGAGTATTTGCCCCAAAGCATAGTAGATTCCTTCGTACAGATGGTTCAATGCTTTGCCAGTACTATCTCAGACCCTAATTGTCAAAAGCTAAAACACACAAAAAAATCTCCGTCGGAAGATTGAGTGATTTCCTAATATTACTTTTGATTTTATCATTTCTGTTAACCCTGTCCTGTTTTTATCAACATTTTAGACTTGTCTAAATTGAAAGAAGTTGTAGACGTTAACTAAAAGTGAATGCAATTTGAAAAGTAAATTGTATACAGGGTAGAAAATATTGTGGGGAAAGAAGAAATTGCTTATTACAAGAAATTTCTTCTTTTCCCACATTTTTTTTTCATGTATACAATCACAAGGATGTAAAAACCGGTGATTGTACAGGAAAGGGTTAAACAAGATCATTTCACGCCTTTGCCACGTTCGGTTGAAGGAAATCAAACAATTCTTAATAAAGGGGGTATAATTATAACACATATAGACCAGAGGCATAAATATACATGTATATTTATGTCTCTTTATAGACCTAGAGTTGATGGCTTTAGCATTACCTCCGGTTTTCGATCTAGAGAAGGTGCATAGAAATGAACGAATTGTGAAGTATTGACACTCGCCTGACATCAATTGATAACGCACTCAGGGGTTACATGAATCGCTTGATCGTGTCGTTGGTTGCCCAGTAACGGTGTTCACTCATGGTGGAGTCTGCTCGTGCTGGTATCTTACATGAACAGCTTGTTCGGTTGCTCATTAGAATGTACTCTAATACCACAACTTGAACAAATTTGAATGATTTTAGTACATATTCCTAAGATCTCAAAATATAGATACACAAAATTCACAGCCCAAAACCAGATGAACGCGATAGAATAGATAAGAAATCGCTGCAAAATAATATACGGATTGTCGCACTAATCTTTTGTGAAAATCTTTGATTAGGACTCCAGGTGCATAACCTTATTTTTCATTATTGATCCATGTCGATATGTAGTCAATTTTTGTCTAAAGTAAAGAGGCATTTTGTCTAAAAACTAGAGTTTTAAATAAAACGCAACTTTTATTTACATTGATTGTCATTTATCGCTCACCTACGCATGATATCCCTGGAATCTACGCTTTGGATATATAGAGTTTCTTTATCCTTAGTTAAAATCCAGGACCCATGGACATTATACGTATTTTGATCTAACAGTGATAATATTTTAGTTAACCACCGAATAGTACTTTATACATTCAAAAGGAGGATAACATTTCTATTTTTTATGTATTTTCTTGTTTTATCTAAATGAAAGTCCTGGATCAAACAACTTGGGACTTTTTTTTAGCCTACATTTTTTGAAGACAGTAAAGAAGCAGGCTAAAAATTTCAAACAACTTTTAAAATAAGTGCATATGCACTCATCTCTCCTATGGATGTCAAAACCAAAGACAATTGATTGTTCTCCGATACTAATGGTATCACAAAGATGTCATCTTATATTATGTGGAACGAAATCTAGACCAAATGAAAGAGTTATGTAATGATAACATAATTCAGTGATAACAACTTCCTTTTCTTGTTTTGAAAACGGTACATCCTGTATTCAAGCTGTGCGGCTATCAGCTCCGTTATCTATAGCGGATGTTACAAAAGAACGCCGCCGTCATAGCGCAGTTGGTAGCGCGTCGGACTTTCATTCAAAGGGTCCCGGGTTCGATCCCCGACGGCGGCAATACTCTTTCCGACATTTGTCTACCACCAATGGGCATATAATCGTAAGCCTATGTGGGATAGCAGCTGGAGGCTAGGAAAGGGTGTAGTGGTAGTACTGGTGCGAGAAATACCAGGAATCCATTGTTAGGTGCTCCAGCCGCCGCGATATAACTGAAAAATTGTTAAAAGCGGCGTTAAACCCCATTCAAACAAATCAAACAAAAGCGTAAGGCGGCAAGAGCTATACCATAGGGTAAATGTTGGTCAAAATATCGATGCTACTATAGATGTACAAGTTATAGTGAGTGATCAAGGGTCAATATTGTCTATACAGGTATAACTTGTACATCTATAGATGTCTAGATTTTTTTAAATTCAGAGCTGAATCTTTTCTCGCAATCTATACGCAAACGTTCACTTCATGTAATCATGGAGATGAGCAATCATTTTTAAAATGGCCGTTTCTGTGTAAGGAAAGAGTTTGAAATGCATTGACATTGACAAACTTGATGTTTTAACTAGGAGTTACCCACGAAGATAAACCACTATCAGTCAAATAACGGAAACCGGATTATGAAGGATTATCAAATGCACCTCCGTGTGCGCTTCTGTTGTTACCCTCAGTGAGGCAGAGTTATTTATCAACCCTCGTCATGCTGAAATAGAATCTTATACAGAACGGCTTTAAAATCAAAGGACAGACAGCCCTGGAAAGTCTGATTGAGGGTCAATACTTCTTTTGAAAATTGATTATTTAAACATTCTAAATTAAAGGTAATAATAAACAGGAGGTGTAGACAAAGATCAGACTGCACTTTATGTCTATACCTCCTGCCAAAACAGGAATATTCCGGGCTCAGCATGACAAAGGTTAACTGCAAGGAAATTGCAATGCGTAAGGAGCAAAGGACATTTAAAGGCACACAGTCATCAAGGAAAAGTTTAAAAAAATCGAATACCGCAGGGCGATAAATACTGCTTTCCATCAATTTAATTTTTAAAAAGAGATTGTGTAACTGCCAATCCTACCTTTTTAGCTCTCATTGCGAGCTGCTAAAACTAGAAGAGTTATTTTGGCTAAGCTCTTAGGGGGCTAGTTCTCATAAAACTCGCTGGTTTGCTTTAAATCCCTTTTCACAAGAAAATAATCTTCAAGCGCGGTCCCTATTTACAGGGACTGTATATTTTTAAAGCAAATAATCTAGTTAATTCTTTGATGATAAAAACTTGGTCCGACTGCTTGAAATATACAACTCAAAAGTTGCTAAGGTTCACTTGTAAGATTTTGTTAAAAATCGAATGTTTCGGTGTTATTTTGAGATTAAGGCTTACACGAAGGACTTAATGGTAAAAATCAACATTCCGGTGCTGTCATGAAAACAAAGAAATCGAGTATCCCCCCCCAAATTAGATGTTTTATGCACTTTAATAACGTTAGTGATGTTACCGTGATTCAATTATCGCCTGCTAACGCATCTTCATACTGCTGATAAGCCTCCTGATCTTATTTTGTGGAATTGATCCCATTCTTCAAGAAGAGCTGTCTGAGCTCTGATGCTGATTGCACGGGGTGAGATTAAACATATCCCAATCATGCTCTATTAGATTTAGGTCCGTGGATCTAATTGGCCATTCCATACGGGCGATCATGGCTTGCTCGAGATATTGGTCGGTGTTGTGGGCTCTATGTGTTCGCTCAATGTCAGTACCGTGCAACCGATTTCTAATGTTTTTGGTACTAATGTACACACCGTTAGCGTTCTTGAAGTCAATACGTAACGTTGTTGCGTTATCAAATCGATGACGCAAAGGTCTTAATACGTTCCTCACACCTTTGCGTATCGACCCGCGTAAGCGTGGTGTATCACGATAAGAAAGGAACGCCGTGACAACGTAGCAGGAACGCGGGTTTACGTAGCGCATACGCCTCGATACGTAGCATGATCTCCTCGTACGCCGAGGGTCGACGTATTTTTAAGTGTGCACTTAAAAATACGTAGCACGTACGTGACAGCTCTGATACGCCGCGCTTACGTAGTGTATACGCCGTAGAAACGAAAACAACGTAGCAATTACGTAGCGGGAACGTAGCTCTTACGCCTTGTACGTGGCATGAACGAAAAACTAATCATGCCGCGTAACCACGGCGTAAGCCCGCGTATACGTGGCGTATGTGCGGCATATGTGCGACGTTAACCGCGTTGTCACTACGTTTTCTTGGTTTTGATTTCGTAACCACGGCGTAAGAGCTACGTTTGTACGGCATATCTCGCGTTCATGCTACGTACGTGTTACGTATGTTTCGTTTCTATTTCGTTGAAGCTGCGTTGGTGTTGCGTTGTCGGAGTTTCTATGGCGTTCAAAGAGTTTGTGTCTGAATATCGCCATAGTACCAGTATCCTTGGTCTGCTCTCATTATTTCCAAAGTCATGGACCAAGAAGATTATGATATTGCTGTTGTCGAACTTGCCTGGACATTTTGCTTACAAAAACAAACTGAAACAGCTATTAGGTGGCATCTTCGGCTACTTTCTGATGAATGACTACAACGACGTGAAATAAACAGTTTTATACCCCAAAGTAAACAGTAAACGTCGTGATTACGCAGCAGCAACGCCGCGCGAACGAATGGAACGCCGTGCTTACGTAGCGGATACGCCGCGACAACGCCTTATACGCCACGCTTACGCCTCAGAACGTGGTACTTACGCCGCTGGATCTCCATACAAACACGGGAGCGCAGCAGGAACGCCGCGGAAACGACGCAGGAACGTAGTACATACGCCAAACCATTGAGATCGAACAAAATAAGCCTTGGTCATCGGCGTTTGATCCACGTAAAATATTTTTGGCCCAAACGCCGCAGATACGCAAAGGTGTGAGAGCAGCATAACCACCTGTAAAGGGTCTTGACATCAATGGCTGGACGTTCTGGCCCCCCAGCATGCAAATGCTTAACATTTACGGTCGTAATAAACCGATTCCACATTCTGCAACCAATACTCTGGGACACACTAAACGTCTATCCGTCATATTGAAATGGAAACCAATCTAATTTGTGATAACGCTGTTGAAAGTTCGCCAATTGTACCAACCCATTTTAAGATATAAGGCATTATGCAACACGTTTTAGGGGTATGTCTTTTCAACAGATCCTTGTGCGCAGCATACATGCCGAATCGGCATTTTTGCTGTAGGGTCACTAAGTTCGAATATCACTAAAGTATGATCCTTAGCAAATTTTGAGTAGTATATATACAACCAATTCAATAGATTATGAACATTCAAGACATTTGAGATGGCCCACACGTCTAAAAAAACGACGTATTCCCATCGATTATATTCGAATGATATCGGTTTTAGATCTAGTAAATGAAAATAACATAACTCGGCTTTTTTATAGATCGAAGAAACTGTTTGTGCCATGTATCCAAATGGTTAGTATTTGCGAAGAGCGCCTAAATATGTGATTCAATGTATGCTCTTTACTGCAAGATGAAACGGCCCCGCTTCCTAAGCTTTTCTCTATTCGTGCTAAGTAACGATTTTAGTTATTGCGAGTGTATTCATCCGGTATCGTCGTTGCAACTCTGTTAAGCCAATTCTTGGTGAGCTTTCTTCCCTCATTAAGAATCCGTAAGATACACGTATATATATATAAGCTTAAGAATATTAGTCTAAATGTCACTTTATCTTTTACATCTCCCCCAAAAGAACGCGCCTCGGGCCAGGCGTGGTATCGAACCCATGACCTGAAATCACGTTCGATTTTCCCCCATCGAAGTGTACAGTTGTCAACACGATCGTATAAGAGGCTACTAAAATCGCTAAAATGTGGCCTAGTCAACTCGACCTAGTAAGAATAGGTCCTTGATTTTCGGCAAAGCTATAAATTGATATCCATCAAACATTGAACTTCGATGTTTTATTTATTTCATTAAGTCTACGGTCTCGCCATATTTTGTCAACACGAAGTTGTTTTTCTGGTCAAGCGTTAGTGTTTGGTTTTCTATTAAAATCAAGAGCTGGTCACTCGGGTCTATTTCTTATGCGATAAAATACCCATTTCTTTATTTGTTTAACGATATGACAAGCCCTTAAACAGGTTTGATATGTACATAACAACATTTAAAATATCTGACTCTGACCAATAATGACTTGGCTGGAGTTTAATTATTCACTTCCGTCTTCGGGTATCAGTACTAGACCACGCCCGGTAATCTCGGGCTCCATCTCTTTTTAGAGAACAGTACAAAAAGGAGACAATGGTACTTCCGATATGGAGCCAAGGACCGGAACTGAACAGAAAAGGTGAGTAAAACAGTGCACCTCGCATACAATTTGATCTGCTATTGGCCTATTATGCATTTTCCCAAAACGTCCAGAGTTTCATACCACATAGAAATGATTATATTTTCCGTTGGCGGTGATAGATTTCAAAAATAATTCCGTTTGTGAATAGAAACTTGAATCAAAGTTTGGACATCGGACCCGATCAAACACGAAAATGCGTGTTGAAATCGTTCAAATCCATGTAATCAACAGTTCTGAAAGATTTAAGTTTCGATGACAGTGAAATGAATGATAACGTGTTGATACAAAACATCGTTTCCACAAAGAACTGCGTTTCCCTACCCATTTTACGGATTTTCTTAGATGAGAAGGAGACCAGGATGCAGTGCGGGAGACAAGATTCAGAGGGAGAGGCGATGCATATAAAAGAGTACAGTGAATAATTTTCTAGGACTGTAACTTTATGAATATTACAGGACACTTTTTCTTTCCCTTTTACACACTAAATGTGTCTGTCGGACTCTCTAGAACAGCAATATTTATATCAAATTCGCAAGAATCGAGTTACACAACTCACCAATATATTAATACAGAACCCACGCTTTGAGCTCATTACTTTCAGTCACAACTCTGCTACACACTAGTCTATTTTCTGCTGACTTGTGTTAACTTTGAGATCCCACATGAAGTGAAATGACCATTCAAAATCACTCACACAGCGCTCAAATCATTCATTCCAAACACTCACTCAAACCATTAAAAACGCTCAAATTAGTTCAAAAACATTTAAAAACCTTCCAAAATGAGCAGCATTTCATTCAAATCGATAACAATTTTCCACATTTTTTATCGGCTGCTGTGGGTTTTAAAGCGTCTGATTGGTCCGTGAAGACAAACAAACACAAAAGCACGTATATTTTGATAAAGGGGGTAATAAATCTCCATCTATCTATATATACTGCCTAACTCCCCTTTCGGGTATGACTGGCAGGTGCGCGTCTGTGCTGGAATATAAACTGTTAGTCATTGGTTAGGGTGCCACATTTAAAAGTATTGTGAATATTAGATTAAACGATCTGATAAAACATATTCTGGTCATTCAGGACGGCTCACTATCTGAAAAGAATCGAGACTCTTTTTGAACTCTCTAATGTCAGGTTGCTGTTTCTGGTAGGCTGTTCCAAAGTATGACTGTGTAGGGAAAGAAATTTAAGGAAGAAATCATTCGTGTGGATCTGTCTGGAAGATGCTGTGTGCATATGTCGGGTGGTCCTAGCTGGTCTTTCAAGATAAGCTGGTACGGGGACTGCAACAAAACTAGTAACGATTTTATAAAACATGGTGACTCTGGAAACGTCTCGTCTATATTGAAGAGTTTGCCAGCCAAACTCCTTCTGCATGAAAATTATTTTGAACCCATCTTGCTGCTCTACGTTGTACTTTTCCCCTTCGTTGATATAGGTTTTTTTGTAAGGGCTCCAAACGGTTGGTGCGTATTATACCTGGGGTCTGACTAATGTTTTGTACGCCGTCTCTCTGATCTTCTTATTCTTAGTCTGGATGTTTCTGCGGAGAAAACCTAAAGTTTTATTTGCCTTTGATGTTATATTGTCAATTTGCTTGTTCCATGAAAGATCTCCAGATATTGTAACTCCTAGGTATTTAGCATTGTCCACAGTCTCTAGCACGTATCCATGTAGCCTGTAATCAAAAGAAATATTTTTCATCTTTTAAGTAATATTTAGGAAAATGCATTTGCTGGGATTAAACTCCATTTCCCACTTTTTCTCCCACTGCATTAACTTGTCTACATCATCTTGCATGGTGATACAGTATTGCTTGTTGTTTATAACTAAGTAAACAGCAGTATCATCTGCAAACAAACGAACTTGGGAGGTGATGGTATTAGGAAGGTCGTTAATATATAAGAGAAACAGAAGAGGACCAAGCACCGATCCCTGAGGTACTCCAGACGTGACTGGTACTTCGGATGAGCATCCACCTTGTAAGACTACTTTTGTGTTCTGCCTATAAGAAAAGGCCACAAAAGGGTTGTATTGTTTACTTCATGTTCCTGCAATTCATACAAAAGTTTTAAGTGGCTAAATTTATCAAACGTCTTGTATTAGTCTAAGAAAACTAGATCAGTTTGTTTTCCTTCATCAAGGTTTCTGGCAAGATGGTCGGTCAGTTGCAGTAGCTTGGTTTCACATGAACACCTTGCTCTGAAACCATGCAGTAAGTCATAAAGAATATTATTTTTGTCAAAATGTTTAATTAGATTTGATGCTAAAATATATTCGAGCTTTACACAGTATACATGTTAAGGATATAGGTATGTAATTTGCAGGATCTTCTTTGTTTCCTTTCTTGGACAGTGGAGTCACGTTTGCCTTTGTCCATACCTGGGGGAGGGTGCCTGTGTCAAGGGATTTCTGAAAGAGAATTTGGGCGAAATTAGCGATTTTGGATTACATTCCTTTAATTTCATTCAAAAGTCGCTCCTCCCAATCATTCAATTACATTCCGAAATCATTCCCAAATCATTCAAAAATTGTCAATTTCACGGTGTTATTATCTATAGCAGTGAATTTGTTTACCTTTTGACATAATCTAGGATACAGCGCCCTCTAAATATAAAGAAAAAACTTACAGCAAATCAATTATGTAAGCATTGAACATTTGGTTGAGAACAGTTATTTTCGCCCTCTATTGAATTCATTGTGGTATTGATTTGTTGGGGATTGGGGTTATTACAGGCTATAAGTTTTCAGAAAATCATAGAAAAAGGGTCGGTTTTGACGTTCGAAGATGGGCTGGGGTTACATAAGAGTACGGGGTTCTAAAAGAAGTTTTACAGTACATTTTTATATGCATCGCCTCTCCCTCTGAATCTTGTCTCCCGCACCGCATCCTGGTCTCCTTCTCATCTAAGAAAATCTGTTAAAGGTGTAGGAAAATCGCAGTTCTTTGTGGTAACATTATTTTATATCAACACGTTATCATTCATTTCACAGTCATTGCCACTTAAATCTTTCAGAACTGTTGATTACATGGATTTGAACGATTTCAACACGCATTTTCGTGTTTGATCGGGTCCGATGTCCAAACTTTGATTCAAGTTTCTATTCACAAACGGAATTATTTTTGAAATATATCACCGCCAACGGAAAATATAATCATTTCTATGTGGTATGAAACTCTCGACGTTTTGGGAAAATGAAAATAGGTTAATGAGAGATCAAATTGTGCGCGAGGTGCACTGTTTTTCTTACCTTTTCTGTTCAGTTCCGGTCCTTGGCTCCATATCGGAAGTATCATTGTCTCCTTTTTGTACTGTTCTCAAAAAAGAGATGGAGCCCGAGATTACCGGGCGTGTAGGCTAAGGCTCTCAAACGTCTTACCTTTGTCCTGGACGCCGATTTGATTCAAACTCTTGTAAGAAACACTTCACTACCCGAGATTATAAAACTTTTTCATACTCAATTGAGAATTTACCCAATTTTAAACTAGGAGTTAAAGATCTATTTCTACTAAAATGCTATGGAAAATGATTTAAAATAAGACATGATATTGGTATATTGCTTTCTATAAGATTTACTGTACAATTAACATTTAGTAAAACTGTAATTCTAACTTGAAGTTTGAGTAAATTCTTAGCTGAGTACAAAAGAAGTTTTATACCTTCGGGCATAGAAGTCACGAAATGGCCGCTCCGACTACTGCGGAATCCCGTAACGTTAGACTTGTTAGCAGCAAATCATGTTTTGAAAGCACACAATAACACTATAAATTAGGGTTGAATGAGTGCCTATATTGCCGTAACCATCCGAAGTTGCGGATAAAGAGAGCTAGAGATAAATGTAAATTATTTTAATTATATATCACGCATATGATTTCAATTACAAAAACCATATACACATATCGCAAGAATCCACCCAAGTCTTTCTTTGGAGAAAATTTAGTATATTATCAACCCATGATATACGTTTTCCATAAGATCAAATTTCTTTGAGGAATCGGATATAAGTTCGCCCCCGGATCAATCCTATGAATCTTTGTTGAATCCGAAACAGTTATTTCTGAGATACGAATGGGCGCATTCTCGCCTGACGACCACAAAGCAATGACGATAGCCTTTCGACAATGGAGCTAAAACACGAGAAGCTCATTGTAATAATAGTTATGATGAGACTGATCACTAAAATGAGGATTCTAACGAAAACTACACAACAGATCTTGAAACAGCTAAATGCTATTATATGTGTCTACATATCGTACAGACACTTTACAAGAACAACATTGCAATCACAAGTCGACTTGAACGTTCCATTAAAAATCAAAGCACTGACAGTACGCTCGGAACGTTCTTGATCTCACATAGCTTATCTAATTTTCACAAGTACCGATTATCGAGACAACTTTGTTAATCCATTCCCGCACAACATTTTAGACTGGTTCAAATTGAAAGAAGCTGCAGCCGACAATTTCAAGTAGATGGGATTTTAAGTTTTTTTCGTCTTTTTGGATAGAAAATATTGTGGATAATGAAGAATTTGCTTGTATCAATTTTGGGATTGTGTGGTGATAAGTTAAAGCACTTAATTTACCAAGGAAGCAAAAGGTTCTTGTCCCACCTGTGCCATCAGAATTTTTCTCGGCCATAAATCAATTCAATCTGCCCCTCTCCATTCATAGTAGTAAGGAGCTATGGCTAATGTTAAGCTCCGTTTGAAAACAGCTGACTTTTATATGATGATCACGAGTCTAAGTAAAATTGGTTGAATATGCATTTGTGTAGTAATAGACTATACACTCAAAATTATAAATTCAAAAGAGGTCTATAAGATGATATTACACTTCAAATGAATAGGTTAACCCATTCCTACACAATGACCCTTTTTGGATTCACCTCTTGAAAACTGATTGGGAAAACATTATGTAAAATGAAGATATTGCTTGTTACAAGCAATTTCTTCATTTTACACAATGTTTTCTACCTGGAAAGTTGAGAAAGTCTAAAATTTCATAAAGTTTAAATTGACGTCTGCAATGCCTTACGATTTGGACCAGTCTAAAAATGTGTCGTCTGTGATTTGGTTAAAGCTTGAAGATATCAACTTAGAGAAGGGATTTAGGATCTCAGAAGTCATAAATGACTGGACCTCTTGATAGGGGTGACACGATAATAAACAGTCTCTTTACCTTTTTATTAACTGTATTTGAAAGGCACAAATGGAAGCCAGACATCACGGAATCACAGAAACATAAGTGAGTTTTTGTATTTTGTATGAGAAAAGGAGTACAAAACATTTAAAATATAGGATACTTTATTTGAAATAAACCATTCACAGACCTGCTGTGTTTTATAAATGCATCGTGGAAAAAAGCAAACTAATATAGAAAATAAGTGTTTATAAAACAAACCGATCACAGACTAAAACATTCAACAGATTTAACAGAATGAAATTAAAAGACTAAACAAAAAATTTACAAAAATCATCATAAACTGGAATGTTTTCTTAATTATTGTTGCTAGAATATCTAAATAAAGCAGAATTAATTCGGCTTGAATTTTTACCATTCTATAAGCTAAAGTTTTCAATCAGTCACCTTCCTTTAATTTAAATGAAGGTAATTTTGAAAAACTACCAAAATCTCTTCAGAAATTATTGTAAGGTTGATTTAAAAACAACCTACTGTCTATGGGGTACTACAATATCATACCTAATGCATATTAAAGCTGTAGTTGAGATGTTTTGGAGTTGGGTCACCAATGCTATCAGGAAATATCACAGCTCATTTAACTTACATGATGCATTTCAGTAAATATACATAGTATAAAATAACCTTTTTTAAGACTTTAACCCATTCCCACTTAATGACAACGTTTTCTATACAGAAAATTGAAAAAATCTAAACTTTCATTAACTTTAAATTGCCATTTGCAACTTCTTTCAATTAACACTGAATATTTTGCCATGTGGAAATGGGTTAAATTGTTTAGAATGGATCTGAACGCAAGTTGTGTCAAGCCTGCAAAAATATGAGCTTCAAATCTGACATTGGGCCTATAACAAATGTTTGAAATGGCTCCTGAGCTCATGAACGATCGTGCAATTTACTATTGAAATCTATTTATAAATGTAGGAATTTTGGTCTGGAAAAAATATTGATCTACAAGCATGACCTTAGCCCTATCCAAATGGAACTTCTGCTTAAGATAAGTAACATCTGAGTAAAATAATTTTCAAATCAATGCTAAATTATAAATGTTATGGTATATACAAATTCAGATGGAATGACTTATTGACCAATGCACTAATGCATACACCAAAGTGTCATTATGCCAACTATGTCTCGCTTAACCATGCTCACTAAATCAGAGAAAAAATAACAGGAAATATTAGGTATAGGCAAGAGTTAGTATGTCAATCAAAGAAATACACGTACAAACAATAACATTAGAGGCCTGTCAAGGACCTTCAGGAAGCCAAGGAAAACACAAATTAAAAGAGATAGGATTAAGCAAGTGTTAACAAAGTTATGGTATCTACAAAAAACATGTAGTAAGGTAAAATGACCAGTCTACAATCTACCTAGAGCAAAATATTTCAACCCTGGTCAGTCTCTAAAGTCTGCACAATCTGATCTGGTTTGATACTTCAACTTACTAAAAGATCTTTATTAATATTAAGTGTCATAGTTTGGAATTAGACAACAGTATTTCATTTCCTCAATTGCTTCACACTCAACCCATTTCCATACAAAACAAGGTGCCAAATTGTCACAAGATACGCCTGTCACACTGCTTCATATTAAATGGGGGTTTGAATAGAACTGAGGTTATTTTGAATTAATATTTTTTGTCAAACAAAGTATGAAAAACAACATAGGGCAATAACTCAAAAAATAGGCTAGATAGAGTTATGGTTCTTGTACACTGCACTCCCACTTGGTGAGCTCTATCCATCCATGAAGTTTCTTGATTCTAGCTATTATACTTTTGGAGATATACTCCGGACAAGATTCAAGTATGAAAAACAACAAAGGGCAATAACTCAAAAAATAGGCTAGGTAGAATTATGGTTCTTGTACACTACACTCCCACTTGGTGAGATCTATACATCCATGAAATTTCATGATTCTAGCTATTTTACTTTTAGAGATATACTCTGGACAAGATTCAAGTATGAAAAACAACAAAGGGCAATACTCAAAAAAGAGGCTAGGTAGAGTTATTGTTCTTGTACTATGCACTCCCACTTGGTGAGCTCTATCCATCCATGAAATTTCATGATCCTAGCTATTATACTTTTAGAGATATACTCCGGACATGATTCAAGTATGTAAAACAACAAAGGGCAATAACTCAAAAAATAGGCTAGGTAGAGTTATGGTTCTTGTACACTGCACTTCCCCTTGATGGGATCTATCCATCCTTGAAATTTCATGATTCTAGCTATTATACTTTTAGAGATATACTCCGGAAAAGATTCAAGTATGAAAACAACAAAGGGCAAAAACTCAAAAATAGGCCAGGTAGAATTATGGTTCTGGTGCACTGCACTTCCCCTTGATGAGATCTATCTACCAATGAATTTTCATTCTCATAGCTTGAATACTTTTAGAGATATACTCCGGACAAGATTCAAGTATAAAAAAACAACAAAGGGCAATACTCAAAAAAGAGGCTAGGTAGAGTTATGGTTCTTGTACACTGCACTCCCCCTTGATGAGATCTATCCATCCTTGAAATTTCATGATTCTAGCTATTATACTTTTAGAGATATATTCCGGACATGATTCAAGTATGAAAAACAACAAAGGGCAATAACTAAAAAAAAAGGCCAGGTAGAGTTATGGTTCTTGTACACTGCACTCCCCCTTGGTGAGATCTATACATCAATGAAGTTTCATGATCCTAGCTATTATACTTTTAGAGATATACTCCCGACAAGATACAAGTATGAAAAACAACAAAGGGCAATAACTCAAAAAATAGGCCAGGTAGAGTTATGGTTCTTGTACACTGCACTCCCCCTTGATGAGATCTATACACCCATGAAGTTTCATGATCCTAGCTATAATACTTATAGAGATATACTCCGGACAAGATTCAAGTATGAAAAACAACAAAGGGCAATAACTCAAAAAATAGGCCAGGTAGAGTTATGGTTCTTGTGCACTGCACTCCCCCTCGATAAGATCTATACACCCATGAAGTTTCATGATCCTAGCTATAATACTTATAGAGATATACTCCGGACAAGATTCAAGTATGAAAAACAACAAAGGGCAGGTAGAGTTAAAGTTATTGAGCACTGCACTCCGTATTGATGAGAAGAATATAACTGCCAAGTTTAAAGACAATCGGACTTACGGTGACAGAGTTATGCTCCAGACAAAGAAGTGGACACCGCCCGGACGCACGGACAACCGGACGCCCGGACACCATGGGTGATCCCATAATACGTCCCGTCTTTAACGGGCGTATAAAAATAGATTGGGCTAAATTGAAAAAAGTTTCAGAATGATAATTTCCAAGTTGATTAAATGATTAAAATCTTTCTCTTTTTGTGAAACACGTTGTTGGAAAGGAAGAAATTGCCTGTTACAAGCAATATCTTCATTTTTCACAATGTTTTCCCATACAATTTTCTTGAGAGGTGTAAAAGAGCAATGTTGTATGGGAATGGGTTAAAGATTGTCAACTAAACATAAACAATAATATTGCAAACCATTTTTGACCTGGTCCATTAAGACAAAGATTTTTAACATTTGCATTTTCTTCAAATTTCCACATGTCTAAAATTTTGTCATGTAGGAAAGGGTTAACCTATTATTAAACGAAAGAATTTTAGAATTTCATCAAATTCAAAAATGTTGAATACAACAATTTTCATTTGATGAAATTCTAAAATTCTTTATGTTCTATGTAGAAATCATTGTGGATAATGAAGAAATTGCTTAAAACAAGTAATTTTTTCATTTACTACCATATTTTTCAAGTTTTTTTAAAGGGTTAACATCCAAATTCATACAGGAAATAGGTCAGTCTAAAATATCCTAAGCTACCTACCCATGACTGAATTCAATTTGTTCCTATAGAATATAATTGACTGTTTAGATTTCAACACACTTTCAACATTATTTCAATCACATCGTGGTAGCTACAACACCTAACCATGGGTTCCTAGTATATCTTACATCAGTACTATAACATCCTATGATACGAGCTGAATCCAGCTACTCATCACAAATTTGAATATAAAAATAAATGTAGATCTAAATAGTTAAACAAGCATTTGTTATAATCAATATAATTATGGTAACCTGGTCAATTTATTCTAACTCATCTTTATTAGTCCCCTACTGGCAAAGCCGAAGGGAACTTTAGGTTTGCATCCGTCCATCTGTCCATCCGTCTGTCCGTCCGGACATATCATTTTTCCTGACTTTTTTTCTTATATTGAGCTGATTTTTGGTATGTGAGTCCGCATCAATGAGTTTCAGAAGAAGTTCGAGTTTGGTTCCGGTCCATTAATTTTTGTGGAAGATACGGATGCTGGACTTAGAAAATACCAGGAAATTAAGTGTTTCGGACATTCTTTCTAAACCCTCAGAGATATTGAGCTGATTTTGTTATGTGAGTCCACCAATATGAGTTACAGAACAAGTTTTACGAATGTTTTTCCTAAACCCTTTGTGATATGAAGGTGTTTTTTGTTATGTGAGTCAATATTGATAAGTTACAAAACAAGTGTAAGTTTTGTTCCAGTCCATTGATTTTGGAGGAAGATATGGATGCTAGACTTGGGAAATTACAGTTTTTCCAGACTTTTTTCTTAACACTTGCAGGTATTGAGCTGATTTTTGATAAGTGAGTCAGCATTGATGAGTTACAGAACGAGTTCAAGTTCTGTTCCTTCCATTGATTTTTGAGCAAGATATGGATGCTTTTGCAAAATAAATTGATTATAATAATAATATTGAGTTTAATTGCAGTCCATTGCCTTTCCAAGGCTTGTAAAGGATGTTAGGGTGAACTGGTGAGAGAGATACCAGGAATACATTGTAAGGTGCTCCAGCCACTGTTATATTGACTGAAAAAATTGTTAAAAGTGGTTGCTTGAAGTGATCAAGGCAAAATATTTTGATAACCGAAAAGCATTCATAATCCTAGACAGATTTTTGAAAGCTTTTGTTCAAAGTCTACTTGAGCTTTAGGGTCTTAATTCTTAATTCTCTTGGAACAGATGACTTTATGAAGTATAATTTAGCTACCAACAAAAAGAGATGCCTATTTTTTATGTTTGTGTGTATGTGTGTGTGTTTAAGAATTGCTCATAAAATCTGATACAACTGTAATATTTTGGAGGGGTAGTAATCCCTTTACCACCAAAAAAATATTCCGCTCTTGGGATATATATAAAGCCGGTCTAGGGATATACATAAAGCCGGTAGGGGACTTGGTATTGCCATGCAATACCTTAGAATCCTTATTTTAACTTGAATCATATCTAATCTATTCTGTACAATACAGGAATTTTCATACCATCAGTTTCCAATTACCTTGCTCCTTCAACCCATTACCAGACGGCAAAATTTTACACTCATCCAAATTAAAAGGAGTTGCAGACTCAATTTACGGTTTATTAAGTTTTAGTTTTTTTCAACTTTCTTGGTAGAAAACATTGTGTAAGCAATTTCTTCATTTTACACAATGTTTTCCCAATTGTTTCTCTCGAGGGGCGTCCAAAAGTGTCATTGATTGTGAGCCAATTCCCTAATACAAACAATTCAGACTGGTCCAAATAGAGTGAAGAAGCAGACAACAACTTCAAGAGTGTGGACTTAATTTGTGTGTGTGTGTGTAAATACATGGTGAAAATGAAGAAATTGCTTGTAACAAGCAAATTGTTCATTTTCCACAATGATTTCCAAAACTTTCTTCTTAAGGGGCACAAAAGAAGCAGAAATGTGAGGGAATGGGTTCAAGATGTAAAAATAGCTTAGCTGTGAAAATTTAGCACTAGATAAAGCCAATAATTCCATCAGCATCATATACTAGATAATTAATTCACTTAGGTACTAGATTTTTGATCCATAATTAATTTAACACACCTTATACATAACACATCTGATATAAGTCAATACAAGTATTACTTCCATATCATAAAAATATAAGAAATCTTAGATCATTATTGGAGAAAAATAATTGTAATATGAGAATGGAATAATAGGTATATATATAAAAAAAAAAAGTTAAATGCATTCTGGTATAATGCAATTATGATGTATTTTGCATCTTTGGTCCACTATTGTCTTGGTCGATTATGCCTTATGCCCTTGAATCTTGATACTCAGAAAATTGACAACATTCTTAAACCATAGCCCAAAATTGCTTGTAATGACATTCATTAGTGGCCTTGCAGATGAAGTTTCCAAAAATTTGCAAGAGCTAATTTTCTCATCTTTCCAATATTGATTATGAGCTAAATTCAAATGGTAAGTGTATACCGGTAACTATGTAAGAGTCCATAAATATGTAGGCACATACAATAGTTTTGTACTTAAACCATGAATTAAGCCATTACCAGACAAATGTATTTTAGAATGATCCAATTTTCATTTGATGAAATTTTAAAATTAAAATATTTTGGGTAGAAAACATAGTGGATAATGAAGAAATTGCTTTTCCTAGAGGGGTGTAAAAAGAGGAATTGTGTGGGAATGGGTTAATAATGATTTTTTATCTTTAGGCATGGTAAAATCCAGTTCAAGCCACCAGTCCACATAAAGTATATATTCATGGAAAGCGTCTTGTTGATAGAACATTGAAGTGACCTAAAATGACAAAGGCCTATGGGTATGATGTGAAAGACATCAAAAGTGATAAATCTTTGATAGAAACTCTGTGTCATTATCAGGACCATCAATGATTCTAGCTACTTGTGCTTGCTGTATCTTCCTCTTGTACCTGAAAAGAAACTACTACATATTGACATCCAGAAGAAAAATAGATTTGGAAAATTATTTGAGAGAAGGAGAAATCGCTTGTAACGTTTCTGAAGCAAATTTTCTATTTGCCTCATCATTTGTGGAAATAGGTTAAATAAATGAGCATTACATAACATAACTTTAGACATGATCAAACTGAAAGCAGTTGCACATGACTATTCAATGGAAGTTATTTTTTTTTTTTAACAAATTCCCTTTTATTCCAGCTTTTCTACCACCCTTACTAAACAAGTGAAAAATGAAGAGAGTGATTCATTTTCTACCTTGATATCTACCCTACTCATTTTTTTTCAACTTGAAATTATCGTTTGCAACTTCTTTAAATTTGGACCAGTCTAAAATCTTGTCATTTGAAAACAGGTTAATAGTCGAGCTCGAAGTCTCTAGCTTAGTCTTCAAGATAACATAATCCACATTCATCATCATTGCATAGTGCTTGCTTAGAAAAACAAGAGCACCACAAGTAGGAACTAACACTGGGCTTCAAGTGACAGATAGTGAAACAAAAGGACAATATGGATCACCCTTTTTCAAAGAGCACAAAAATAGATAAAAGTCCACCAGATGATACAACATACCAAAAATCAAAGCTTTCTGTTCGACAGAAGATTTTTTAAAAAAGTTTTCACTATACAAGCCTATGTTAAACTTGTGATGTCTGGGAACAGGCTTAATTTGACCTAGAGCCATAATGTATACAATCTAGATAGAGGTCAACCAGGTGATGCTGTGTACCATATATCAAAGCTCTAGGCCCTCCTGTTTGGGAGAACAATATTTTTTAAAGTTTTCAAAATATAATCCAATGTTAAACTTTTGATGTCTGGGGATGGGCTAATTATTACCCTGGGGCCATAAGTCATACAATCTTAATAGGGGTCTACCAGATAATGCCCATTCTGTTTCAGAGAAGAAGATTTTAAAAGTTTAACTGTATAAGTCTATTTTTAACTTGTGATGTATGGGAACAGGCTTTTTCTAACCCTGGGGCCATTATTTATACAATCTTGATTCAGGTCCATCAGATGATACTACATACCAAATAGTAAAGCCTTTTTGTTTGGGAGAAGAAGACTTTTAAAGTTTTCACTATATAATCCTATGTTTAACTTGTGACGTCCAGGAACAAGCTAATTCTGACCCTATATAACCTTGATGAATGTCTACCAGATGACATGACAAATCAAAACCAGAGCTGCAGGACTTTTGGTTTGGTAGATTTTCAAAGATACTATGTACTCCCCCCCCCCTTTAAAAAAAAGTCAAATAATTAGAAATAAAACTTTTAAAAAGGAATATAGCACTTAAAATGCTTCTAGAGTTAACCTCATGATAGTGCAGATTATTCTTTTGATAGTGTATACATGTGCAGTGTTTCCAGAAAATATCTTATTTAACCCATTTCTATACAATGAAGCCTTCTGACACCCCTTCAATTTGGGAAAACATTGTTCAAAATGAAGAAATTGCTTGTAACAAGCAACTATTTCTTACTTTTACACAATGTTTCCTACCTTGAAGCTTTAAAAAAATATAAAATTTCATAAACTTTAAATTTTCATCTGGAACTCCTTTCAATATGGTTCAATCTAGAATTTTGCCATCTGGTAATGGGTTAATAACACAGATTTGACCTTGTTATGTTTGTCATACCAATACCATTGGCACCACCTATATCAATGCCATCCATCCAACAGTGATGACAATAGCTCATCTTTTTCATATATTTCAAAATAATTCTTGGTTTCAATACCACTACTTCATGAATTTTTAGTGAAAGTATATAATGCAAGCAGTTTGTGCTACCCAATGAATTTATCAGAGGTAAAATTGGCCCTTTTGTCTTCAGCTCCAATTCTAATTCAGAAACAAGGATTAGTTTTTTCACACAATAAATCTATATTTTCCATTGTGGGATAGAGCTGAGTTAGCAGACAAGGTATTGGTTTTCAATAATTAATGAATTTGGAGTGGCAGTGTCAGGTATTCAAACACAAATACCCAAACAATATTACCCTAAATTCTGGAGTTCTTTGATGTCCAGTATAAAATTGTGCCTCCCTTATTGAATTCTGTGATCCATATTTTCTACTATAGAAAAGAGTGGATGTTGCAGACAAGATATTGGTTTTCAATAAATAATTAATTTTGAGGGGAAATTGAAGGTAGCAGTCACACCTGGATAGCTCTAAGGCAACTATTTCTATCATCCTGCTGATTAGCTCATTACAACACCACAAAATTCAGACTTTTCGAAAGTGAGAGAAGTCGCAGGAATCCTTTAAAATGGAGTTAAAACTTTGAAATTTTTACCAGATACAGTAGAAAATATTATTGGAAAAGAAGAAAATGCCTTTTCCACAATGTTTTCTTTCATTGTATTTCTTTGATATGTGAAAATGAGGGATAGAGTGGTCATGGGTTAAGTAGTAGGGTTTTGTCAGTTTTAACCTTGTTCAGATTATGCGATAGTTGGTATATTTTAGTAAGTCTTGTTTAACACATGCCCACATAACACCAAACTTTGACATGCTGAGGAAAGCAAGTTAACGAAAATATTTTGAGAAAAAAAGAGAACTTGCTTGTTACAAGCAATTTCTCCTTTATTATAATGTTTTCATACATCTTTGGTGCTTACTTTTTTATTCTGATGAAAATTGAATTGTCATATACAAGTTCTGGTCTCAAATCTTGTGGTCTGGTAATGCTTTGAATGCAAATCTCTAATCACTAACATATGATCATTAACCCCATACATACATACGATCACTTTTCCATTCCCACACAATTATACTTTTTACGCCCCTCAAGAAATTAGCTTTAGAAAACATTAGGGAAAGTGAAGAAATTTGTAACAGGTAATTTCTTCATTATTAACAATGTCTTCTACTCCAAAAGGCAAAGATTTTCATAAATTCATTCACTTAAGATTGTCTTCTGGAACTTCTTTCAATTTAGACCAGTGTAAAATCTTTTGTCTAGTGATAAACTAACCCATTACCACATAATGACCATTTCTGAAGCCGTAGAGAAATATATTATTTTGGAAAACATTGTGGGAAAAGAAGAAATTGCTTGTCACAAGCATTTTTTCCCTTTTGCACAATATTTCCTATTCCCTCCCCCTATTTGGCACTAATCTTTCTACAAACATACCAAAGATACTATTTTCTTTAAGACAGTACCAAAAACAGTTAATCATGAATTTCTTTTTCAAGATTTTTGAAAGTTTTATAAGTACAGTATGACTCAAATACCACTTTTAAGTATTTCATACATTGTTTGCCTATATCCTGTTTAGTATTGGGTTACATGTAATTGAAAGATTCAAATAAAGGTAAATTCAATGGGTTCAATTTAACACTGAATAAAATATTCATTAAAACTTCCAGTACTAATTTACTTTACTCTTTATGTAAATGATGAATTCATATCATTTAACCCATTACCAGACAGCAAACTTTTAGCCTAGCCCAAATTGAAAAGAATTGCAACCGATAGATTAAAGTTACCGGGTAATCATTTTTTTTTTTACTTTGAGCTTTCTGGGAGAAAACTTAGCTTTCTGGGAGAAAACAGTCTGAAAAATGAAGAAATGTGTTTATTGCACAAAATCTATTCATTTTACACACTGTTCTCCCAATTGTTTTTCTTGAGGGGATCCAAAGAGCGTCGTTTTGTGGGAGTGGGCAAAGCTAGAGACACTAAAAATATGTGTCTGTTTTATGCACTCAGCTTCATGAAATTTAGAGAGTTCAGTGTATAAGTAATAGGAGTGTCTATACTGATCTCTAGTTATTGAAATTCACCCTGTATATGAGAGAGAAAAGACACCATTCCCCCACATAATTGCTTGTCATATGACCTTTAGCTGTGATCTTGAATTTGGGAGCATTCAACAGAACTTTACACACAACACCAGTTCTCTTCAAGGGGAACAACTGTACCAAGTTTCATCAATCAATATAGAAGATATGCTCTGGACAAGAATTAGACACAAACAGGAACTCGCGCACAAACACACCCACACATGTGCACACACAAGGACAGAGATAACTCTATATCCATGTCATCAATACATGGCAGGGATACAAAAATCCAACATCAGAAAATCTTATAAAGTGATCTGGCTTAATCTATTCAGTATTCTGTAGCAAATTTAAATGGATATCATTTCAATTTGGTTTACTGCTGAAACATCATTGTTGACAATTTTACTTGTATCAGGTTTATGCGTCGGTTTTCCAAAATACCCTTCATCATAAGAGTGATACATGTTTCACAGGAGCAATTTTTTAAATATGTAATTATGATGAATGACCTTAACCTGAAATTCGCAATCATGATGTTTGACCTTGGCCAATTGGTGAAAGATGTTCAAAAAATTTTGTAGGCTTTGACCTAGGAATATCAACACATTTTGGAGAATAACTGTGTTGTGCTTAATTATTTAGAAACTCTCATTGTCTTTGGCGCCTTCATTTGTCACTAAAATCTTATTTTTTCATGATCTCTTTTCCCCCAATAAATGTATTTACCCTTGTCCTACTGAAAATGTATCTTTTCTTTACAACACTTTAAGTTTTTGTCAAATTTTGATCTAATTTGTGTTCAAATATTTCCTCAACACTAAAAAAACAAGCATGTTGCATATTGTGTAGGCTAAGATCAGACTGCATATTTCAGGCTGATCTTAGTATATATACCTGCCAGAGCTGATTATTTTTGTTAAAACAGGAATATTCCAGTATCAGTATGACAAGAATTAACCGATACTGAAAATATCCATGAATGAGGTTTACCTGATCATGATGGAGACCATTGAAAAATTAGGGTAAAGGATTGAATAATTTCAAGTTCCTTCAAAGTCATATTTTACCAATTTAAAAGAACAACAGATAACTTATACCAAAGCATAAGAGAAACAGATATTTTGAATTTTTTTTCAACAACTCTTTAAACCATTCCTACTCGGAAAAAAAGGGGGTGAGGTGAAAATATTGTGTTAAATGAAGACAGCTGAAAAATTGAAAATTTTATGAATTTTAAACTCTTTGATTTAGACCAGTCAAAGATTTTGTTCTCTAGATATGGATTAAACATGTCCATAGCTTTTAGTTTAACATATTCCTAAAGACACACTTTTGGAAGCTTCTTAAGAAAAACAATTGTGAAAACATTGTGTAAGTGAAAGAATTGTTTGAAAAAAGCAACTTGTTTATCTTGCACAATGTTTTCCACCCAGAAAAATGAAAAAATCTAAAATTTCATAATCTGCACTCCTATGGATTTGGACTAGTCTAAAAAAATTTGTCTAGTAATGGGTTAATGTTGTCAGACAACAAAAAATTCTGTGTAAACAGTAATTCTCCTTTTCTAACAGAAGTAAAACTTAATAAGAAACAAGAGGGCCTTTGGCCCTGGGTTGCTCACTTGAGATAAAGGCTCTTTTTCTTTCAACAGTCTGATTTCATGTTAAGGTTAGGATTATGATACAAATGTGCCACACTTACATATAAAGACATTTAACAGATTTCAATTCTTTAAGCCATTTTTAAAGGGGACCACCTAAGGAACATTTCTGCCAAATTTGGTTCGAATTGGCCCATTGGTTTGGGAGAAGATGTCATTTAAAAAACAATTCTTTATTTCTATATAAACCCAATCCCTCTGGGGCTCTGCCCCTGGGGACCCGAGGATCATTTTGAAAGGTCAACATACTGATTCAAGGCTCTACACTGTCTTGGTCAGGAGGAGAATATTTTTAAAGATTATTTTAAAATTTCACTTTTGTTGCCATGGCAGTTCAGCGTTTATCCCGGCAGCAGCACATATTCTTTCCGACATTTGTTTCTCACAAAAGGAAGGATAATCCTTAACTTAAGTGGGATAGCAGCTGGAAGCTAGATAAGGATGTAGTGGTAGTACTGGTGTGAGAAATAACAGGAATCCATTGTTAGGTGCTCCAGCAGCCCCAATATGACTGAAATACTGTTAAAAGCAGCGTTAAACCCCATTCAATCAATCAATTGTTTTTAATTGATTTCAATTCTTATAGTAATTTCTAAAGGGGACCACTTAAGGAACATTTCTGCCAAATTTGATTCAAATTGGCCCAGTGGTTTGGGAGGAGATGTTGTTTAAAGAAATTGTTGAAGCCGGACAGACGCCAGACGAAAAGCTCAGGTGAGCTAAAAAGATTTCTATATCATAATAGCTGTCTTAACCTGTTCCCACACAATGACTCTTTTTGATGTACCTTAAGACAAAAGCTTTGGAATATATTGATGAAAATGAAGAAATTGTGTGTTAAAAGCAATTTCTTCATCATCCACACTGATTTCTACCTCATACGACTAAAACTTTTTTTAAAATCTTCAGCTAAAAATTGTTGTCTGCTACATCTTTGAATTTGGGCCAGTCTTCAAACTTTGTAACCTGCTAATGGGTTAATTCTGTTGTTGGTATTCTTTATTGATGGTATTGGGTTGAACACAACTTTGAATAATATTTCAGTTACACTCCTTGATTAGGGTATTGCCCTCATGATCATCAACAATTACTTCATGTTTCAGAAAAGCAAAATGCTTTTAGACAAAAAGACATGGATAAAGGTCAGATAAAATATGTATAGTGAATTTACATATCACTTTAAATATTCCTGATTTGTTTGCACAGTTGTAAGGTCAAAAACAAGAGATAACCTTTTTATCATTCTTTACGAATAAATCAAGGAGAACCCTGCCTTCCTTGATTTTAGAAATATACATTCAATTAATCCTTCACCACACAATCATGTTTTCAAGGGCTAAAAAGAGTAAAATTAAACTTTAATAGCAGGTGAAAAATAACTTGTGAAAAGCAATTTCTCCTTTTTTCTCAATGTTTTCCTCCATATTTTGCAATTAATTTTCAATTGAAATACAAATTGAATTGTTATCTGCAACTTCTTCCAATTTGGAACACTTTAAAATTTTGTTGACTGGTAATGGCTTTATTAACCCTTTCCTACATGATAATGCTTTTTGGACCCCCCCCCCTTCAAGCTCTCAGAAACCCTGTGGAAAATGAAATTGCTTGTTACAAGCTATTTCTTCATTATCTACAATGGTTTCAACCTCAAGAGACAAAAAAATCAGTTTTCATCAACCAAGAATTGTCGTCTTCATCAACTAAAATTGTCGTCTTCACCTGCTTTTAATATGGTCTGATAATGGGTTCAAATTCCAAGACAGGGCCATTTTCATTCTAGCATTGAAGTGTCTAATGAAAAAAAAACAAGAGGCCCATGAGGGCCTGAGACGCTCTACTGGTTATCAAGTTTTCTGTTAAAGAAATCTGATATTTCAGGAAGTTAACTACTCAAAGAAGAATGTAAAAGCAAAAAAAAACAGGACTTTATCCACTTTATTATTTTGAGCAACAATCCTCAAGGCCCCTTTTCTCATGTTTCATGACGGATCCACACCATTTCTAAAAGGAAGTTACCTTATGACCTTACAATCATCCTGTGAAATTTTCATTAGAATCTGACAATAATTGTGGACTTTATCACATAAACAGGATTGTTTGAATGAAAATCAATAAGGCCCCTTTTCCTGTGTCTTCTGATGGATCAATTTCATTCTAAAAGGAACTTTCCTTACAACCCTACAATTGTCCTGTGAAATTTGAAAGACAATTTGATGATGATTGTGATCTTCATCACATACACAAGAATGTTTTGAATGATAATCTGTAAGGCCCCTTTTCCTGTGTTTCGAATGCCACAATTATTCCATGCATCTTTGAAGAGAATCTGATAAAACTGTTTACTTTATTGTTTTAACAAAAATATTAAAATCAAGTTCTCATAAGGTCCCTTTTCCGTGATATTTTATTGTTGGTTTTATCATTCTGTGAGAGTTGAAAGTGAATCCAATGAAATATGGGGACTGCATTATGTTTACTAGAATATTTAAAAAAATTCATAAGGCTCCTTTTTACATGATACTTGATGGATTGTACCCAGTTCTGAAAAGAACCATTTAAGTGATTGTACAATCATTCTGTGAAATTTTTAAGTGAATCCGGTGAAATCAAGGGACATCAGAATATATAACAAAAGTTTTTCATAAGGCCCCTGTTTATGTGACACTTGCTATAAACAGATCAACTGTCAAAATCAAAAATTGTAATGATAGTACAACCAATCTGTGTAATCTGTGGAATTTATTGTGTTAATGAGTTTAAAGTGAAATCTTCATAGGGCCCTTTTCCCATGATACTTTACAGAACAAACCAAATTTCAAAAGGAACAATTCTAATGAAGATACAATTATTCTTTAAAAGTTAAAGAGAATCAATGGAAACAGTGGACTGAATTGTGTCAAGAATTTTTGTAATAAAATTTTCATAAAGCCCCTTTTCTTGTGAAACTTAAGAATCAAAAGACTGAAAGTACTGAGAAGTTGGAATCCAATGAAAACTGCGGACTTTATCTTGGTGTAAAGATTTTAAAATAAAATTTTCATAAGGCTCCTTTTCCTGTGATACTTGAAGGATCAGGTCTCATGTCAGCATCAACAATTGTATTTATTGTACAATGATTCTGTGGAGGTTTGAAGAAAATCCAATGAAGGCTCTGGACTTGGTTACAAGGATTATAGATAAAAATCTCAAAAGGCCCCTTTTCCCATGATAATAGACAGATCAGGCCTAATTTGAAAAGTAAGAATCCTCATGATGGAACAATCATTCTGTGAAAGTTTAAACAGAATCTGATGAAAACTGTTGACTTTATTGTGGTACAAGGATTTTAAAATTAAATTTCATAATGCTCCTTTTTCTGTGATACTTGACAGATCAGGTCTAATGTCAACATCAGCAATCATTTTTATTGTACAATTATTCTGTGAATGTTTGAAGAAAATGAAAGCTCTGGACTTGGTAACAAGGATTTATGAATGAAATTTTCACAAGACCCTTTTCCTGTGTTTCTTGACAGTTCAAACCCTGTTACGAAAAGAATGATCGTAATGACCTTACAATCATTCTTTGAAAGTTTCAACAAAATCGGATCAAAGCTGTGGGCTTCATTGTGTTAACAGGAATTTTTTAATTGAATTCTCCTATAGCCCCTTTTCCCATGTTACTTGATGGATCTGAACAAATTCCAAAGGGAACTATACCTACAAAAGTACAGTTTCACCCCTCCTTCCGACCACCCTGGAAATACGGGCACCCCGCTATTATGACCGAATTTTTAAAAACGGATTTTTTTGTTCTTTATTTCAATGGTTGCATACCCCTCTAAAACGGTTTGTTTGTTTGTTTGAATGGGGTTTTACGCCGCTTTCAACAATCTTTCAGTTATATCGCGGCGGCTGGAGCACCTAACAATGGAATCCTGGTATTTCTCACACCAGTACTACCATTACATCATTTCCTAGCCTCCAGCTGCTATCCCACATAGGTCTACGATTATCGACCCATTGGTGAGAGACAAATAGTCGGAAAGGATGAGTGCCGCCGTCGGGGATCGAACCCGGGACCTCTAGATAGACAGTCCGACGCGCTACCAACTGCGCTATGACGGCGGCTCCCTCTAAAACGGGCACCCCGCTATTCCGAATTACGACCACTAAGTTCAGTACAAACTGTAGCTGATACACTATTTTGAACCCCACTAAAATGACCACTAATTTCACACATTGAGACCAACTACCTGAATTTCACACTTGATAAGAGCGACACTAATTGGGTACGAATGTATTGTCAAAACAATATCGGATTTGTGATATCGAACCCTTATTATAATAGGCGTTATTTCTATTGAATAGATTAAAGTGGTTGATCACTTTTAGAAATTATAACTTATCATAATTTTAATTGCTATTTGAATATGTCACGGGTTTTGACTCGCATATTAAAGTCGAAAGTGAAAAAGTATCTGAGAAGTTACGATTAGTTTGTTTACGGTGTTCCAAAAAGATAATTAGCAATTAAATTTTGATTTAAACTTAGTTGATGTTTGTTATTCGCATTATAGAAGATATGATTTCAACAGTTTGATACTTTGAACCTGTACTTACGTATACATAATCTAAGGTCGGACTTCTGAATCAGATCAAAAAGGAGAAGAGAGAAAGTAAAACTTATCAAAGGTTTAATATTGAAAATGACATAAGATTCCGCTGTGATACATGTTTTTATAGTTTTATTTTTGTATGTATAGTATTAATATATTCAAATAACGAATATTAAATAAACATGAATTACTTGACAACAAACGACCAAACCTCAGTATAACGACCACCCCGCTATTACGACCACTTTCAGAAAGTACCGCAAGTGGTCATATTAGAGGGGTTTTACTGTATATTTATTCTGTTTGAGTATAAAGATAACCCCATGAAATCTCTGGACTTAAAAGCATTAGTTAAGATCTTTTTAATTGAATTTTCCTAGGGTCCCTTTTCCTATGTTTCTCGATGGATCAAACCCAATTTGAAAGGAACAATCCTTATGATGGTACAATCATTCTTTGAAAGTTTGAAGTCGATCAGATGAAATCTAGGGCCATGATGTCTTAACTAAGATTTTTTTATCAAAATTTCATAGGGCCCCTTTTCCCATGAAACTTGATGGATCAAACCCACTTCCGAAAGGAACAATCCATTTAATGTAATAATCATTCTGTGAATTTTTGAAGAGAATTTGTTGAAAACTGTGAACTCTATTGTGTTTACAAGGATTGTTTTAATAAAATTTTCATAAGGCCCCCTTTTCCCGAGGTCCTTGACTGATCATACCCAATTTTGAAAGGACCAATCCTTATAATGGTCCTATTATTCTGTGAAAGTTTGAAGAGAATCCGATGAAAACTGTAGACTCTAGATTGTTAACCAAGATTTTTTAAATAAATTTTAATTAGGCTCCTTTTCCCATGTTTCTTGACGGACCATACCCAATTTTAAAGGAACGATCCTTATGATGGTGCAATCATTCTGTGAAAGTTTGAAGAGAATCCATGAAAACTGTTGACTCTAGATTACTAATGAGGATTTTTTATTAAATTTTGGTAAGGCCCCTTTTCCTGTGTTTCTTGACGGATCATACCCTATTTCGAAAGGAACAATCCTTGTGATAATAAAATCATTCTGAGAAATCTTGAAGAGAATCCGATGAAAACTGTGGACTCTAGAGTGTTAATGAGGATTTTAAATGGAACTTTTAATAAATTTTTCATATGGCCCCTTTCCCATGTTTCTTGACGGATCATACCCAATTTCAAAAGGAACAATCCTTATGTTGGTACAATCATTCTGTGAAAGTTTGAAGCGAATCCATGAAAACTGTTGACTCTAGACTATAAATGAGGATTTTTTATCAAATTTTGGTAAGGCCCCTTTTCCCGTGTTTCTTGGCGGATCATACCCTATTTCTAAAGGAACAATCCTTGTGATAGTACAATCATTCTGATAAAGTTTGAAGAGAATCCATAGAAAACTGTGGACTCTAGAGTGTTAATGAGGATTTTAAATGGAACTTTTAATTAAATTTGCATAAGGCCCCTTTTCCCATGTTTCTTGACAGATCATACCCAATTTCTAAAGAAACGATCCTTATGTTGGTACACAGATGCCGGACAGGAAAAAGCAATCGCAATGGCTCTAGTGGCCTTCGTCCAGTAGAGCTAAAAAAACAAGAAAAAAACAAAATTGTGAAAGCTGTGTTAAACTGCAAGCCCTTGATAGCAGGAAACTTGGAGCTGCTAGCAGATGCCAACGCCAGGCTGTTCAAGTGCCTTTTATTTCTTTAAAAGATTTCCTCTTCATTTTTCTGTTAAATAGAGCACCATAGTGAAGTAAAATCTAAACAAAGGGGCATAGTTTAACAACTTATTAACAAGACTATAAGGTCATGCCAAACATTCAATTTCTTCAAACTTTTAAAGTGCATCACTAGACCTTTAGGCTATATGGTTTCTCACGAGAAGTTTCTTAACCTATTACCAGACAGTAATATTTTAGACTTTTCCAAATCAAAAGAAGTTGCAGAGGACAACTTAAAGTTTATCATTTTGTATTTTTTTTTTTTCAACTTACTGAGTAGAAAACATTTTATTACAAGTAATTTCTTCATTTTCCATAATGTTTTCCTCCTTGTTTTTCTTGGAGGCATCTAAAAGTATCATTGTGTGGGAATGGGTTAAAGGGTTTCCAACTCATTTCTTTTTACAAAAGGGTGTGCTTGGATGAAACCTAAATGAGATCGTTATGGCAACATTTTTTTCAACTTTTGTAGAAGGTCTCTAGACAATATCACGAGAAAATTTTGGAACCTCTAGGCCTCATGGTTTGCTCAAGAAGATTTTTCAGAATCCCTCATTCTAAGTCTTTCTGTTGCCATGTGGCAATGACAGTAGAGTTGTTTTGATAGAGCTTCACTGAAGTAACAACTCTGCAAAATTTTAAATTGGCCCACTGGTTTAAATATAGACTGACAGACAGACCGACCACAATAGATCACTTTGTACACTCAATGCTCTGGTAATTTAAGAAAAATATCAAAAGTTGATTTACATAATGAGGTTAATTAACTTCTCAAAGATTTTATCACTAAAAAGCATTAAATGAAGATTTAACCATAGCAAAAGGATCAAATAGATAGTTTGTAAGAAAATTTTCAATTATTTCATAATATAACCAAACAGTCTCTAAAGATCATTCTGGAAAACGAATGATGCAATCCACTGACTAGTTGAGAGATTTACATTACTACATGATACTTATAAAATATAAGCCAAGCCAATAAACACTTTTTTTAACAATTCAGTTATTTCATGGAATTTGGTAGCCATTTACCAAAGGCATATTTCTTCAAAAGGAATCAAATCAGCTGTATGATAGAAGATTTTTGAAGATTTCACCTTTTTCCATCTATTATGATATATATGGTCCTCCCATAAAGCATTTGTTATTCAGTGATTTAACCATTTCCTCCCTACACTGTCTCTAAACTCATGAGATGCCTCATGAAGTCAGCATTTTGTCTTTATTTGAACAAGTCTTAAATTTTGTTGTCTAGTAAAGAGTAAACTGTATGATTCATCCAGTGAAATACAGAAATGAAAGTAAGTGTCATTGAAAATTAGCGCCCCTGCAATCTGCAGTGTTTGACCTACAGCTATGACCTTGAACTTGAATATACATAGACAAACTCATAATGCAAATGTAAACTCCAGACACATTTAAAGTCACAAACACACCCCAACATACAAGCACACATACAGCAAAGGATAATTCTATATGCACATTTGGCAAACAGACTCATAAGAACAACTGAAGATATTGTTCATACCATACACTGCAGATGACAAAACATAATTATTTTGTTATTAGGGTTAGTAAAATTATAAAGCAATACATTCAAGCAGCTTAAGGGATTAACACCAAGTTTAGAATACATGTTAACCCTTTTCATAACAGTTTTCATAATTCTGCACCAGATGTCCCACAAAATAGACACATCTGTGTCAGTATTCTTTGGATTACTTGAACACAAACAACTTTGCAGAAATAATTTTTATTTGATCTTGCTAAAGAGATCCTCTCTTTTATACACCCATTTTTGAAATTCGCTTTCCAAATGCAACAGCCCTTGAAAAGTGAGTGTACTTGCTCATTATCATAATTTATTGCATTTTTTTGACAATTTCATGAGATAAAGCTTTTAAAAACATGTTGGGAAATAAAGGAATAGCTTGCAGCAAGTAGTTTCTTTATTCCCCACAATGATTCTATATATTTCATTTTTCTATTCTATTTCAATTCAATTTGACATCTGAATTTTTTTTGGGGGGGCCAGTCTAGAATTAGTTCATCTGATAATTTTTTATGGGGTAGTATATACAAATTTATTTTAGTTCAATTGCAATGAAGGCTTTAAGCTTATAGTGTCTCTCTCGAACACTCACAATCCATATATTTTCACTTACCTGAAAGAGAGGCAGTAGCTTAAACCTACTTCTACCCATTTTTACAGCTGGGTAGATTGAGGCTGTCTTGCCGATAACCACACCCCAGTGACGTTGGGGCTCGAATCTGTGACCTTAAGATCCCAATTCAAGCCCTTATACCACTTAGCCATCAAGGCAGTTAACAATCCTTTTTCATTAGACTATTTCTCATTTTAAGGAAAAATCCTTTAACAATGACAAAAATATGAAGAAAAGTCAAGAATTTTTTACCCTATACTTTACAACCTGACTTGTTTATGGTATTTCCTTGTGTTTACTCAGAACTTTTGAAGCTTTCTTTTCATCAGCTCTTCATTGTACATCATATTGATGTCCATGTGTTGAAATTTAACAAGCCTCAATATAAGACAAAATCTAGTGATAAAATGTTTGTTATAAGATTTGCATACCCGGTGATTACCTTTTACTTCAATTAACCCATTCCCACACAACAAAATTTTAGGCTGGTCCAAAATGATAGAAAGAGCCGACAACATTTTTTAGTTGAAAAATCTTGGTCTCCTGGGTTAAAAACATTGTTGATAATGAAGAAATTGCTTGTAACAAGCATTTTCCACATTGTTTTCCAAAGCCTGAAAAAGCAGGACCATGTTGGAATGGGTTGAATTCTTAAAACAATAAATATAAGACAACGTCTATTGATAAATGTTAGTTGTCAGATTTGTATATGCAGTGGTTACCTTGTTTCAAACTTAAGTAGTGATCTTTTTGGATGCCCATCAAAAAATCAATTGGGACAACATTGTTTTAATTGAAGGAATTGCTTTTATCAACCAATTTCTTCATTCTACACAATGTTTTCTATCAGGAAAGTTAAAGTAAAACAATATTTCATAAACTGTCTGTAATTCCTTTAAATTTGGACTGGTCTTACATTTTGCCATCTGGGAATAGGTTAAAAGCATCAAGACAACAGCCAGTGATAAATGTTAGTTATCAGATTCGTTACCTTATTTTAAACTTCAAGGTTTCAAAAGCATCAATATAAGTCAACATCTAGTGATAAATGTTAGTTATCAGATTCTTATAAGCAGTGATTACCTTATTTTTTACTTAATCTTCATTGATTGATTTAAGCTGTTGAAAAAATGCAAATATATATACATTTATAGTCACAGTACAGTTTGTACACATCAAAATCTCAATCTTCAGGTCCAGAGCTCTATCCCTGGTCAAAGCAAATATCCCTTCACACATCTGTCTCAAACCCATGGATGGATAATTGTAAACCTAAGTGGGATGAACAGCTGGAGGCTCGGAAAGGACTTAGTGGTAGTGCTGATACTGGTAGTGAGAAATACCAGGAATAAATGGTTAGGTGCTCCAGCTACCATGATATGACTGAAATACTGATAATAGTGGCATTAGACCCAATTCACAACAAACAAACAAACAAACCTTTAGGGGAATGGCATTTACCAATAGCTAATTACATGTTATTTCAATTACATGTATGACTATACAGACATAAACATTTACATCCATTAAGTCATTCCCACACAACAAAATTTTAGACCAGTCCAAATTCAAAGAAGTTGTAATTTGACATGGTCATATTTCTATGCGATATAACACTTAAGAAAGAGTAAAACAATCCTCAAACTATGCCCATTTCATCAAGAATGCACAAGGTAAATAAGTAAAAGGATCTTTCAACTAATTTATAGAACAAACAAGGTTTTGTTTAACCCATTCCCACGCTCTTAGATGCCTTCTAGAAAAAAAACTTTGAAACATTGTGGAAAATGAAGAAATTGCTTGTTACAAGCAATTTCTTCATTATCCACAATGTTTCCTACCCAAAAGGTAAAAAAATAATAAACTAGAGCTGTCGCCCTCAAGGGCTGACGAGAATTATACCCCCCACACCGCTAAAAAGGCTTTTCTATGAAGGAGTGGAATTTGAAGCTGTTTAATCACATGCATGTCATGGTGGATGAACATTGCCAACCCTCCACCTCTTTCTGATTTTGTGTTTGTTGCTAGAGTTGACTGATTAGGAAAGGTTGGTCAATATGAGCCTATGTTAAAGAAAACTGTGTGAGGAGATGATGACACAAAATTATATCCACGAAAAGTCAATATGAGCCTATGTTAAATTTTTGACCCCCGGGGGGGCGGGGTCAAATTTGACCTCAGGAAATAAACCGTTCGATATTTTGTAAAGGTCAACAAGATGATGTTACTTACCAAATTTGGTAACTCCCCTTATGGTTACTGAGTTTTGCAATTTTAAATTTTGACTACTCCCCCCCCCCATTAAAAAGTTCAAAATGGCATAACTCTGAAACTAACGACTGGATCAAGATGAAAATTGCAGGTGCACAACTTCATATGATAGGAAACAACCTGATAAAATTTCAGCAAAATTGGTCAAAAAATGTGGGAGGAGAAGAGGAAACAAAATTATGTCCACGGAAACGGACGGACGGACAGACGGACGGACAACCTGATTCCAGTATACCCCCCCATAACTTAGTTGTGGGGGGTATAAAAATTCATATGATTTACAGTCATCTGCAGCTTTTTTCAATAAAACTTTGCCATCTGGTTATGGGTTAAAGCTACCATATTCATTCTAATAATGGCCCATATTCCAGTAAATAATCCCCCAAATGCTGAAAAAATGGCTATTTTCTTTTACCATTTTCAGCATTAACAAGGGATTCTTTTATCATTTGATTCCTTCTATGATAAAACACCCATAACTATTTCTTACATTCAAATAAGAAATTAACTTTTATCTCTATGTCCAAATAAAAAGGTGAAATATATATCCCTATCCAGGACAAAATAATGAAATAGCAGTTGGTGATGGATTATGGTCCTCAAATAATGAGTATATAATGAATTGACTGATGTAAATGGCCACTTAAAATGAAATGGTTTTTGGCAGAAAATAAGTCTGTAAAAATTAACCTTATATTAAATTTTTAACCCTTAATTATGATTAGCCTAGCTTAATCCCTAGGTTAATTTCAATAAAATTCATGTAAATCCCCATTTTGTCAGCCCGATTAGCTGAGTTGGTAGAGCACTTGACTTCAAACCTCAAGATCACAGGTTCGAGCCCTGGAATGACCATATCAATTAACAAACTCATTGTCTTTCCGATGAGATGTTAAACCGAGGTCCTGTATGATGATGCTATCCATTGAGCACGTTAAAGAACCAGGCGGAGCTCTCAGCAGTGTTGTCCTGTATCCTTGCACTATCCTCCGTAACAACTAACCGTCTTCTGGGGGTGTCACTCATTTGGGCATGTGCTACAGTAGCGATGATAAATAAACGGAAATACACACACGCAGATCCCCATAATAGTAAGAGGTATGTAATTCAAATCCTTAACAATGCCTTTTCAATATGTTTAAGGCTTAACTGAACAAGTATAATTCAGTATTTTGTTAAGCAACATATAAAAATATTGATTTTTTTCCTATGATTTTCTTTTCCTAGTCAGACAAGGTTTTTACTTTACATCATGAAGGAAATGCAATCAGTTTGGAGAAAGCGTAGCAATTCCTTCTTAGTCACTATGCATCATGAAGTGGAACATCTGGCCGAATATCAATGTATTGACAATGCCACAGGTCTAATTGAACAGTTGTAGGATATCTCTAAGTCTATGAATAAGTCTATAAATATTTATGTCTTTCGAAAATGTATTAATCCATTCCCACAAAAAGACGCTTTTGGACGCCCCCCAAGAAAAACAATTGGTAAAACACTGTGAAAAAAATGAAGAAATTGCTTGTAACAAGTAATTTCTTCATTTTCCACAATCTTTTCTACCAAGAAATTTGAAAAAATGAAAAAATTCATAAACTTTAATTCGACAACTGCAAGTCTTTTGAATGTGGACCTCTCTGAATTTATGTTGTGTAGGAATGGGTTAAATTTTGTAAAAGGTAGATGGCATTTCTACCATTTATTATTCTCATATAAATAAAGATTATATATGATGCCCAATGTCAGACAATCAAAATCTAATGAGACTTTGTTTCAATGTTGCTGTCTCAACTAGACCCAGTTATGTTCTCTACTGTTGACTTTTGTCACACTGAATAGAATACTTTTTCAAAACAGCATGAAAATCAAAGGGCTAAAAGGGCTGTAAATGCATTGTCTGCACTCTATACACATAAAATCGTTTGAAATGTCACACAGAGGATCATTTCTAAAGAGGCACAAATGAAATCAATTAAATGTGTAAAATATGACAACTTATGGAGGATCTCCCTTAATTAATGTGTAAATTAATAAAGGGACAAAGCAAACCCTATCCTTCTTTAGCCAATCTTACTTATTGACCTTGTATTCAATAAACTTTTGTGATTCAAAAATCTACCTGGTAGTTTAGAAATGTTCAATCATGGAACAAATAATTAATAAGTGCATCTTTGACTATATTACAAGTTTTTCCAAAAACTCTATTAATTTTCTGTATTCATAGACCCATTTATTTATGACTAATTCAAGTAAAAACATGATTTACCCTTCTAAGCCCCGGTGAAGGCTCCCTACGTTCCCTGACCCTTGATAACTTCTCTTGCATCTTCTGTTGTTGTCTCTGCTTTTCATCCTGAAAAAACCCAAAACGAAAATGCTAAGAAATGTTCTAATTCATAGTCTGATGAAGAACAAGTATACAAAGTTAGATGACTTTGTGAAACAATAATACTCAAACAACAGCCATATTTTTGGATACATGATCTTCATGACTGACCTAGATCTAGTATAACAAGATAACCGGTGCACGGTGCAATGCTCGGCTGCAGGTTCTGGATAATTAAAAAAATTGTAAGTTGGAAAAGGGGCATAACTCTTAAAAAATGCTTTTAGAGTTATACCCCTTGATATTCTAGATAGCTCTTGTGATGGTAAATACACATGCCAAGTTTCATGAGGATATCTTCAAAAACAAAAGAGATTTGACCAAGGTTAAAGTTTGTCAAGCCAATGCCAACAACGACCCCCAACGCATACGAAGCAAAGGTGATGACAATACCTCGGGTTTTCTTTACACCTAAATGCCAACATGCCAAATTCCAACATAGCAACTATGAATACTATTTCTCTTAACACCTTAATCCATTCCCCCACAATGATGCTTTTAAAAGCCCCTCAAGAAAAAGCTTTTTGAAAACATTGTGGAAAATGAAGAAATTGCTTGTCACAAGCAATTTTTTAATCATCAACAATGTTTCTAACTAGAAAGATGAAAAAAATCTACAATTTCATAAACTTTAACCCATTCCCAGTGATGTTTTTTGATGCCCCTAAAGAAACACAATTAGGAAGAAAAGATTGTGTAAAAAAAGAAAAAAATGGTTGTAACAAGCCATTTCCTCATTTTCCACAATGTTTTCTACCCATTAAGTTGAAAAAATCTCAAATTTCATAAATTTGTTATCTACAACTCCTCTTAATTTGGACCAGTCTAAAATTTGCTGTCTGGTAATTGTCATCTGCAACATCTTTGAAATTTGTACATTCTAAATTTTTGTTGTTTTGGAATCTGTTAAAGAAACAAAGAATTGATTTACAATAGAGTTTTTAAGACAAACAGATAGGCGTTTGATTGAAAAAAATTTAAAAGCTAATCAACACATATTCACTTTGTCTACAGAAAGTTTCAACCATTGCCCATCAACATACTGCAGAATAAGACTGATCAGTGTGTGCAGGTTGATCTAGGTTTTTACTGTACTGTGTAATTATAGAGAAAGTCATGTAAAGATAAATTAACATGGCTCATCATTGATCCTATTTGATTACTTGAATGATTGAATGGGGTTTAACTACTTTTAACAGTATTTCATTTATATCACAGCTGCTTGAGCACCTCACTATGGATTCCTGGTATTTCTCACACCAGTACTACCACTACATCTTTTCCGATCCTCCAGCTGCTCATGCCACAGAGGTTTACAATTATCCACCCATTTGTGGGAGACAAAAGTCAATAAGGATTTTTGTCACAGCTCAGGATCAAACCCAGGAGCCTATCCTACTTGAATTCTCAAAACATCCTGAACTAATACAGACACTTTGTAATCAATAATAAACAAGGACTTCAAGAATAATCAAAGTACTGAAAGTACTATAAGCTAGCAAAGCATTGTTTTGTTATGTAATCTTCTTTGCAATTTGTAGGGTAGAAAACTTTGAGGACACTGAAGAAATTGCTTGTTACAAGCATTTTCTTCATTGTCCACAATATTTCCAAAGCCTTTTATTTTTTTTGGGGGGGGGGAATTCTTAAAAAGCAGGATTGAATGGGAATGGGTAGTATAGCATTCTTTTGAAGGTGTTCTCTACAAGTTGAATAAAGTTAATTCAAGTTGGCACAATATGCTCAAGTATACACAAGAACTACTTTTTTCGGCGCAGTCATTCAATGGTTTTAGTGGTTAAGCCTCCAGTGGCAGTTTGTACTCATTTGAACTCTGAGATGACCTCAAAATTTTGTCTGTTAACTTAAGCTATCAAAGCTGACCCTTTGCTAGCTATAAACACTCCACATCCCAAGCAAAAAAAAAAAAAAATGTCAGTTTGTGAAACTGTCCGTCAGAGCTGTCTCAAATTTCATTCTGACATTTTTAGGTCTGAATTTGACCATTAACTATCAAGTGTGACCTTGGACTTCAATTAAATGATACCATTTTTATTTTCTACACATCTAGGACTAAAGCTAGCTAAGTTTGCAATATTTCAACAAAATTGGCAAAAAAAAAGCCACGGACACACAGGACAGATGGCAGACAATTAGAGGGACTTTAAAAGCAATACATATCGCCTACAAAGTGGAGATCAAAATAATCTACAGTGTAGGGTGTGTTTTAGTTGCAAAATTTGAAGGACTTGGAATCAGTCCTGTCAATCACAAGACAAGACTGACAAAAACTGTTCCAGAAAAATAACAGATGGAGATATTGCAAAATAAAGCAAGCCAGAGTATTAATATTTGTACTCTATAAGAAGTTTCCGGTTGATATATCTTAAACTTTTAGAGATATGTTCCAAACAAAATTTAAGTTAGAAAAACAAAGGTGAATAACTCAAAATTTAAGCAAGCAGGAGTTACAGTTTTAGTGAACTGGGCTTCATCTGATTAAGATCAACCAAACCATGAAGTTTTAATTTGAATTTTACCTTCAGAGATGTAATCTGCACATAAGCAGTAAAAACAAAAAAATCAAACAAACAGAAAAAAACCCAGATATAACTAAAACATAAGGCATATAAGAGTTACAGTTCTTGTGTACTGCACGTTCCTCATTTAGAGTTATGAAATTTCAAGTTTATGCAACTACAGATTCAGAGATGGGCTCTGGACATAATTCATTTCAGAAAAACAACAAAGGGGAACCTTTCAGAAAAGTCAGATTAACAGTTTCTGTTTGTGCACTGCAATTCTGCCTATTGAGATCTATCCATTAAGTTTTGAGGTGATAGCTAGGGATGACAAGACAGGTGAAGGAATGGTCAATGTGAACTATTGCGATATCCCTTCGCTGAAAATTTTTCTGTGGCTGGGGGTAACAACTATTTAAATCTCACCATTTTGGATTTCTCCAAGATAGTTTTCTGTCTCTGTCCAAGATTCAATACTTCAAGGGCCTCTTCCTGCTTTATACTTCCTCTTGCAATCTGTAGACGTCTGCGTAGCTAAAATGAAATTTAAGAAAAATACAACTTAACTGTATTACTTATACTATTGCAATTCAATAGTATGGATCTATTGACAAGTGAAGTAATAGAAATGAATATATTTGGGGGAAAATGCTTTCTCTTCTCACTAATGTTTCTTGTCCACTGACCCATCACCAGATGAAACAATTTTAGACTGGTCCAAATTGAAGTTGGTGATGAAAATTTCAAGTCAGTCAAATTAATATATCTTTTTTTTTTAACTTTAAAGGTCAAAAATGAAGAAAGGGTTTATAATTTTTTTTTTCTTTTTCAACAATGTATTTTCAAGTTGTGTTTTTTTTTGAGGGGCATGAAAAGTGAAAATAAGTTCAATAAATTTTTTCAAACTTTTAGCATTTTCAAACAGACAAGTCTAAAATCTTAAGTACGTGTTCTAGTTTACAATAAACTTACTCTCTCCTCTTGTCTTCTCTTTTCCTCTGATATCTGACTTTGACGTAAATCTTGTTGACGCATGATCTGGTTGATCATTGCTTGTTTCTGCTCCTCACTGACGTCAACATCAATGACGGTCTTTTCTCGTCGCATAGAGCCAAATGGATTCTGTAGAAAAAAAATCCTCTGATTAAAGTATTTTTGTTTAACCCATTACCACAAAACAAAATTTTTAGACTGGCTCAAATTGAAAAGAATTGCAGATGACAATTTTTAATCGATTCAATCTTAAATTCTTTTGTTATTGAAATCATTGTGAATAATGAAGAAAGCGTTTGTTTCAAGTAATTTCTACATTTTACACAATGTTTTCTTAAGCTTTTTCTTTCAATATTAAAAAACATTTGGTCTTAAAATTTTCCTAGATGCATTTTTCTTTTCTTAGTATTATTAAAATATGCAAGGATCCTATGTAACCTATCATCTTCAAATATACTGACTATTCCAGGGCTCCGGAAATCCAATAAATTGCCGGTCTGGATCGAATTTTGAATTGCCAGACCGATTGGAATCCCCAAAAATAACACCAAAATCGGTCCGAAATTTTCATTGAAATATTGGTAAACTCGCTCATTATCTATCAAAATAAACTTTTAAACCGAAATAATTCAAGGGTTTCACATCTTATCTGCAGATTAAGGGATTAACAAAAGTGCCAAAAATCGATAATTAGTTTACCCGCCGGCCCGTCAGGTGCCCATCCGCATGTGTCTTAATTAGCAGTTAGCCAGTTTCGCGCTTGACGGAACTTTGGGTATCGAGTAACACACGTTCGAGGTCTTATCAAAATGGACATCTAAAACTTGTAAGAAGCAATTTCTTCTTTTTCCACAATATTTTCTTACCTACTGAATGGTTATTTTTCAAATTAAATACAATTTAAATTTTCGTCTGAAAAACCTTTGACTTTGGACAGGTCTAAATTTTTTAAAAACAGAAAAGCGTTAAACTTACAATGGAAGAGTCCATAGAAGGTGGTCTGTCTGTTGAGGTTGATGCTGATCCCTCTCTAGAAAGTTTCTGATCCATCTTGTGTTCTCTTACTACCATTCTTGCATCTCGTCTTTCGGCAAGGATTTCTTGAAGCTGCAGAATAATAATTGTATAACAAACTTTTATAGCTACCATAAGATATTTTAAACCATTACAAGACAAAAAAATTTTAGACAGGTACAAACTCTAAGAAGTTGCAGACAAGAATTCAAAGTTCATTTAAGTTGAAAAAAAAAAAGAAAATGTAAAAGGAGGTTGAAAACAGTGTGACTACAGGAGACATTGCTTGAAACATTCATTGTCTCCTTTGGTCACTGTGTTCTTCTCAGTTATTTTCATCCTTTCCTCCTCACAAACATGTACTTTGTACAACAATAAGTAATACAGTTGTATCGATAACCAAATGTAAAAGGTACCTAGCCTGTGAACACAGGTTTGATCCCCAAGCTGCTTAACCAATTACCAGACGGCAAAACTTGAGACTGGTCGAAATTGAAATCAGTTGTAGACCACAATTTAAGATATTTTCAACTTTTTGGAAGCAAACATTGCCTTTAATGAAGAAATTGCTTGTTGTTGTTTTCCCAATTGTTTACAAGCAAATTCTTCATCTCTCTAACATTATCTATCATGACTGATACTGATTTTTCAATTTCAACATATCTTAGGTTGTAGTCTCCATTTTCTTCAATTTGGAGCAGTTAAAAAATGCTGTTATTTGGAAATGCTTAAGTAATACTGCCCTCACTTATTCAGTCATGAAAACAATATCTTGGTAAGTTGAGTTTAATGTGTTAATTTTAGCCTGTGTGTTCAGCTTTCTTCAGTTTATCCAAGTGCTCCATCATTTTTTGTTTGCATATATAAATTTATGAAGCAATGAACCATTATCTTGTTATTGACTTTAGCCTGTTTTACAGATTTCTTCAGTGTATCCAAGGGCTACAACATAGTTTTTTTCACATCTATAATTTTTTTTCAGAAATGAAACATTACTTTGTTATTAACTTTAGCCTGTTTTACAGATTTCTTTGGTGTATCCAAGTGCTCCATCATTCTTTTTTTCACATCTATAAATTTTTTGAGGCAATGAACAATTACCTTGTTATTAACTTAAGCCTGTTTTACAAATCTGTTCAGTGTACTCCAGCATTCCATCATACTTTTGTTCACATCTTTAAATTTTTGAAGCAAAGAAAATTACCTTGTTATCAACTTAAGCCTGTGTTTCAGCTTTCTTCAGTGTACCCGAGCTTTCCAACATAGTCTTTTTCACATCTATAAACTTTGAAGCAATGAACAATTACCTTGTGATTTACTTACTGTGTTACAGCTTTAATCATAGTATCCAAGGGCTCCATCATACTTTTGTTCACATTTACAAAGCTTTGCATAAATTAATAATATCCTTCTTATTAACTTTAGCCAGTGTTTCAGATATCTTCGGTGTATCCGAGGGCTCTATAATACTTTTGTTCAAATTTATAAATTTTTCAGAAATGAACATTTACCTTGTTATTAACTTTAGCCTATGTCACAGCCATCTTAATTGTGTCCCAGGAATCCATTATACTTTTGTTCATATCTGTAAATTTTTGAAGCAATGAACAATTACCTTGTTATTAACTTTAGCCTGTGTTACAGCTTTCTTCAGTGTACTCCAGCGTTCCATCATACTTTTGTTCACCACTTTCTCATACTCTTTTTGATCCTTGTAAATCTGCATGGCCTCGATCTTCTTGAACTCTTCCTCTTTGTCATGTAGAATTTTCTAAAAGAAAAATATAAAAGTGATATTTACAATTGTTATCGAGATTGATACTGCATCATCAAATAAACTATGATGTTTTCATCTATTCCTGCACAATCACACTTAGTGATGCCGCTCAAGAAAAAAAATTGGGAAAACATATCATAAAATGAAGAAATTGCTTGCTACAAGAGATTTCTTCATTTTACAAAATGTTTTACTCAGAGAGTTGAAACAAGAGGGCCAGAATGGCCCTAAAATCACTCACCTGACTAATGTAAGATGATTCAAAATTGAAATTGGCCCAATGGTTACTGAGAAGATGTTTAAAGATTTCAAAGTAAAAAACTGCCCTACCCTTCCAAGCCCTTATTTGGTCATCAATCAAAATTCCATGAACAACTTTTGAAAAGGGTCACCCAAGGAACATTCATGCCAAATTTGGTTGAAATTGGCCCAATAGTTACTGAGGAGAAGATGTTTAAAGATTTCTAAGTCAAAAACAGCCTCGCCCTGCCACGCCCATATTTGGGCATAAATCAAAATTCCACGAACAACTTTTGAAAAGGGTCACCCAAGGAACATTCATGCAAAGTTTGGTTGAAATTGGCCCAATGGTTACTGAGAAGAAGATGTTTAAAGATTTCTAAGTCAAAAACTGCCACGCCCTGCCACGCCCATATTTGGGCATAAATCAAAATTCCACGAACAACTTTTGAAAAGGGTCACCAAAGGAACATTCATGCCAAATTTGGTTGAAATTGGCCCAATGGTTACTGAGGAGAAGATGTTTAAAGATTCCTAAGTCAAAAACTACCACGCCCTGCCACGCCCATATTTGGGCATAAATCAAAATTCCACGAACAACTTTTGAAAAGGGTGACCCAAGGAACATTCATACCAAATTTGGTTGAAATTGGCCCAATGGTTACTGAGGAGAAGATGTTTAAAGATTTCTAAGTTAAAAACTGCCACGCCCTGCCACGCCCATATTTGGGGGTCAATCAAAAATCCGTGAACAACCTTTGAGAAGGGTCACCCAAGGAACATTCCTACCAAGTTTGGTTGAATTCCGCCCAGTGGTTACTGAGGAGAAGATGTTTAAAGAATTGTTGACGACTTCCGACGCACGACGCACAAAAGGTGATACCAAAAGCTCACCTTGAGCACGTTGTGCTCAGGTGAGCTAAAAATCTAAAGTTTCATAGATTTTGAATTATTGTCTGCAACACCTTTCAATTTGAACCATTCTAAAATTTTGCCATTTGGAAATGGGTTAACTAAATACCTGATTTCAAATTTCTGAAAAAAAATTCTGGACAATTTAATACAGAATAAAATAAAAGGTTTTCTGCCTGATTCTTAGTTCTGTTCTCAGTTCTATAGCTCTGTCACAGGGAGCTTCTAGGGAGAACCAAATGGCCTCCTTTCATTTCTTTAACCAATTTTCTCAATAACACTAATCCAATCCCATCCAATAGGTGCTAACCACCTTCACCCTTTCCAAACACAATCCTGCTTTCTAACGCCCCTCAAGAAAAAGGGCTTTGGAAAACAATGTGGAAAATGAGAAAATTGCTTGCTTCATCATCCCCAATTTTTTCTACCCAAAAAAACTTTAAAAATTTCATTAACTACAAATTATTGTTAGCAATTTTTTTTAATTTGGGCCAGTCTCAAGTTTTGTTGTTTGGTAATGGGTTCCACTACCTTTCAATAACCTAAAATAAGAAATGTATCAAAAATAGATTTCCATCCCTTCCAGTTTTTTATATTTGGGATACCGGCCACTGTTAGTGTTGATCCCTGCTTGTAATAAGAAATTTGTCTTTTTCTTACAATCATATTTACTCTTCATAGCACTTATTTTTCAGTACAAAATTACGAGGAAACTTCCTCTGCAAGTTCTTTCAATTAGGAACATGGTAACCATTTGTTGTCTAGTAATTCGTTGAATGTAGAGAAAGGTTATCAACATTGCAAATTCTCCTTTTTTTCACAAAAGTCACAGAATTCTAAATGCTCTGCCTTCAGATTTTTAATCAATTAACAGACAACAGAATTTAGACTGGTCCAATTTTAAAGAACTTGCAGAAAACAATTTAAAGTTCATAAAATTTCCAAATAAGATGTATTTTATTATAGAAAACATCTGGGAAAATATTTCACATGCAATTTCTCCATTTTTCACAATGTTTTCCAAGCTCTTGTGGTAATGACAAAGTTGGTTGTGAGGGAACAGATTAAACAACAGGAAGAAAGCTTTTCTAATACTTTATGAGAAATGGAGAGCAGATAAACAAGATTTAAACAGGTTATGATTTATCAAATGACCAGATGATATAATTTAGACAAGGTCAAACTGAAGAAAAGGAAGAAAACAATTCATAGTGAATTTACATAAGAGTCAAATAGTGAAGAAAACATTGGTGCAAAAGGAAACCTGTTTGTAATAAGCAATTTCTCCCTTAGCCAATTTTTTTTCCAAGTGTTTTTCCTCAATCAGAACAAAATACAGAATTGTGTATGGGATACTAAACTGAAACCAACCTGTTTCTTCAATTCAAACTCCCTCTCTACTTCTTCTCTAATGGCAACCCTATCTACTTCCTGTCCTGGTCCAGCATCTTTTACAGCTGTAACAAATAAAAACTACATTTTCGAACAAAATATAAGAAATGTTTCATTGAGATTATACTCCCCAAAAATTGTTGGTAGATTGTCAGAATAATAAAATACATAGACATTGTAGTGAACTACACCAACTGAAATCCGACAAGAAGACATTTGAGATAATCAAACACAAATTTTCTAGTGAAATTCATCTTGGATTATGCGGGACGGTACCGGATTTTCAAAGTCTGTCCCGGCACCCCACATTCTTTAAAGATGTCCCGGAAATTTGAGACGTATTGAGGCGATTATTTACCTTTATACAAATCGGCTAGACTAACCATTTTTGCACTTGCCAGATTACCAGACATTGGCAAATATAAGTTATTCTCGTTTTGATTGTCAAACATTTGTTTGTTCCGCACTTAGACGGTCGTTTCGAACTTAACTGTAATTATAGCTTAGTTTAGTAATTCTAAGGTCCAGCAGTGATTTGTAGTTTATTCTATGAACAAGGGAGATTCCTGGAGATCAATGCTCAGGTCTTTTGGAATCAACTTAGTCCTTATATGCTTCTATTTATGGATGATTTTATATTAATTTATCACAATCACACATTTGAATCTGGGCTTGTAAAGTTTATAAAAATAAAAAAAAAATCACTACATTAATACAAGTTTCTCATTTTCTTACAGTTTTCATTGATAGTAAGTACTAAAACCATACAATTCAAATAATCAGTAAAATCCCAAGAATACAGATAATTTGATTTGTGGAATTAAATAAACAAAAAAGGCTGCTTTGATAATATTGCTTGTTTGTCAATTTAATTAAAAGAAGAAACAAAGAATATGAAAAGTCTTACTTCATGGATAGAAAATAAATAATTAGAGTTTCGAACAATAAATCCCAAATTGTCTACAATTAACAAATGACCAAGTTTTGTGCACAACTTCTTCTGGTAAAAAACTGCAACACATGGGTGACCCTCTGAGTTTGTTTAGTCGGTCTCTTTGATGTGTATCACAACCCTTCACTCCCATAGGGTAGAATGAAAAGACCCGACGTTTTAGTGACATCAGCTGTGTTTTCCATTAACAGACACTAGTGTTGAAAAAAAAACCTATATGACTATGACCTTTGCTAAAATTAAAATCGCCGATATTAAAAAAGAACTTTGGATAAGTAGTTTATGAAAAGGTAAGTTATGGCTAAAATTAAATCTACACAAGCTCTTTCTAGATTTTTACAATTAGTTGGTGGAAGTGCTGAAATGGAAACACTTGTTTGTTTTTAGTCAAATGTCCTGAAATTGCTGGAAAAAAGTATGGCACGTCCACATAAAATAACAAGAGGCCCATGAGGGCCTGAGACGCTCTACTGGTCATCAAGTTTTCCGTTAAAGAAATCTGATATTTAAGGAAGTTAATTGCTCAAAGAAGAATGCATAAAAGAAAAAAGAAAGGGCTTTATCCCCTTTATCATTTTAAGCAACAATCCTCAGGGCCCCTTTTCTCATGTTTCATGACGGATTCCAAAAGAAAGTTACCTTATGACCCTACAATCATTCTGTGAATATTTCATCAGAATCTGACAATAATTGTGGACTTTATCACATAAACAGGATTGTTTTGAATGAAAATCAATAAGGCCCCTTTTCCTGTGATTTCTGATGGATCAATTTCATTCCAGAAGGAACTTTCCTTACAACCCTACAATTGTCCTGTGAAATTTAAAAGACAATTTGATAATAATTGTGATCTTCATCACATACACAAGAAAGTTTTGAATGATGATCTGTAAGGCCCCTTTTCCTGTGTTTCGAATGCCACAATTATTCCATGCATGTTTGAAGAGAATCAAATAAAACTGTTGACTTTATTGTGTTAACAAAGATATTAAATTCAAGTTCTCATAAGGCCCCTTTTCCCGTGATATTTTACTGTTGGTTTTATCATTCTTTGAAAGTTAAAAGTGAATCCGATGAAATATTGGGAATTCATTATATTTACTAGAATATTTAAAAAAAAAATCATATGGCCCCTTTTTACATGATACTTGATGGATTGTACCCAGTACTGAAAAGAACAATTTAAGTGATTGTACAATCATTCTGTGAAATTTTGAAGTGAATCCGGTGAAATCAAGGGACATCATTGTGTTAACCAGAATATTTAAAAAAGTTTTTCATAAGGCCCCTTTTTATGTGACACTTGCCATAATCAGATCCACTGTCAAAATCAACAATTGGAATGATGGTACAATCAATCTGTGTATTCTGTGGAATTTATTGTGTTAATGAGTTTAAAGTGAAATCTTCATAGGGCCCTTTTTTCTCATGATACTTTACAGAACAAACAAAATTTCAAAAGGAACAATTCTAATGAAGGTACAATCATTCTTTAAAAGTTAAAGAGAATCAATGAAAACAGTGGACTGAATTGTGTCAAGAATTTTTGTAACAAAATTTTCATAAGGCCCCTTTTTCCGTGAAACTTAACAAATCAGACCCAATGTACAAAGGAACAATCCTAGTGATAGTTTGAAGAAAATGATAAAGACTGAGGACTTTATTGTAACAATGATGTTTTGTAATAAAATTTTTATAAGGTCCCTTTTCTTGTGTCCCTTAACCAATCAGGCCTAATTTACAAAGGAACAATCCAATTGATGGTACAATCATTCTATTAAAGTTTGAAGAGATTCTGATGGGACTGAGGACATTGTTGTGTTTATGAGGATTTGGTAATAATTTTTCATACAGCCCCTTTTCCTATGATACTAGACAGATCAGGCCCAATTTGGAAAGAAACAATCCTAATGATAGTACAAACATTCTGTGAAAGTTTGAACAGAATCTGATGAAAACTGCAGACTTTATCTTGGTGTAAAATTTTTAAAATAAAATTTTCATAAGGCTCCTTTTCCTGTGATACTTGGAAGGATCAGGTCTCATGTCATCAACAATCGTGTTTATTGTACAATGATTCTGTGAAGGTTTGAATAAAATCCAATGAAAGCTCTGGACTTGGTTACAAGGATTATAGATAAGATTCTCAAAGGTCCCTTTTCCCATGATACTAGACAGATCACGCCTATTTTGAAAGGAAAGAACCCTCATGATGGAATAATCATTCTGTGAAAGTTTTAAAAGAATCTGATGAAAACTGTTGACTTTACTGTGGTACAATGATTTTAAAATTAAATTTCATAATGCTCCTTTTCCTGTGATACTTGACGGATCAGGTCTAATGCAAACACCAACAATCATTATTATTGTACAATTATTCTGTGAATGATTGAAGAAAATCCGATGAAAGCTCTGGACTTGGTAACAAGGATTTATAAATGAAATTTTCATAAGGCCCCTTTTCCTGTGTTTCTTGACAGTTCGAGCCCTGTTATGAAAAGAATGATAGTTATGACCTTCCAATCAATCCGTGAAAGTTTCAACAAAATCTGATCAAAGCTGTGGGCTTCATTGTGTTAACAGGGTTTTATTAATTAAATTTTCATTTAGCCCCTTTTCCCATGTTACTTGATGGATCTTTACCAATTCCAAAGGGAACTCTTCTTACAAAAGTATGATTATTCTGTTTGAGTATAAAGACATCCCCATCTCATCTGTGGACTTACAAGCATTAATTAAGATTTTTTTAATTGAATTTTCCTAAGGCCCCTTTTCCTATGTTTCTCAATGGATCAGACCCAATTTGAAAGGAACAATCCTTATGATGGTACAATCATTATGTGAAAGTTTGAAGTCAATCAGGTGAAATCTAGGGCCATGGTGTGTTAACTAAGATTTTTTTTATTAAATTTTCATAGGCCCCCTTTTCCCATGAAACTTGATGGATCAAACCTACTTCCGAAAGGAACAATCCATTTAATGTAATAATCATTCTGGGAATGTTTGAAGAGAATTTGTTGAAAACTATGGACTCTATTGTGTTTACGAGGACTTTTTCAATCCAGTTTTTATCGGGCCCCTTTTTCCCGTGGTCCTTGACTGATCATACCAAATTTTGAAAGGAACAATTCTTATGATGGTACAATCATTCTGTGACAGTTTGAAGTCAATCAGATGAGAACTGTGGACTCTAGAGTGTTAACAAAGATCTTTGAATTAAATTTTAATAAGGCCCTTTTCCTATGTTTCTTGAGGAATCATATCTGATACCGAAAGGAACAATCACTATGAAGGTACAATCATTCTGTGAAAGTTTGAAGAGAATCCGTTGAAAATTGTTGGCTCTAGATAATTGTTGAGAATTTTTTATTAAAATTTTCATTTGGCCCCTTTTTCCTGTGTTTCTTGACCGATCATACCCAATTTCGAAAGGAACAATCCTTATGACGGTACAATCATTCTGTGAAAGTTTGAAAGGAATCCGATGAAAACTGTGGACTCCAGGGTGTTAAAGAGGATTTCTTAAAAGATTTTTTGATTAAATTTTCATAGGCCCCCTTTTCCAAAGAACTTTGATTGAAACCTACTGCAGAAAGGAACAACCCTTATGATGGTACATCATTCTGTGAAAGTTTAAATACAATCTGATGAAAACTGTGGACTCTAGAGTGTTAACAAAGGATTTTTTAATCAAATTTTTTTAAAAGGCCCGTTTTCCTGTGTTTCTTGACAGATCATACCCATTTTCGAAAGGAATGATCCTAATGATGGTACAATCATTCTGAGAAAGTTTGAAGAGAATCCAATGAAAACTGTGGACTCTATCGCGTAAAAGAGGATTTTTAATGGAATTTTTAATCATATTTTCATAAGGCCCCTTTTCCTATGTTTCTTGACGGATCATACCCATTTTCGAAAGGAACTATCCTTATGTTGGTACAATCATTCTGTGAAAGTTTGAATTGAATCTGATGAAAACTGTGGACTCTATAGCGTAAATGAGGATTTTTAAATTAAATTTTCATAAGGCCCCTTTTCCTGTGTTTCTTGACAGATCATACCCATTTTCGGAAGGAACGATCCTTATGATGGTACAATAATTCTGAGAAAGTTTTAAGAGAAACCGATGAGAACTGTGGACTCTATCGTGTAAACGAGAATTTTTAATGGAATTTTCAATTATATTTTCATAAGGCCCCTTTTCCCGTGTTTCTTGACAGATCATACCATATTTCAAAGGAACGGTCCTTATGTTGGTACAATCATTCTGAGGAAGTTTAAATATAATCTGATGCAAACTGTGGACTCAAGAGTGTTCACGAGGATTTTTTAATTAAATTTTCATAAGGCCCCTTTTCCCGTGTTTCTTGACGGATCATACTCATTTTCAGAAGGAACAATCCTTATGATGGTACAATCATTCTGAGAAAGTTTGAAGAGAATCCGATGAAAACTGTGGACTCTATCGCGTAAAAGAGGATTTTTAATGGATTTTTTACTTAAATTTTCATAAGGCCCCTTTTCCTGTGTTTCTTGACGGATCATACCAAATTTCGAAAGGAACGATCCATATGATGGTACAATCATTCTGAGAAAGTTTGAAGAGAATCCGATGAAAACTGTGGACTCTAATCGCGTAAATGAGGATTTTTTAATTAAGTTTTAATTAGGCCTCTTTTCCCGTGTTTCTTGACGGATCATACCAAATTTCGAAGGAACTATCCATATGATGGTACTATCATTCTGTGAAAGTTTGAAGGGAATCCGATGAAAACTGTGGACTTTATCACGTAAACAAGGAAAAGTTTAATGGAAGAACAGACCTTCGGACGCCGGATAGGAAAAAGCCATCGCTATAGCTCTAGTGGCCTTCGGCCAGTAGAGCTAAAAATGGACTTATTAATCAAAGGGCCATAAATCAGTCAAAAATAAATGGACCATGACCAAAATAGGATATGCACATATCTGACTTATGCCGAGTCTTTCTGTGAAATTTGAATCAAATCCGTCCAATGATTACCGAGAAAGAACCATAACTCCGTCAAAAATCAATAGATCATAACCAAAATAGATTGTACACATCTCTGTTTGATACTGATTATATCAGTGAAGTTTGAATAAAATCCATCCCATAGTTGCCGGGAAGTTGAGCAGACACAAAAAAGCAACAGACAGATGAACAGGCTGGGCTGACTCCTACATAATTATATAAACATAAACAGCAACGGTATAGAGAGTATTAGTCTGAAAAAAGTCTGAAAAATACTGTTACAATGATTTTTTACCCATTATTAGATGACAAAATTTTAGACTGGTCCAAAACAAGAGTCATGTAGGACATGGCCATCCCTCGCCATAAAAGCTTGATAGTAAACTGAAGCCAGTTAGATTTAGGCTTCTTGTGCACTGCATTTCTTCTCAATGAGTTCGATAATAGCTATTATACTTTCAGGGATATGCTCAGGACAAAATCTAAGTCTTTAAAACAACAAAGGGCAATAACTCCAAAATTATGCAAGCAAGAGTTGTGGTTCTTGTAAACTGCACTTCTTCTCAACATCATCTATCCACCTTTGAAGTTTCAAGTTAATAGCTATTATACTTTCAGAGATATGCCCCTGACAAAAGCTTAGTCTTTAAAACAACAAAGGGCAATAACTCCAAAATTATGGAAGCAAGATTCGTGGTTCTTGTGCACTGCACTTCTCCTCAATGAGATCTATCCACCTATGAAGTTTCAAGTTGATAGCAATTATACTTTCAGAGATATGCTCCAGACAAGTTTAATGACGGAAGGAGGGAATGATGGAATGACGGAAGGATGGAATGACAGACGGAGACCATTACTATATCCCCTTTGCTGAAACGGCGGGGGATAATAAATAAAGCAGACAACACTTTTTAGTGAGGAAATTTAAAAAAAGATTGTCTAATATGGATAGAAAACATTATAGATAATAAAGGAATTAATTGTTACAAGCAAATTCTTTTTATTTCACCATGTATTCCTTTCTTCTTGGTGGGGTGTGACCAATAGCAAGGGTGTTTGGGAATGGGTAAACATTTTTGTATTAAATGAGTTGAAAACTAAGTCATGATTGTGTTGATTATTGAGTATAAATACAAACAGAATTGTCCCACCTTTATTTATAGCATCTTCAACTGCTTTTTCAAGCTCAGCATCAATTTGACTGAGTTGTTTATCAAATTTGGCATCAATCTTCTTGCGATCTGTGTCTGTAACAGCAGAGTATGGAATGTGGAATAAACATCGAGTCAGATTGTCAAACCATCCCTCACGACTAGCAATATGTTGATTCTTCTTCATGTCCATTACAACCTTATCATTCTGAAAATTTACATACTCATTGGAAAATTCTACTTCTCAAATAAAAAGTGTTAGCACATGCTCAAAAAATATGTGAGCAGGGGTGTGGAATTCCAATGTACAATAAGTCCAACGGGGGTTTTCATCTGAGGGACATATACATTTTTCAAGGCCACTTTTCTGGGGACAAGCAAATACCAGGGCAAATCTTGGTGTGTTAAATATATCTCAAAGATAACCCAATTTATAGTTGAAAATTTTCATGATGTTAAAATGTAGAGCAGAAAATATTGTGGTATATAAAGAAAATGAGTATTTTCTTCATTAACAATAGTGTTTTTTCTAAAAATGTATATCTTCCCTTTTTTTGCAGACAAGTCTTTTAAAGTCTTGACATGTAGATAATCATGTCTTACTTGTCCAGGGACAAGTGAAAAAATCTGTATTTCCACACCACTAGCGTGAGCCATTAAGCAAAAATAGACCTCTAGGGAAATCTCTGAAACAAACTCTTGAAAAAATAGATCAGACCAAACAGAAGTCAATTAGAAGAACAAAGGTGCCAAATTTTTTTTGACAGCCATCCACAAAAGTAGGAGTTGTGTTCCAGACAAGCTCTTTTTTAAGATTTGAACTTGACCAGTAATCTGAAAGCCAAGATTTGTTTAAAAATTCAAATCTGCCATTAATGAAGAACAACTGTGCTAAGTCATTCTGAAATCCATCAATATTTGTAGGTGTACTTTGACCAATGACATTGAGCTCAAGGTTAGGTGTTGTGCAATTTAATTCTACATCTTGACCTTTGACCTTGAAGCTTATATTCAATATTTTGTTTTAAATGTTACATCTATTCATTATGGGGAACAACTTTGTTAAACTGCATTTGAAATTTATTCATAAATGAAGAAGTTATGCTCTGGGCAAGCTCAGCCTGATGGATAGACAGTTTAAAACAAAAACAAGAGGACCATGATGATCCTAAATCGCTCCCCTGAGTATGATGGTTCATGGCTTTATGATATAAACAAAATAGCAAAGCCCTCTGTCTAATTATTTTGGAGAAGATGTATAGGATTTTTCTTTTATCCTAGGTATATTGATAATCCCACCATATAGCACTAATTTCCTGAATATGGTAATGCTTTGAAGACATCAATACATACCAAGTATAAAAGCTCTAGACCTAATGGTTTAAGAGAAGAAGGTTTTCAAAGATATAATTATTTATTCCTAACTAAAATTAGGGATTACACAGAAAAGGGCTAAATTTTTTAAGTAATTTGGTAGAGGGCCAATGGCTGATGATCTGTACCAAATATCAAAGTTCTAGGCTTTATGGTTTCGGAGAAGAAAGTTTTCAAAGATTTCCTTCTTTATTTCTTTGTAAAATCAGGGATTGCACAGAAAAGGGCTAATTTTCAGAGTATGATAATTCTTTGAAGTATTTTGGTAAAGGGTCAATATATGATGATATGTACCAAATTTCAAAGCTTTATGCCTTATGGTTTGGGAGAAGAAGATTTTAAAAGTTTTCCTTCTTTATTTCTATGTAAAATCAGGGATTGCCCAGAACGGGGCTTATTTTCAGAATACGGTAATTCTTTGAAGTATTTTGGTAGAGGGTCAATAGATGATGATTTGTACAAAATATCAAAGCTCTAGGCCTTATGGTTTGGGAGAAGAAGATTTTTAAAGATTTCCTTCTTTTTTTCTATGTAAAATCAGGGATCACAAAGAAAAGGGCCAATTTTCAGAATACAGTAATTCCTTGAAGTATTTTGGTAGAGGGTCAATAGATGATGATTTGTACAAAATATCAAAGCTCTAGGCCTTATGGTTTGGGAGAAGAAGATTTTAAAAGATTTCCTTCTTTATTTCTATGTAAAATCAGGGATTGCCCAGAAGAGGGCTAATTTTCAGAATATGGTAATTCTTTGAAGTATTTTGGTAGAGGGTCATTAGATGATGATTTGTACCAAATATCAAAGCTCTAAGCCTTACTGCTTTGGAGGAGAAGATTTTTAAAGTTTTTTTCACTCCGTTGCCATGGCAACCAGAGTTCTTCATGAATTTTAATTCTTTGAAGTATTTTGAAAGAACATGCCCTAAGGATCATTTCTGTGAAGTTTTGCTAAAATTCCATGGTTAGTTTAGGAGAAGATTTTTTTGTAATTATGAATGGACGGATGGACAGACGGACGACGGACAATGGCCGATCACAATAGCTCCCCCAGAGCACTTCGTGCTCAGGTGAGCTAACAAATATAGCTCCATCTATAGACAGGGGATATTTAACACACTTATATGCAAGGTATATTAATATGCTCTGGACAATATCAGTTTGAAATTTCAAACAAATTTACATGTGTACCTAGGAAAGGTTTGGTCTTATCCACAGTCTGATCAAAATCTTCAATATGCATTCTGCAGCAGATTTGTATTGACTCAATCAATTCCAATTCCATCAATTATTGTAAAAAATATGCTCTGAACAAGAATAGACACACATACATACCACCACCCACACACGCACATGCCACCGTCCACACACATGCACACACATGCACACAAGGACAGAGGTAACTCCATATACCCATCACAATTATATGGTGGCCCTTTAGCCGGGGCGTAGAAAGGTTCTTATTCAGCATGACATAGGTTCAAGTACTCACCTGTGTTTCTACAAGTTTCTGTACAGTTCTTATCTCAGATTCTTGTTTCTCTTGAAGATCAGTTAATACTGAAACAAACACCTCCTCCTCCATTTTGTAATCTTGTAGGTCAGGCTGGGATTGATTTAAAAGACGTCTGCCAACTGAAAAGGAATTCTTCATATGACTTTTTAGTTCACAGCTTAACTGAAGTCAATTGATATTTGTAATAAACATTTTGGGGGGGTATTATTTCTCTTTGTGCCCCACATAAACAAGAACTTAGTTCTAATGCTAGTATCTAGAGTCAACAGTTAAGTATGTTAAATACATGCAGTGTTTATGTAAATTGGACTATGCATTAGATTTCAAACCATTTTACTTATGCCTTTATCCATAATAAAACAACAAAATTTTGGACTGGTTCAAATTGAAAGAAGTAACAGATGACAATTTAAAGATGATAAACTTTTGGAATATCTCTATGTTTCTGGAGGGAAAACAATGTGGAAAATGAAGAAATTGCTAGCAATTCATTTTGTTTTTCCAAACTTTTACTTTGAGGGCCCTAAAAATTTGTATCTTTGAATGGGGTTTAACACCACTTTTAACGGAATTTCAGCCATTCTGTATTGCAACAGCTGGAGCACCTAACAATGGACTCCAGGTATTGCTCAAACCAGTAATATCACTAGATCCTTTCTGAAAAGAATTGTGTGGTAAAGGGTTTAGCTGCAGGTATTGAGAAGGCTGGACAGCCACAGTGAAATCAAATTACAGCTGATTGAAACCTCGAGTCCGTAGCTATCAAAAAAGAAAAAAATGAAATCTCTGAATAGCCTATATAAGCTAAATATTATTATTTGAAGAAATGGAATGAAATGTTACCCTTTTTAAAAAAAATCATTTGCATTGCTTTAATTGATCTTAAATGCTTTTTGTACAAAAATAGTATCTTTTATTTCCTAGTCATTATTTTCAATTTATTTGTAAATTCATTTCACTTCACCCACATAATGACACTTTTTACTTTCATCAAGAAAAACAATTGGGAAAATATTGTGTGAAATTAACAAGAGCAATGTCAGACATGGCAATCCCCCGCCGTAAAAGCTTGATAGTAAACTGAAGCCAGTTAGATTTGGGTTTCTTATGCACTGCATTTCTTCTCAATGAGTTCTATAATAGCTATTATACTTTCAGAGATATGCTCAGGACAAAATCTAAGTCTTAACAAGAGGACCATGATGGTCCTAAATCGCTCCCCTGAGTATGATGGTTCATGGCTTTATGATATAAACAAAATGGCAAAGCCCTCTGTCTAATTATTTTGGAGAAGATGTTAACAGATTTCTCTTTTAATCCTAGGTATATTGATGATCCCACCATATAGCACTAATTTCCTGAATATGGTAATGCTTTGAAGTATAGACATCAATACATACCAAGTATAAAAGCTTTAAGCCTAATGGTTTAGGAGAAGAAGGTTTTCCAAGATACCATTATCTATTCCTAACTAAAATTAGGGATTGCACAGAAAAGGTGTAATTTTTTAAGTAATCTGGTAGAGGGTCAATGACTGATGATATGTACCAAATATTAAAGCTCTAGGCTTTATGGTTTTGGAGAAGAAGATTTTCAAAGATTTCCTTCTTTATTCCTTCGTAAAATCAGGAATCGCACAGAAAAGGGCTAATTTTCAGAGTATGATAATTCTTTGAAGTTTTTTGGTAGACGGTCAATATATTATTATATGTACCAAATATCAAAGCTCTAGGCCTTATAGTTTGGGAGAAGAAGATTTTAAAAGATTTCCTGCTTTATTTTTATGTAAAATCAGGGATTGCCCAGAAGAGGGCAAATTTTCAGAATAGGGTAATTCTTTGAAGTATTTTGGTAGACGGTCAATAGATGATGATTTGTACTAAATATCAAAGCTCTAGGCTTTATGGTTTGGGAGAAGAAGATTTTAAAAGATTTCCTTCTTTATTTCTATGTAAAATCAGGGATCACAAAGCAAAGGGCTAATTTTCAGAATACGGTAATTCTTTGAAGTATTTTGGTAGAGGGTTAATAGATCATGATTTGTACCAAATATCAAAGCTCTAGGCCTTATGGTTTGGGAGAAGAAGATTTTCAAAGATTTCCTACTTTATTTCTATGTAAAATCAGAGATCGCCCAGAAAAGGGCTAATTTTTAGAATATGGTAATTCTTTGAACTATTTTGGTAGAGGGTCAATAGATGATGATGTACACCAAATATCAAAGCTCTACGCTTTATGGTTTGGGAGAAGAAGATTTTTAAAGATTTCCTTCTTTATTTCTATGTTAAATCAGGGATCTCCCAGGTAGTGCTAATTTTCAGAATACGGTAATTCTCTGAAGTATTTTGGTAGAGGGTCAATAGATGTTGATATATACCAAATATCAAAGCTCTAGGCCTTATGGTTTGGGAGGAGATGATTTTTTAAGTTTTTTCACTCCGTTGCCATGGCAACCAGAGTTCTTCATGGATTATAATTCTTTGAAATATTTTGAAAGAGCATGACCTAAGGATCATTTCTGTGAAGTTTTGTTGTAATTCCATGGTTAGTTTAGGAGGAGAAGATTTTTTTGTAATTGTGAACGGACAGACGGACAGACAGACGGACGGATGGACGGACGACAGACGATGACCGATCACAATAGCTCCTCCAGAGCACTTCGTGCTCAGGGGAGCTAAAAACAAGAGGACCATGATGGTCCTAAATGGCTCCCCTCAGTATGATGGTTCATGGCTTTATGATATAAACAAAAAAGCAAAGCCCTCTGTCTAATTATTTTGGAGAAGATGTTTAAGGATTTCTCTTTTAATCCTAGGTATATTAATGATCCCACCATAAAGCACTAATTTTCTGAATATGATAATGTTTTGAAGACATCAATACATACCAGGTATAAAAGCTCTAGGCCTAATGGTTTAGGAGAAGAAGATTTTCAAAGATATCATTATTTATTTCTAACTAAAATTAGGTATTGCCAAAAAAAGGGCTAATTTTTTTAAGTATTTTGGAAGAGGGTCAATGGCTGATGATGTGTACCAATAAAAGCTTTAGGCTTTATGGTTTGGGAGAAGAAAATTTTCAAAGATTTCCTTCTTTATTCCTTTGTAAAATCAGGGATTGCACAGAAAAGGGCTAATTTTCAGAGTATGATAATTCTTTGAAGTATTTTGGTAAAGGGTCAATAAATTATGATATGTACAAAATATCAAAGTTCTAGGCCTTAAGGTTTGGGAGATGAAAATTTTTTAAGATTTCCTTCTTTTATTCTTTGTAAAATCAGGGATTGCCCAGAAGAGGGCTAATTTTCAGAATACGGTAATTATTTGAAGTATTTTGGTAGAGGGTTAATAATTGATGATTTGTAGCAAAAATCAAAGTTCTAGGCCTTAAGGTTTGGTAGAAGAAGATTTTCAAAGATTTCCTTCTTTAATTCTATGTAAAATCAGGGATTGCCCAGAAGAGGGCTAATTTTCAGAATATGGTAATTATTTGAAGTATGTTGGTAGAGGGTCATTAAATGATGATTTGTACCAAAAATCAAAGTTCTAAGCCTTATGGTTTGGGAGAAGAAGATTTTCAAATATTCTTTTTTTAATTCTATATAAAATCAGGGATTGCCTAGAAGAGGGCTAATTTTCAAAATATGGTAATTCTTTGAAGTATTTTGGTAGAGGGTGAATAGATGATGATGTATACCAAATATCAAAAATCTAGGCCTTATGGTTTGGGACAAGAAGATTTTAAAAGATTTCCTTCCTTATTTCTATGTAAAATCAGGGATTACAAAGTAAAGGGCTAATTTTTAGAATATGGTAATTCTTTGAAATATTTTGGTAGAGGGTGAATAGATGATGATGTTTACCAAATATCAAAGCTCTAGGCCTTATGGTTTGGGACAAGAAGATTTTAAAAGATTTCCTTCCTTATTTCTATGTAAAATCAGGGATTACAAAGTAAAGGGCTAATTGTCAGAATACTGTAATTCTTTGAAGTATTTTGGTAGAGGATCAATAGGTGATGATTTGTACCAAATATCAAAGCTCTAGGCCTTATGGTTTGGGTGAAGAAGATCTTTCAAGATTTCCTTCTTTATTTCAATGTAAAATCAGGGATCACAAAGAAAAGGGCTAATTTTCATAATACGGTAAATTTTTGAAGCATTTTGGTAGAGGGTCAATAGATGATGATTTGTACCAAATATCTAAGCTCTTGGCCTTACTGCTTGGGAGGAGAAGATTTTTTAAGTTTTTTCACTCCGTTGCCATGGCAACCAGAGTTCTTCATGGATTTCAATTCTTTGAAGTATTTTGAAAGAGCATGACCTAAGGATCATTTCTGTGAAGTTTTGTTGAAATTCCATGGTTAGTTTAGGAGGAGAAGATTTTTTTGTAACTGTGAACGGACGGACGGACAGACAACGGACGAGGACCGATCACAATAGCTCCCCCACAGAACTTTCAAGTCTTAAATTTTGCCATCTGGTAATAGGTTAATTTCTTAGTTTGCCAGTGTAAAGAGAGAAATTTGTTTCTCATTTTAACAATTAGACAAATTTATCTATGGATTAAGTCTTTGAAGTTACAGTACCACACAGTATCAGCATGAAAGTTAGGTGTACTTGGAAAAAAAAAAAATCATATTTTTATCTTAAACCAGATTACCCGCATTTTTTTCATCAATCAAATCAAATTTTGATGAAAATCTAAATCTTCGGTGAAACTGTAGCAATAATCCTTCACCAATTTCCACATATTCCCATTTATTACACACCTTATGAAAAAAGCCAATTTCTTTATTTTCTACAATGTCATCAACCCAGAAATATTAAGGTTTTAGCATTTCATCAACTTTCAATTGTTGACTGTAACTTCTATAGACTTGGACCAGTCTAAAAAATAATCTGGTAAAGGTTTAAAAGTTTAGAAAAAAAATCTTACTTTCTAGCCTACAAAAGGCAGCTTCTGTCAAGATTTTCAGCATTTCAGATCTATTCTGCGCCACAACTGACAGATGAGCTTTGGCATCATCATGGTTGAGATGCTCTTCATCCATCTCTTGTACTGTCCTCATGGATCTGTCTCTCAACCTCTGATGTTCTTGATCACATTGCAGAAGGTCAGATTTCAGTTCCTGAAGTCATCATACATATGATGTTACAAAAGTGTTCATTGATTTTCATTTAATTTAAGCAGTTATTCTAAAAGTGTTAAAAACGATGTCTTGCCAATATGAAATCTGATTTAGAGGTGAAGGTTTTTTCTGTTCAAAAGAAACTATGATGCAATTTTACAAGACAGGCAGGAAAAGTCGATATCATTTATTCATAATAATGTATCCAAAGTCTTTAGATGATCAAGCACATTTTACTTTACAAATTTGTTTCATGAGATGTAGACCTGTACCTCACTCTTCAGAAGTAAAACAGTTATTGCACAAAGGGCTATAGGGTTAATCTTACATAAACAGTAATCACAATGTATATGTATCCAAAGCTCCAGATAAGGTGTTGTATTTGTGCTTCACTAAATTATGTTTGTTGTGCGTTGGATTCCAAGTTGTTGATATTCACTGGGATCGTCCTATGGGGATGGTTCAAATGTGTACCCACAACACGGCTCCCGATAAGTGTAATAGAATGCAATGTTACGTCGAGCTCTATGTTGTGTGCACTCACCAGGGTTATCCCATCGAGACAAACGTAATGAGTATTCACAACACAGGGTACAAGAAGGGAATTACTAGCTTATAATGTCTTCATCCTCTCCTGTCTGTATTTCTGTATGTAATTGTAAAATTACGTTGCATAAAAGGTGTTTATTTCTATGTCTGCAGGTGTTCACTAATTCACTTCTTTTGTTCAGAGAGGCCATGTCGCGCCTTTTGGTGATGTAAAATTTTTCTTTCAGGCACAGATTACATATTTATTAGCTGTGTTGTATGACCTAGCTCTGCTGACAATTTTCCAACTGATATCGTAGTTATTTGATTGTCTTTTAATGTCCATATGTGTTCGCTGAGCGCTGTTGATTTACGGTTTTTCTCTTTCCTAAAGCTCGAAGTGAGGCAATTTCCGTCGAGTGGGCATATGTTGTTTCTTCGACAGTTACAGTTGTCTTGTGTGGGTTGTTCCGCCTTGGTCTTATTTGTCACGAAGCTGTTGTGTGCCGATATGATGCGTTTTATATTTGGCATGCAGTTATAGCTGAGTTTTACTGTATTTTTGTTGAGTAGTTTATGTAATTTATGTCCAATAGGGAAGCATGTCTCAAGTAGCTGGAAGGATTTTTTGCCGATGTTTGTACTTACATTACAGCCGAATGGTGGGTTAAACCAGGTAATGTTTCTTGTTCTACTGTTCCTTTTCTTCTTCTTGTTGTTTGGCTGTTGCTTAAATGTAAGTTGGTAGTTGTAGCCGCTCTTCTGAAGTGCTTCCTGGTATGGTGGTGCTGCGTCTTTGAAAATTACTTCATTGGATGAAATGTTTGATAGCCGTTAATTGTTCTCATGAAACAAATTTGTAAAGTAAAATGTGCTAGATCATCTAAAGTCTTTGGATTATTATTATTATAAAGATCCCTATACACACATATTGGTTGAGCACTATCTTCATTGGATGGATTTATTCGGAACATTATATCAATTATTCATATATTTTCTATGTCCTTATCATATAAGGTTATGCATTGGTGATTTTTTTGAAAATAAGAAATTTTAAAGATTGCATTGTTTACTAAAGTTGTCCCTTTTACATATAATAATAAAAATATTTCACTGACATTAGATAAGGTAATATTTTGGAGAAATGAAAAAATTATTGATGCCAAAAATTTCTTCTTTTCCTTCATTGTCTAAAATCGATATTTTTGAATCTGCTCTAACCTACATGCAAGTCCTAATCTATACCTCCTGTCAAAGGAGAAAAATTCAGAATTCAGTATGACAAGGATTAAAATTGATACTGTAGATGCAGAGGAGAAGATAGAAGCCTAACCAGCAATGCCCACACAACTGTCAGATAGCTGATTCGATAGACAACTCCAATACAATATATCTTGCCTACAAAGTAATTTAGGATACCAATTTCTTTGTTTTACCAACCAGACAACCAAACAACCTGATAACCCATACCTCAAAAGACTTTCTCTTCAGTTTCTCTGTCTTTTCTTCATCCGCTCTGACAATATCTAGTAGTGCCATGAGGGTGTCCATTTCTTCTTCTTGTTTATTCTCTACTGTAGCAATGAAAGCTTCTTGTACACTCCGTCCTGTCAAAGTAAAACAAGATGTTTTTTAGTGTTAGTGTATCAAAGCAATATTCATCTACATACTGAAAAACCCATTAACCCATTACCAGACGACAAAAATTAAGACTGGTCTTAATTGAGAGGACTTTCAGACGTCAATTGAAAGTGTAAGAAATTTTAGATTTTTCAACTTTCTGGATAGAAAACATTAAAGAAAATAAAGAAATTGCTTGTTACATTTGCACAATGTTTTCCCAAAAAGTATCACTGTGGGGAAATGGGTTAAGTGATATTGAAGACCTTTTCTGTGTAAAAAAACCTTTTACATTGTGCATAACTTTTGACTCTTAACCAATTACTACTTCATCCCTAAGCTTTACGCACTGAAGAAATAAAGCTTTAGAAACCATTGATAACTGATATTGTAACAAGCAATTTCTCCTTTTCTCACAATGCATTCCACCAGTTTTAACATTTATTTTACAATTTTAAATCAACTTGAACTATCATTTACATCCTCCTTCAATTTGGCCCTAAAATATTGTCGTTTGGTATTGAGTTTAGAGATACAGTCTTCATACAGTCTTTTTACAGTTTTTGGTTAGTGTATTAGGCTTATCTATTGGGTTGCAAAATCAAGTTTTATGGGTAGCAGGCTGTACATTTGGGTGAGACATGCAACAGACAGAATCCCGGTCCAGCCACCTGTAGAATTTGACTAGATTTGCCACAAAGCCACAATCAGTCAAGTGGAAAAGTTGAAAACATTCTTTGTTCAGTCATAATAGGATCAACTCTGATTTCCTGTTCAATCCCTGGTTTTTAGGTCTCTGTGTTTTCATACTTGAGAAAACATTGTGGAAAAAGAAGAAATTGTTTGTAACAAGCAATTCTTTTTTTTCACATTTTTTCCAACCCTACAGAATGATTATTTTTTTGATATAATCAACTTTTAAGCTTTGAATTCTGACAGGTCTAAAATTCTAAAAAAGGGGAAAGGGTTTTTGTGAGAAATGACAGCAGAAATATTGTAAGCCGTCTTCAAAACAGGACATTTAAACTTATCCAAGATACTGATGATCCATCCAGCTATTACTGCTCATAGAAAGCCTAAATAGCCAGAATTAACATTGTTATAGTTTCATGATAAAGATATAGGTTTGCGGGCATTGTGAAAAAAGGTACAAACACTTTTCTTTATATAATTGTGAAAGGAAATTGTAACAAGGGGGCTTGTTGTTATGTCTAAAAATTATAAGAATTACCTTCTGCATCCTGTACTGCTTCATCCATTTTAGATCTCTCCTCATGCTCAACTAATTTATGCTCAATTTCATCAGCACCCATGCTAGCTCCATGTCTCTTTCTTCTTCTAGCCTCCAGTTTCTCTTTTGCTAGACTTCGTTGTCTTTCCCGCTCTGCTTCTATGCTGCAATATTGCGCATAAAACTGTTTCTAAAACTCCTTTTGATTGATCAACTGTTACTAGACAACAATTTTTTAGGCCAGTCCTCATTGAAAGAACTTGCAGATAAGTATTCTATTATGTATGCAATTTGAAAAATGAGCCACAGAACAGAAATAATGGTTGGAAAAAGACAAATTCTCTACCACAAGGAATTTCTTATTCTACCGCAATATTTTCTTCTTAATCAACATCAAAGAGTGATGAAAAACCAAGTTAATTTTTTTGAGAGGTTTTAGAATCCAAAAACAAGCAAAAGAAAAAACAAGACCATCACTAAATGTGATTAATACCCTCCAAAGCTTCCATATCAGAAAATACAATTTATCACTAGAGTGAAGCATTTTTTCAACAAAGGGCCAAACCTCTAAGAAAGGTAAACTGCAATAGCAAGTTAATATCTTTTCTTTATACTGCTTGTGTGACATTTGAGTCATATCCAACCAATAGTTAAGTACAAAACTACTAGTTGCTGAGAAAATTAGTGGAGAATATTTTTTATCAAAGGCCACAAGTCTTTAACAAGAGGGCCATTGGCCCTGGGGCGCTCACCTGAGATAAAGGCTCTTTTTCTTTCAACAGTCTAATTTCATGTTAAGGTTAGGATTATGAAACAAGTGGGCCACAATTACATATAAAGACTATGAACCTGGGGATCCAAAAGTCTAAATTATAAATTCCAAGGCCTTAGTGCTGATTTGAAAGAAGTAAAAAACTTTTTCCATGGGTTATAATTTCAGAAATAAGAAAGAAGTCTGTGAACTGATGCTTCATGCCTATCCCCCCCCCCCCTCTGGTCTGCCCCTGGAAACCCTAGGATCATGATTTTAGCTATTTTGTAAGAGATCAATATACTGATGCTTCATGCAAAATATCAAGGCTCTACGCCTTCTGGGTCAGGAGGAGAAGATTTTTAAAGATTATTTTGAAATTTCACTTTTGTTGCCTTGGCAACCAGAGTTTTTAACGGATTTCAATTCTTTTAGCTAATTTTAAGGGGGACCACCTAAGCAACATTTCTGCAAAATTTTGGTTCAATTTGGCCCTGTGAATTGGGAGGAGATGTCATTTAAAAAATCGTTCTTTATTTATATATAACCCCCCCCCTTGGGGCTTCGCCCCTTGGGACCAGAGGATCATGATTTTAGCTATTTTGAAAGAGGTCAATATAATGATGCTTCATGCAAAATATCAAGGCTCTACGCCTTCTGGGTCAGGAGGAGAAGATTTTTAAAGATTATTTTGAAATTTCACTTTTGTTGCCATGGCAACCAGAGTTTTTAACGGTTTTCAATTCTTTTAGCTATTTTTAAGGGGACTACCTAAGCAACATTTCTGCCAAATTGGAGATGTCAATTAAAAAATCGTTCTTTATTCCTATTAAAACCCCACCCCCCCTGGGGCTCGGCCCCTGGGGACCCGAGGATCATGATTTTAGCTATTTTGAAAGAGGTCAATATACTGATGCTTCATGCAAAATATCAAGGCTCTACGCCTTCTGGGTCAGGGGGAGAAGATTTTTAAAGATTATTTTGTAATTTCACTTTTGTTACCATGGCAACCAGAGTATTTAACGGTTTTCAATTCTTTTAGCTATTTTTGAAGGGGACCACCTAAGGAATATTTCTGCAAAATTTGGTTCAAATCGGCCCAGTGGTTTGAGACGAGATGTCATTTAAAAAATCGTTCTTTATTTCTATTTAAACCCCATCCCCCTGGGGCTCCACCCCTGGGGACCCGAGGATCATGATTTTAGCTATTTTGGAAGAGGTCAATATACTGATGCTTCATTCAAAATATCAAGGCTCTACGCCTTCTGGGTCAGGAGGAGAAGATTTTTAAAGATTATTTTAAAATTTCACTTTTGATGCCATGGCAACCAGAGTTTTTAACAGATTTCAATTCTTTTAGCTTTTTTTGAAGGGGACCACCTAAGGAACAATTCTGCCAAATTTCGTTCAGATTGGCCCAGTGGTTTAGGAGGAGATGTCGTTTAAAGAAATTGTTGACGGACGACGCACGACGCACTACGGACGACGGACGGACGCCGGACAAAAGGCGATCACAATAGCTCACTTGAGCACTACGTGCTCAGGTGAGCTAAAAAGTGAATGGAGCATCAAAATAATAGGATATGAACACTGCTGCTTAATACTGTGTCTATCTGTGAAGTTTGAATCAAATCAATTCAATAGTATTAGAGAAAATGAGCTGACAAGGTTTTCATCAAAGGGCCATAACTGTGCAAAATTTAATAGACCATAACTGCAATAGGATTTGCACAACTGTACTTGATACTGAATCTACCTGTAAAGTTTGAATTAGATCCAATAATAATTTAGAGAAAATGAGCAGACAAGATTTTTCATTAAAGGGCCATAACTCTGTTAAAATAAATGGACCTTAACCAAAATAGGATAAGCACAACTCTTCCTGATACTGGGTCTACATGTGAAGTTTGAAATAAATCCAATAGTTTAAGAGAAAATCAGCTGACAGCATTTTTCATCAAAGGGTAATAACTCTATAAAGTTAATGCAGCGTTACCAAAATAGTATATGCACATCTGTGCTTGATACTGAGTATTTTTGTGAAGTTTGCATAAAATCCATCCAATTGTTTATGAGAAATAGAGCAGACAAAAAGCTACAGACAAGAGCAGACAAGATTTTTCATGAATGTACCATAACTCTGTTAAAAAAGTAAACAGGAGTCGTCAGAGACGGATTATGCTCCAGGTATAAGGCTTTTATCACAAAACTGTATGCCATTATTGGACAAAAACTTCTTATTGAATGCTACTATAATTTGAGAGTTCAGTTCACAAGAAATTTGGAAGTTTGACAATCATTGAAGGGATCTGTTGGGCTTCACAGGCCTGATTCTAGTAAAATTCAATATGATTATATGGTAAAGGGTTAAATATTTTACCTTGTCCAATGAAAAATAACTACATACAAAAAATGAAGACTCTAACCTGAGAAGTCTTACAGAAACAATAGACTGATTTATTTTAGAGTAGGAAATATACAAAAATGTAAAGCTACATGGCATTAAGCCCCCTTTTAGCATGTTATGGTTCATGGGGTCAAAGATTGAAATAAACATTACCGAGAGCACTTAATAAACAACATTTATGTAAAGTAACAAGAAATTTTGGCAATTTGAACAGGAGGTATGTTTGAAAATTAATGACCTTGACAATTTGAACTTGACCAATGACCTTGAACTTAGTACCAACAGAAAGGTCATGTCATAAGCAATGCACATGTAAAATATGAAGGCTTTATCACTTACCATTGAGAAATGACCTTAACAGATGACCTTGAATTTAATACCAACAGAAAGGTCATGTCATAAGCAATGCACATGTGAAATATGAAGGCTATATCACTAATCATTGTAAACTTATAGACAATGTTAAAGTTAAGATAATCAAAATGTTTACCTTGAGAAATAACCTTGAACTTGGTAGCAACAAAAAGATCTTTCACAAACAATAAACATGTGAAATATGAATATTAAATCTCATTCCAAGTTATGGCCAGTTTAAAGTTTTTAGATTTTTATGATGGAAATTATTGACCTTGACGATTTGACCTTGACCAAAAACCTTGTCTTAGATATCTACTGAAAGATCTTGTCAGAAGTGATGAAGATTTGAAATATGAAGGCTATATCACCATTTCAAAATTATGGCCATTTTTTTCCAAATTTGACCTTGAAAAATGACCTTGACATTGACTGATGACCTTGAGCTTGGCACAAACAGAAAGGTCTTATCACAAACAAAAACACATGTGAAATACGAAGACCCTATCTCATTCAATTAAAAGTTTTGGCCAACTTTGAGTTTTTTTATGGAAATTATTGACCTTGACAATTTGACCTCGACATTGGGCAAGATCCTTGCCTTAGTTTTCTAATAAAAGGTCTTGTCACGAGTAATAAACATTTGAAATATGAAGGCTATATCACTTACCATTGCAAAAATATTGCCCATTTTAAAGTTTTAATTTTCTAAATTCTGACCTTGACACATGACCTTGACTGATGACCTTTAACTTAGTACCAACAAAAAGGGTTTGTCACAAGCAATGCACATGTGAAATATGAAGACTATATCTGTAACCAATCAAAAGTTATGGCCAATATAAGTTTATGAAGGACAAAAAGAGAGCTTACTTAAAGCTAGTAACATTAAGGCCCCTTTTCCCATGACACGTTTTTATAAACGTAAATTTTCCATAGTTTAAGGTCAAGAGGATCTGATTTGCTACTCAAATATGAAATTTCATAAAATTCTCACAATTAGACTGGGACAAATTGGCATAAAACAAATTTTTACATTAAGGCCCCTTTTCCCAGCCTTGAATTGACAAATTTAAAAAGGTGTCTTGGAAATTTTCTAGGAAGATTATATATGAAGTTTCTTCCAATTAGGCCAAGGGGATCCTGAGATATGGCGTCCGGCGGACGGCCGGATGGATGGAAGGACAGACCCACAAGACGGCGACTATATGCTCCACCCAAAATTTTTCCTGGAGCATAATAAACTGAAACCAAGATAGGATATGCACATCCCTGTTTGATTCTGAGTATATCTGTGAAGTTTGAATAAAATTCATCCAGTAGTTTATGAGAGCAGACAAAAAACTACAGACCGACCAACGGACCAACAAGCAGACTCCTATCTACCCCCAAAACAGAGTTATATACAGGGAATGTAATAATGGAAAACTTTGGTAAAAGAAACACAAATAAACCCTAGAAATGTGTCACAGAGTTAGATGCTTAAGCAAATGTTGTTCCTATTGTCCAAAGTGAAGGACCTAAAGCCACTAAAACATAAGATAGCCCACTAGGTTATTTGACCTTCTATTTATTTTGACCTCTAGACGAGGACAGAATTGTTATCTAACATTTATCTGTGCCTTGACTTGAGTGTGGAAAAATATGATCAAGATAGGATGAGATCTGTGTCATGACTGTGTTCACTATGACCCTGACCTTGAAAGTATTCATGGGGAACAAGTGCATAAAGTTATTTTGAAATTCATCAATAACTGTGGAAGATATGCACTGGATAAGATCAGACTTTTCACTTAACCTTGACACACAAACATACCTCAACACCTAAGTCATTCCAACACAAAGCCCCATTAGAAATTCAATTTGCAAAACATTGTGTAAAATGAAGATATCGCTTGCTACAAGCAATTTCTTCATTTTACACAATGTTTTCTTTCCCAAAAGTCGAAAAAACGAAAACTTCATGAATTTTAAATTGTCATCTGCACCCCCTCTCAATTTGGACCAGTATAAAATTTTGCTGTCTGGTAATGGGTTAAACACACATATTTTCATGTGGAGAGAGATAACTCTATGTTTAATATTTCACTTTTACTATTTATAAAAAATGCAAGTAATACCCATAGTATTTTGTCAGTTCAGAAGAAATGTTGTCATTACTCTATTTATAAACGGACAACTGTCATACTTAACATAACAAAAGTAAAGCTATCAAACATTTTCTTACATTTCAATCCTTTTCTTTTCATCCTCCTTTGAATTAAGGATTATCAATGAAACAGCATCTAATCTATCAGTTTTCTTCAACCGTCTTTCATCTCGTTTTAACTTGGCAAGCGCAATCTGTCTTTCTCTCTCTTTTGTCATGGCATCTGTTTGCTGTGACAGGGCTTTCATTATACAGGCTTTCTCGTCTTCAAAGTTCTTTTGTAAACCTTCCAATATATTCTGAAAATGAAAGAAAGTTGGAAGAGCAACTTATTTGAGCAGAGATTTTCAGTTTTGGATTTGTATTAAGCCATCGTGAGACAACAAAATTCTACACTAGTCCAATTGAAAGAAGTTGCCGATGACAATTTCAATTTGGTGGATATAGAAAATCTAGCCTTTTAGGGTAGAAAACATTGTGGACATTGAAGATATTGTTTGTTTCAAGTAATTTCTTCATTATAATAATGTTTTTCAAAGCATCCCTTGTGAAAGGCATAAAAAACCAGAACTTTGAGGATATGGGTTATTTGAATGATTAAATCAGGTTAAACATCCATCTCAATAGTAGAGGTCATATCAAAATGGGGCATCAGATTGAAGGCTCAGTCAAAGGTCTTATCCACAAAGTTTTCTAACCTAAAATACAATTTTTCTTAAAATTTCATCTCTTAGATATTGTTGTTGGCAACTTTTTTAAATTTGGACCAGTCTAAAACGTTTTCACCTGGTAATGGGTTAGTTGTTTCTTTAGGTATCCATTATCATGACGGACCACTGTTCTACTGCAGTAATTGACAAATTAAATAAGCTGTAGATATGATGTTTAACTAGACATAAATTTTGATCAAAAATGCTGTTTAATGGAACTTCATTTCAGAGTCTATGGACGTGGCCAGCAGAGTCAGTAGGCGGGGCTAGCCATCCGTCATTTGTCAACTGCTTTTCTGAAAATGTCATGATGTACAAAATGTACCTTTCTTTCTTTAACATTAAACCATAGAAAAAATACTGCAATTATTTACTGTACCAAATACCTCAAGCAAATACACTGAAGCTCCACTATAAAGCTGTTGGTGGGGTCCAAGAAATGAAACAGCAGAAGAAGTGGAGTTATTATGCTATAAAGCTGCCCCCCCACCCTGATTAACACAACCGTCGGATCCAAAAACCCAGTAAAATCGTGGTAACACTACCACATTGATTAAAATGTAACAAGTTTAATTTCATAGATGCTACTAGTGAGGAAATGAAAACAACAGCTGTAGTTACAAGATTTTAGCAGAAACCGATGGAATTCAGGGAATTGAAAATTGCTAAATCCTACCCTTACCTTCCCGGTCTATCGGAACTATATAATCAGTAAATTCCTACAGGTCTACAAATTATTTTTCTCTTTCGGTCCCCTAATATTAAAAAGCTAAAATTTTCTTTTGCAGTAACATGGTAATGGACTTGGACTTTCATTACCATCGTTAAAAATAAGGTAACAATAAATCAACAAAGAACTCTATCTGAACCTAGTCATTTATGAATTGGGTTTTTAGACCGACCAGCTGCACGTGTACAAAAATGGATTAACTTTGTAGCGGGTAACTTTTAATTGTGACAATGAAGGTCATGATAAACAAAAAAATTCCAAGACAGCAAAATGTCTAGTTTCACTTTCAACTTTGGCTAAGACCGACGAATCATTGAACATCTGGGCCTATATGCTGTGAGAAAATACCGATTTTTTGTTAAATGAAATGATGGTAAGTTCAGGAAGTTGATTCTTTAGGGTAAAGTTTCGGTCACCAAGAAGTCTCATGGGGTACGCGTCTGGCACATGTCAACTCCGGAAACTCTCCCATATATAGCTGAACATCTGGCAGTGGCACCTTTGTTCACCTTTCCTCCCTCATAATAAAATAAACTGTACCCAAAAAACTTTTAGTTCTAATCTAATGCTTTTATCTCCACTGTTAGGTGTGAAAAACTTACTTGGCTTCAGGTAATTATCCATTTTACACAACCCTTTTTTTCGAGCCTACCGAAGATGGGATGAAAAAATCACGGTTAAATCAGCGTCAATGTCGTTTCTCAGCACCAGCAACCCAAAATCCCCCCCCCCCAAATTCCAGGAGCCAAGCACTGTGCCAAGTAGTGTTATAGAGGAGTTGCAGTGTAAATCAGTTATTTTTTTCACCTAAGTATGTATTTTCTCTAATTCATAAGACATAGTCACATGGGATAATTCCGGTTGTTTGACTTAAGTCTTCCAGCATTAACCTAACCATTGATAAAGACTTTCTTTAAACTGATTCCCAGACAACAACAGTTTAGACTGGAAGTCAAAGAAGTTGCAGATGACAATTTCAAGTAGGGTAGAAAACAATTTTGAAACTGAAGAAATAGCTTTAAACAATCATTTCTTCATTTTCAACTTTGTTTTCCTCAAATCCGTTCTTGAGGGGCATAAAGAAGTAGGATTGTGTGGGAATGGAATATTGATTAACAATCTTTAAATGATATCAGCTATTAAACAGCAAAAACATTCATTCAAAACCAGGTTTTAATTTCAGTAATTGTAGAATAAACAACAAAAACTAAAGAGCAAAAAGTGTAAAGTTCAAGGTCAGAAAATTCTTGAACTCTTTACAACAGTGTCAGGAATATTCAATATGTAGTATTTCAAAAGTACAGAAATATTTTGTGTAAATATCAGGGTCCTACATCAAATACCTTCTGTGTTTAATCAATCAGTAATTGACTGAAAATCTGCTATGCTCAAGGGGAGATCATTCAAGAAATAATCAAAGATAAGCTGAAGTGCAGATAATTCTGAAACCCATGAAAGTAGGATCATGAACAATCGCTATTTCATATGCATTGGAACAAACATTAAATGAGAGGAGTACCTGCAATATTTTAGGAGGAAACCTCAATAAAAATATGGTGTCTACGATAGACAGCCATAGCATTCCCAGTATACCCTTCTCCACTCCCAAATGGGAATAATAATTGTATACAATTGTCTTATGGTGTTTCCCACATTATACTGATAACAATGTTTTTGTAAATTACATCATTAGATAGGAATCTGTAGGATGTATTGAAATGAAAAGAACCTTTGTAAAAAAATACTCAGTCAATATTGTGAAATGTTAATCATGTCAATTAGATTTAACCAAAATTTATATAAACCAGTACAGCTAACTTATGGGTAGGACAACATAGCTTAGAAAAAATCAACATCTGTAAATAGTAAATGGACCAAAAACAACATATGACCAAGATTTTGTGATAACTTCCTTTTTGTGAAAATTGTTTAACTTATGAACAAATCACCAAAGTTGACTCATTCGTTCCTAAGAAGCCATTGGTAACCCTGCGCTGCTGTTAGGCTGAATTTGTAGATCCAACATTTTTGTGAGGACACTGTCTCGAAAACACAATAACATTAATTACAGTCAATTGTTTAGTCAAATGTAAGTAGCACATATATAAGCATGTAATAACATGAACCAAATCATGGATAGAAGAGTGTTAAGGTTGTTTTTTTTCAAATTCAAAATATATATATATATTTTTTTTTAAATTATGCATGTCTGTAATTAGACTGTTACACAATCCTCTTATTTAACCCATTCCCACACAGTGACGTTTTTAAGTGCCTCTCAATATGAAAGCTTTGGAAAACATTGTGGAAAATGAAGCAATTTCTTCATTATCCACAATGTTTTCTGCCCCAAAAGACAACAATTCTAAAGATTTCACCAACTCAGAATTGTCATCTGTAACTTCTTTGAATTTGGACCAATCTAAAATTTTGTTAAGAAACTTATAAGCAGGAGCTACTTTAATTTGATTTTAAATATTTAGACCTGGCTTTATTCAAATAAGTTTCAGACAACAATTTAACAATGTAACACGTTACATGTCATAGGATTTTAAACATCTCTGTCTTTTTTGGTAGAAACATTGTCCTAAACTAGAAAACTATCTCTTAAGGTGATATATTTCAAATCACAGGGGTAACAACTCTCCAATTTAGGGGCAATAAATCTGTAATCATTAGGCCAACACTTGCTTCTGTGACAAAAATTCTGTTATTCTCCATGATTACTTATCTTAAAGTCAAATCAGGTGCAATGACTAATTAATTCTTGACAGAAGTTTCAAACAATTTGCACCTTGAGCATTACAAATTGAAGAAAATATTTCATCCTTGAAAAATGCACATTTACTTTAAACTGAAAATGTTTAGCTCTTCTAGACATTACTTCAGATTGCATAAAATTGACAAATAATGATCAAATTCAGAATAAGATATTATAAGAAAAGTAAAAGATGCTTTCTTTGAATATTTTTTCTTTTGCTCACAATACTCTTCCTAATTCTTTTCATTGAGATGGTGTCAAAACAATGAGCTGACTTGTGTGCAGTGAGAGAGCCTGTAATGAAGCTATCACAATATCTACTTGATAAACACAGGACAGATTTTACCTTCATAATATCTCCCTGGTAAAACACAAAATACATTGTACAAAAATGATAACCACCTATTCTCTGATAATTTGTATTCTTTTAAGGAAGGAAATATTGGAAATCAGTAATTAATGGATATTGATCACAAGATAATATTGATCATAGTGATGGTAACAGAAAGCAGATTGGATGAAGTGTCATTTGAGGGAGCCTTTATCACTTACTTAGAAGTAAAACAATATGAGCATGATGCCTAGTCATCTGTTGATTGTTGCTTAACAGTTAACAAGAGCACCATCCACAGGTGCCAACGCTTGGCTGCAGGTGCTGGATAATGTAAAAATTCCAAGTAAAAAAAGGGGTATAAATCTTACAATAATGCTTTTAGAGTTATCTCCCTTGATAGTTTAGATAGCTCGTGTGATGGTCAATACACATGCCAAACTTCATGAGGATATCTTCAATAACAACAGAGATATGACCAAGGTTAAAGTTTGTCACACCAACGCCAACGCGCACGACGCCAAGGTGATCACAATACTGGGGGTTTTCTCCCTGAAAACAGCCAAGCTAAAAAATATATATTATACTTAAAACTTAAGCTGATTGGGACACCAATACCCAACACAAACACCATGCTGATGCCAAGATATGAGGGTATGACAATAGCCTTTTGCAGACTTTCATCCAGTGCAAGCTAAAAAGGGGCATATTTTTATATATATGATTCAGAGTCAATTCCCTTAGTAGTATAGATTTCAGCAATAACAGAGATCATACCAAATGTCTAAGTTTTTGTACAATCTTGATGCTGATGAGGGTCAAGACTATAGTAGTATCTAAGGTTTTTCTTAGACAAGATAAACCAATTTACCACAAAATACCCCTTATTGGTGCCCTTAAGAAATAAAGTTGTGGAAAACTTTATCCGTAAAGGAGAAATTGCATGTAGAAAAGACTTTCTTCTTTTTATTACAATATTTTCTATCCTAGTTTTGCACTTACTTTCTAGTTAAGCATTTATTAACATTTGACCTAGTGACTAGTTTTGACTCCAAGTGACTACTTTTCAAACTTGTCCAAGATTCCACTGCATCAAACATTTTGACCAATTTTCAGGTTCACTGAGTATCAGATGTTGCCTCAAGAGTGCCCAAAAGATTTTATAACCGACCAATTCAGGTTGTTTAAGCATGAATAATAGCATTTTGAGTGTAAACAAAGTTTTACTAAGACCTAGATTTTGACCTCAAGTGACCCCATTTCAAACTTGCCCAAAAGTTATTAACCCTTTACTGTTTTTTAAAATTTAGACTTCTCACCATTTCAAAGGGGTAAGCAGACCAAATCATAAAGCAGGTACAATTCATTAAGAAGCTATCCTATATGATAGAAAATATTGTTGAAAAAGAAGAAATTGCTTGTTACAAGCAATTTCTTCTTTTTCCACAATATTTTCTCAAGTATAATTACACAGGGAGGTTAAAACCAGGGATTGAACAAGAAAGGGTTAAGATGAGCATTCTCAACAATTTCAAGGACCAATGAGCATCAAATGTTTGAGCAAGAGTACCCAAAAGGTTTTTTCTATAAATTGACCTAATGACATAGTTTTTGACTCCAAGTAACAAATTTTCTAACTTATAAAAGACTTTACCTAGACAAACATCCTGACCAATTTTCAGGATAACTGAGCATGAAATGTAGCCTCCATTGAACTCTTTTTGAAGGAATTTCGTAGATTTGATATAGTGACCTTAAGAACTTGTCAGAGATTTTATGAAAACAAACATTCTGACCAACTTTCAGGATGATTGAGCAAAGAAATCATAGCCACTAGAGTATTAAAAAAGTTCTTCTTACATGTGACCTTGTGACCCAATTTATGATCCCAAGTGACACAATTTAGAACTTGTCTGAGATTTTATTAAGGCAAACATTTGACTAATTCATAGAATGATTAAGTGAAGATTGTAGTCTTTAGGGTGTTATCAAGGTTAGGTAAGATTTGACAAAGGGACCTAGTTTTTGACCCCAAGTGACCCAAGTGACCCAATTCAAAACTTGTCAATGATTTAATGAAGACTAAAATTCTGATCAATTTTCAGGAAGACTGAGCTAGAATTGTAGCCTCTAGAGTGTTATGAAGGTAAATGTTGGCAAAGGATGACACACAAAAGATGATGGACATCGCATAACTACAAAAGCTCACCTTGAGCATGTTGTGCTCAGTAGACCTAAAAGCCAAACATTCTGAAATATCAAGTCCCCTACAAGCTGTTAAAAAAAATCTGTGAATCTGGTGATTGAAACTTCCATATTTTTTCAAAAGCCAATGGATCAGATTGTCACACTCAAACTTGATCTATAACCTATGATAGAAGAGTCACAGACCTAAATTTAGTTAAATTTCTATATGCATTCAGCAAAAAAGTTTTGAAAGCTTGGATTTCAATTCTTTTTTTATAAGTAAACAAACCAAATTTTTGTCAAAAATCAATGAACCAGAATGAAACTTGATCTTAATCTGTTTTTCATGATAGCAGACTAACATACCAGAAATCAGCTGAATATCTACATGTGTTTAGAAAAAGACTTGAAAGCTGGGATTTCAGTGGAATTTTCAAAGTACAACATCAATTTTTTCATAAAAAATAGAACAAAGAGTCTTTTAATCTGTTACTCATTTTTCCAGACTAACACGCAAAAATTCAACACAAAATCCATCAGTTTTCAGAAAACAAGACTGGAAACTGAATGACGAGACAGACAGATAGAATACAAACTTGAAGTTCCTTTTGGCTTGTATGGCACTAAAAACATCTTTTAAAACAGTACTATAAATAAGAGTGAGTGAAAAAAATCATTATGAATTATTCCCTATCAAAACATGTCTTTTTTACTAAACAGAATCGTCTCACCAGCCTTCTACAGAGGCTTTGACAGACAAATAATGATAATCAACATTCAAAAAATCAATATTACTTCATTTATCCCCAATGTTCCTGTTTTGTCAAGAGAAATAGACAAAGATCAGTATTCACATAAGTCTAGCCCGAACTTAGTCTACACCATCTGCTTATGGCTAAAAGCTCTGGTCACTTGTGAAATTTAGGGGTTCTAGTGCTTTCATTCCTTTACACTTTGAAACTGATTTTATTCAGCATGACAACGGTTAACACTCACCCTCCTTCTCTTTTTCTGTTCTTCCACTTCCTCCTCCTCTACAATTGCATTAATTGTCTCATCGTCAGTACTCAATCCTTGTGCTTTACGTTCAGCAATCAGTTTTTTACGCCTTGCAAGTCTCTCTTTGGCTCTCTCCTGTTGACTCTTCTTGGCCTCTCCAAGAAGTTCATCCAGTACTGTAAACAAAGCAAATTAATTTTACATTTATCTATGAAGGTTTTCTTATATCAGAGTCTATCATTGCTTTCCAGGGCATGAAACTAATAATTATCACATGTCAGTAATAATAATAAAGTGTCTACCCTATTATTTTCAACTGACTGAAATCATTTAAAGAATCGACGCATAAAGTTAATATAGAATGTTGATAACAGTTATAGATAAAGAAGAGGAGGATTTTTTCCTCAGATCTGGAAAAAGTTACTTATGCACTGGCTTGTCTAATTTCTTTGACTTGGGCAGTTTGAAAGAAAGTTGATCACTGTAAACTTCTAATAGACATATTGTATTTCTGGTGAGCAATGATAACAATCTTAAGGGGACTGTTGGTACTGGTTCTCTCCCAAGTACTCCTTTAGTTTATAAATGAGAAGGCTTATCGATTGATTGATTGCTTGCCACGCCCACTGAGCTCAGACAGGAAGTTCCACTTTGATTTTAAACTGCATTATTTTGCAAAATATTCACAGCTATTTATATGTAACAAAAGAATCAGACGACTGACTGGCAATCTAAATACTGTAACTACAGCTACGGTAGTCACCAAATAAGTCACCAAAGCAACAAAAATACTTATAAAATGCTAGCCAGGTCTAAATGCATGATTTGATTGGTAAATCAGTTTTTAGAATGACAGCTGTGATCCATCAATTGTATATTATAAATCAAATTATGTATACACAAACAAGGGACCAGAAACAGCCTGCTCCTCTGACATTTTTTATCCAACAAGGCGCATCAATATCAAATTATATTGAAATAAATCAAGCTCGGTAAAAGTTTATAAAAGTTTTATTCCTATGTTATATGATATATTGTTAGTGAGCAATGCTGCCCATAAAATCCATATTTGTGCCTTAATGACAGAATGTTTTTCAATAAAGTGAAACCTCAGGAGCAAGTTTAGTCAAAATAAGTCCATGGGTTTGGGAGGCAATGTTGTTTAAAGATTTTTGACAAACAACATACAGTCGAATTGAGATGATGATCATAATAGCTTACTTTGTGCTCAGGCAAGCTAGAATGCTTATGTATTAATATGTATTTACTCTTTTTTCCAACAAAAAAGTTTTTCCTTTGCATTGCCTCTTATACCTTAAACACATTTCATGGATTTCATATATATTTTGTCAGTAACACATATATAAGCAAATTTACCTTTTTCATTTTCTAGATGGCTGCCAATAATGTTTGCTATTTCATCAAGTTTTCCCTCTTTCCTCAACCGTCTCTCCTTTAGCTTAAGCTCAATCAACTTTCTCTGTCTTTCCTGCTCAGACAGCTGTGCCCATTCTCTTTCACCATACTCTTTCATGAGAGCCTAAAAATTATTTCATTTGTCCATTAACTACATGGTGAAATTCTAATTCAATTATGAGGTATAGATACTTTTGTCAGGCCCCATCCCTTGACTTGCAGATGACAAAATATGACTAATCTTAAGGAATCTGAATCAACTGATTCCCAAACAATCCCTATCTTTAGTCGTCCCAAGAAAAGAGATGGGAGAAAAAGATAGAAAAGAATAAAATTGTTTGTACAAACAACTTCTTCATTTTCCACACTATTTCTTACCCTGGGATACAGAGATATCTGACATTCTATGGGGCATCAAAAAGCAAGGCTGTGTGGGAACGGGTTAAAGCAGTTTTGTCTACCAACATTTCTGCCACTTTTTGCTCACAAATAATTGTGCTGTGTGTTTCAATGATCTTTCCTGATCATTGGTAGAATTAACTCAATGAAAAAAGGTTCACTTTTATGCCAACCATATAAAGTTGGACTAAAATTTATTGTTTAGGAATTCAACAAAAAAAAAAAGCTTCATATTTATTGCATTGTATTTCTCGTCTATGCCTTGAGGACGTCAACAGTTGTAAAACAGTTTAACCCTTTCCTGTTCAATCCATTGTTCTTACGTCCCTGTGATTTCATAATTGAGAAAACATTGTAGAAAAATAAAAAAATTGCTTGAAACAAGCAATTTCTTCTTTTTTCCACAATATTTTCTACCCTACTGATTGGATATTTTTCAAATTAAATCAACTCTAAATTTTTCTCTCCAAAACCTTTGAACTTGGACAGGTCTAAAATTTCGTAAAGCAGGAAAGGGTTAACACTTGTCATGCTGAATTAAAAATTCACAAGAGAATTGCATTAAAATCAAAAGGCTGAAAGCACTGGAAGCACAAAATTTTGGGTCCATGTTTATATTGAAAATTTATCTTATAACCAATTCTGGCTTAAAAGGACAAAGCAGGTGGTATAGACTAAGATCAGACTGCACATACATGCAGACTTATCTTTGTCTATACCTCCTGCCAAAGCGGGAATATTCCGGGCTCAGCATGACAAGGGTCAATTCTACTCCTCTAAAACAATAGCTCCCGGAGTCAGTGGTCTAGTGATAAGACACATAAATTGGTATTGAAGGGTCCTATGTTTGAATTCCAACTCTGCATTAGGCATTTTTCTGCACAAAAAATTAACTATTCCTTGCTCCTATTCACCCAAGTGTATAAATGGGTACATGGGCTAACTATAACCAAATGAGCTGTGGCTGCACTAACTCCATCTACTAACAGTTGACTTGTGACTTCAAATAGGAATAAATATTATAAAGTTGTTAAGCAAACTTCTATTGAAAACAGATTAATGACTAAACAAGAACTTCACCTATGGGTGCCTACGCTCGGCTGTTGGGTGTTGGATAGTGGACAAAATGCATCTAGAGTTATTCCCCTTGATAGTATAGTATGCTCTTTTGTTGGTGAACAATTGTGCCACTTTTCAAGTGATTACCTTTAGTAGAACCAGAGATATTACAAAATGTCAAAGTTTTCGCATGACAACAATGACTACGACACCAAGGCTATAGCAATACCTCGGGTTTTCTCCGAAAACTGCCGAACTTACATGACTTGGCTGCCATTTGTCATTGATCAAATACCCCAGCATGGCACTTTGTTATAGGGATTTAAGTACAAGTATCATTATGATGCAGGAACTTGAATCTAATGAAACATAACCTTTACTAATTCCTAAGTTGAATCAGGGGCAATAACCCATTTAATCTTTATACAATTAGCAGGAAAGTTGTGTTTTGCACATCTACAACTCCTAATGAACACATCTGCCAAGTTTGAAGTTAATCAGACAAAATATGTAGAAGGAGTTGTGCAGACAAGAATTTCTTTATCAAATTAGAGGCAATAACTCAGTAATTCTTGATGGAAACTTACAAAATATGTGTCTTGCACATCAACAAAAACAAATGAACAAATCTGCCGAGTACAAAGCATATTAGAATTAAACTCTGGGAGATGTCCAGACAAGAATTCTTTAAGTGAAATGAGGGTCAATAACCCAATGATTCTTGAAGGAGTTTTCATGAAAGTTGAGCCTTGCACATCTACAGCTACTGAACGCTTCTACCAAGTATGAAGCAAATAGGATTGAAATAGTAGGAGGATTTATCCAGACAGGATTTTGAAGGCAGACCAAGAGACCCACAGACAGGTTGGTTCCAGAATAATCCCCCTAAACTTCATTTGCGGGGGTATAATAACCCTAGACCTTATTGTTGGAATACTCCTAAAAGTTGATTGACCCTTTCCTATTTTACAAAATTTTAGACACATCCAGTCTAAAAGAGGTGCAGATGATATTTTAAGGTGAACTTTTTGAAAATTCTACTAGCAATTTCTTCTTTTCCCACAATATTTTCTCAAGTACACAATTATATGGATGTGAAAAGCAGGGATTGTACAGGAAAAAATTTTAAGAAGACAATTATGATTGTGTCCAAACAAATCTTTTGGTGGAGACCTTAACCTGTTACAAGAAAATTATTGGACTAGTCAATACTGAAAGAGGTTGCTGGCAGGTTTTGTTTTTTGAAAATTAATTGCGAAATGGGGTGAACAAACATTGTGAGAAAAAGAGAAGTTGATTGTTGAAAGCACTTTCTTCTTTTCTTCAAATTATTTCTAAATCTATTTTCTTCAGTGTGTCAAAATATTGGATTGTATGGTGGTGAATTGATAATATTTTGAGTCTTACCTCAATAAGTAGTTTGTCTTTCATTGCATCATATTTCTGTTCCAGGGCCTTGAGTACATTTGCTGTTGTAGCTCCGCCCATTTCTCCCTCCTCTTCATCAGTATCCTCAATAAGCCCTGCCTTCTCATTCAGTAGTACAGCTACAATATTTTCATGGTAATCCTCATAGTTGGTTAATGAATAGGCTTTGTGTAACTGCTGAAGGTCTTCTAAATCCTGCAGTGCAAGAAATTAACAACTTATATATTTACACACAATCCAAAACTTCATCAATGTTAGCCTTTTACTCGGCATTATGGTAAAAAGGAAAAATTACTTGTACCAATCTATATCTCCTTTTCTGAAAATATTTTCATTCTTATATAAAACTTATTTTTCATTTCACACACACTTTGAAACCTTTCTCTGTTTCTCAAAAGACCTGTCCAAATTCAAAGCTTTTGCAGACGAAAATGTAAAGAAGCTTTAAATTGGAAAATAACCATTTATTTGTGTAGAAAATATTGTGGAACAAGCATTCTGAAGTATTGCATGGCAATACCAAGTCCCCTACCGGCTTTATATATATCCCTAGAGCGGTATCTTTTTTGGGTGGTAAAGGGATAACTATCCCTCCAAAATATTACAGTTGTATCAGATTTTATGAGCAATTCTTAAACACACACATGTACACACAAACATAAAAAACAGGCTTCTCTTTTTGTTGTTTGCATAGTTGCTTCATAATTGAAGTAATCTTTTCCAAGAGAGTTAAGACCCTAAAGCCCAAGTAAACTTTTAAAAAAAGCTTTCATTAAAAAAAAGTCCAGAAAACTGAAATTTCTTGGTATTTTTTAAGTCCAGCATCTGTATCTTCCTCAAAAATCAATGGACTAGAATCAAACTTAAATTTTTTCTGTTACTCATTGATGCTGACTCACATACCAAAAATCAGCTTAATATCTCCGACCGTTGAGAAAAAATGTCCGGAAAACTGATTTTCCTGGTATTTTTTAAGTCTAGCATTCGTATATTCCACAAAAATCAATGGACCAGAACCAAACTAAAACTTGTTCTTTTACTCATTGAATCCGACTCATATAACAAAAATCAGCTTAATATCTCCGACCGTTAAGAAAAAATGTCCAGATAACTGATTTTCCTGGTATTTTTTAAGTCCAGCATCTGTATCTTCTACAAAAATCAATGGACAAGAACCAAACTCAATCTTGTTCTGTAACTCATTGATGCTGACTCACATACCAAAAATCAGCTTAATATCTCTGACCGTTACGAAAAAATGTCCGGAAAACTGATTTTCCTGGTATTTTTTAAGTCCAGCATCCGTATCTTCCACAAAAATCAATGGGTCGCAACAACACTCAAACTTGTTCTGTAACTCATTGACACGGACTCACATACCAAAAATCAGCTCAATATCTTCAAGGGTTAGGAAAACAAGTCCGGAAAACTGATGCGTCAGGACTGACAGACAGACAGACAGACAGACGGTTGGAGCACAAACCTATAGTCCCCTGTTGCTTCGCCATTAGGGGACTGAAAGGAAGAAGCAATATCTTCTTTTTCTACAATGATTTCTCAATTACAAAATCATAGGGACCTTTAATCCAGGGATTGAATGGGAATGGTTAAAATAATCTCTGGCAGGTGCATTTCATCACTGTTACATGTACTGTGCAGATCCACTTTATTGCAGTAACATAGCAAAGGCTTTTAGATAGTTTTCAGGAATTGTATATGTGCCTCTCCTTTTTGAGGTTATTGGATGATAGATACTATATGGTTTTCAGCAGTTAACTGTTTACCACTTGATCCTATATTTTGACATCATACAGAAAAGCAGCTCCAGAAAACAATGTAAGAAAAGGAGGAATCACTTGTAACAAGCAACATCCTCTTTTCTCATAATATTTTATCCCAACTACCTACTTTCATTTCTTATTCTAAGCATAATTTTAAAATGTTGTCTGAATTTAACCTTTGTCATGCTGATCCCCACAATATTTTTCACCCAGAAAGACATTTATTTTCAAAATCACATTAACCCATTACCAGACAACAGAATTTTAGTCTGGTTCAAATGGAAAGGAGTTGATTTTTTTGAATGGGGTTTAACGCTGCTTTCAACAATCTTTCAGTTATATTCTGGTGGCTGGAGCACCTAACAATGGATTCCTTGTATTTCTCACACCAGTACCACCATAACATCCTTTCCTAGCCTCCAGCTGCTATCCCACATAGGTCTACGATTATCGACCCATTGGTGGGAGACAAATAGTCGGAAAGGATGAGTGCCGCCGTCAGGAATTGAACCCGGGACTTCTAAATTGACAGTCTGACGCTCTACCAACTGCGCGGCTGGAAAGGAGTTGAAGACAGCAAATCAAAGTTTATGAAATTTTTACATATTTCAACTTTTGGATAGAAAACATTGCGTAAAATAAAGGTATTGCTTGTCATAGGCAATTTCGTCATTTTACACAATGTTTAACCAAATCATTTTTCTTGAGGGGCATCAAAAAGTGTCACTGTATGGGAAATGGTTAACTTGGAATCGATGTCTGCTACTTCTATGAATTAACCCATTCCCACACCACAAATTTTAGACTGGTCCAAATTGAAAGAAGGTGCAGAGGACAATTTCAAGTTGATGGAAATTTTTTTCAATCTTTTGGGGTAGAAAACAATGTGGATATTAAAGAAATTGCTAGATGCTAGCAATTTCTTCATTTTCCACAATGTTTTCCTAAGCTTTTTTCTTGAGGGGAGTAGAAAGGAGGGATTAAGTGGGAATGGGTTAAGACCAGTTTACTATTGACGTCTGGCAGAAAATATTCTGTATGCACTGTATAGCTATCCAGGCTGCTCATCGTGTGAAATTGTTGGAAATGACTCAATCATAAAATCACGTCAAACCTTATGTTCTATCTCATTAAGTAATCTTTGTGCCTCCCTTTTCTGATGTTCCTGTAACTTGGCTAATAGATCCACACTCAGGTCATCACCGTCGAGATTGATTCCATCTTGTTCTGCTATATACTTCAGGATTTCAGACATACATCCTATAGCTTCCTGTAACATCAAATAGTGGTGACTTTGAGCTTGTCATTGAATAGGACAATAAAATTTTTGACTTGTCTGAATTCAAAGAAGTTGCAGACGACAATTATAAGGTTTCCAAAGCTTTTTCTTGAAGGGCGTTAAAAGGAGATTTTATTTGAGCAGTTTCATCATAAATTACCTGTTTCCCTAAATAGTTATATTTCAAGGGTAAAATCTAAGTTCAAAGAGAGTTGGCACCAAAGGAGTTGGCATCTCAAAATTGTGTATTGCAAAACTTCAACATGTGACCAATCGATTTATTAGGCGCAAGTAGAAATAAATGAAAATCAAGGAAATTGCAAACAAAAAAAGAAAAAATAATAATAACAAATAGCAAAGCTGTTAAGGTTCAATGGTAGATAGCTCTTCACTCTGGAATGGCTTAAATGTCAAAATAGCAGACTTCAACACCAGATTTGCTGTTTCTTTACATTTCAATACCATTGAAGGAGAACTGTAGGAGGAATTTGTAAGGTCTACTGATAGTACATTGTAAACAGACATATACACACCTAATGGTCTGATGAACAGATGGATGGTAGGTCAGATAGATAGGCTGATTCCAGTATACCCAAGAAAAAAAAAAATTGTTTTGCAAGGGAGTAGTTATTTCGACCAATTAGGAAGAAACTCAAACACATGTTTGAAGTGTGACAAGTATAAACCCTGATAGGACTGTACAGACAAGAAATCTAATTTTTAATATTTTTCAGAATATTTTCTGTAAGTGAAATAAAGATCTTCTACAATAAAACCTTAACTTGGTTTTACTTGGCTTCAAAAATAGATATATTCCATAGTTGGATAGAATTGAGCCCAAATCTAACCCATTACCAGACAGCAAAATTTTAGACTGGTTCAAATTGGAAGGTGTTGTGGATGACAATTAAAAGTTCATGGAATTCTAGATTTGTTCAACTTTACATGTAGAAAACTTTGTGGAAAATGAAGAAATTGCTTTACTTTATACAAGCAATTTCTTCATTTTCTAATTGTTTTTGTCAAGGGGCATCGAAAGGTATCATTTTGTTGGAATGGCTTCATCATTTGAGCATTTAATACTCTGAAAACGGTTGTTTTAGTAAGCTATAAATAAGAAACCAAAATGATACATTTTTTCATATACTTTGATGGTAGGCGTGTGTATGTATATCACATACATCCTACTAGTTGGAATTTAACAAGCTAAAAAAGAGGTCCAATCTCTATTTTCTGTAGAAAAAAAAGTTAAAAGAAATCCATTTATAACCCTCAGATAGATAGCTACCAGGGATGCTATTGACCACTTTCCTATTCATTTTGCTACCACATCTATTTGAAATTGTTACAGGTATTTTAAAAGCATTTGCTTAAAATCCAGTATGAATCACCTACCTAAAAGTGTTTGAATGCTAGCAAAAGATAACAACAAAGAAATTTTGCAGTAAGAATTAAGTAAACAAATAGATTTATTTTTTACAAGTTTTTATTGAGAGGCAGTCACCAATCTTTACTGATATACCTTTGCGATAAGGACAGGGTCCTTCAGCAATCTGATATCATAACATGGTCTATATTTGTTATCAGATATTCAAAATTTAAAACACCAACATCTGTTTAAAGAGCAGGGCTTCAAAAGAAGTTACTAGCTATTAGATTTTTTCATTTGTTGTGGTTAATCTAATACAAAACTGGCTGAAATGTACAGACATCTGCCAACCTGCTGGATGAAAATAGACCTTGTCAAGTCAGTGGGTCCATGGCATGGCTAATTGTTGGGAGTGTAACTTTCTACATGAAAAAAAATTGACTATAAAGAAGATTAGCAGGTATGTTGTGAAGAAAGATTTATGATCAAATCATTATCTTTCTTAAAATTGTTTTGAATACTTTCTCTTTTTAAGTGACCTAAGCTGACGTTTATTTGAAAAAGCCATCTTGAAATAATTTAATTTTCAGTTTCGTCTATCAAAAAGGGGCGTTCTGATTGGTTTAAAAATTATTCATAACTCCATGAACAAAATTTTGAGCACGCATGTGATTCCGCATAAAATATTTCCATACAAAAGAGTATCAAAATTAGAAAAGTTTCACTTTTTCCGTTCAATGCTAAATTATAAGAGATGAAGAGAATATTTTTTGTTTTCATGGAGGTAAGTCCCAAGAAACCTAATCACACTGATGTATGAATCCACTTCGCATATTCATACAGTGTGGTTAGTTTTTTCGCTTCATACCTCCATGAAAAAAAAAATATTCTCTTCATCTCTTAAATGATTTCACTGCAGTGTAGGAGTACCTTGAATATTTCCAGAAGTTCCTCTATGTCTTTGTCTGTTGAGTTAGACCAATTTTTATACATCTCTCCCAACTCAAACAATTTATCATCTCTCTCATCTGGTGACATGTATTTGGCTGCCTTTCTATATTTACCATCCTCATTCTCCTCTAAAAGCTAGTAATAGACATATAAAGGGAGATAATTTAATAAAGGGCTTGTGTGTTGTTTTATGTTCTTTATATCTTTTTTTTAAGTTTGGCCAGGTTTAATACATTTCTCAGATCTAAAAATACTTTCTTCAGTGGAGACATGTACTTAGCTGCACTGCCAAAATCTCTGGTCACAGCCAGAAATGGATGTGTATATAAAAGAAATAAAAAATGTACAAAGAAATAATTAAATCATGCTAAATTTTTCTGTCAGGGGCTACAATATTTTTGTTTTTCATCTTAGATAATGGTGAAAATTGTTGTAGGAAAATGAGGAATTACTTATTACAAACAATTTCTCCTATTTCTGTAGTGTTTTCTATCATATTAGATACTTTTCTTCCAATTTATACACAATTTAAATTGTTATCTACAACCTCTTAATATGGTTGAGAAGATTTTGTCATGTGTACTGTAATGGTTTAACCTTTTCCCATTTTCATGTACTTTGATATGTTGGAGAAATATAGGGGTATAGCATGTTGACAGTAATTCCTCCTTTTGCTACAATGTTTTTACCTTTACTATGCAATTATTTTTCAATATAAACACATTTTGAAATTATGTGTACAACTTCACTTAATTGACTGATCACGACTGTAAATAAAAAACCTATAGACCAATAAAATCATCCATTTAGAACGGGAGTTAACTTTGAACTCTGATATTGGTTGTTATTTCTTTTATGCATTTTTTTTTAGGTTTGGTTAGGTAAGTCATATCTACAGCTTATTTAACCAACCATTTCACTTCTTTGTTGAATGCTTCTAATTAATTCTGTATAAAAATATTATTTAATTTCCAAGTCAAACATCCTGTTGGATTCAGTGGGCAAAACCAGGGATCAAACAATCTAGGGGCAATCTAAAATTTTGACGTCTGGTAACGGGTAATTAAGTCATATCCTCTACCTGTAAGAAAACTTGTCGTTCATGTTTGTGTTTTCTGTCCATATCTCTAGCAATGGCCTCCTGTAGTGAGACAGTATCTTCATTGTCTACAAAGACCTCCTCCTCTTCCTCCATTTCATCCTCCATCCCCTCTGCTCTACGCTTACGGGCAGCTTCAAGTCTCTCTCTAGCCAGTTTCTGTTGACGGTTTTTCTCTTCCTCCCTAGATTCCTTTAAACTGTTTATAAGGAAGTAATACAATGTATCAAGAAAAGCATTTACATAATAATAATCTACAGGCTTTATCTTATCCATATCTAGAAAACTACATTCTAAATTGGCAAAATTGAAAGAGGTTGCAAATGATTTAGGTAGGAAATATGTGTCGAGAAAATGAGAAATTGCTTTGTTTCAAAGAATGGATAACAGTAGCTTCAAAGTATGCAAAAATAGAAAACTACACACATTGTAAATATTTATGATGCTTTGAATATCAATATTTTGAGTATCAGTACAAGTTTTGACTTACATGTTTATGGTTGTAAATGTATATCATCAGAGCATAGCAAGTGATGTATGAAAATACACAATTTTGTTATTTTTGAATCACTCTCTAAGGCAATTAGTTGATAGATATCTTCAAACTTGTCCCATTTCTATACCAAAGGAAGAGATATTGCACTCATATTTGTCTGTACTTTTCATATTCAACTAATGCATGGTATTAACAATCAATTGATCTGATATTAGAAATGTTAAGAGAGTATTCACCAATTCATTGTTCTATTTGTACATTAGTGTGCCTATGAATTTCTATGCCTAATTTATGGGTAAAATGATTGAATGTGATTTAACCCCACTTTTAACAGTATTTCAGTCATATGGTGGCGGCTGGAGTACCTAACCATGGATTCCTGTTTTTTCTCACACCAGTAATATCACTACATCCTTACCAAGCCTTATGCTGCTCATCCCACTTAGGTTTATGATTATCCAACCATTAGTGGGAGATTAATGTCAAAAAGGATATTTAGATAGAGTGTATTTTGTAATTTGACTTACAACTATGCCTTTGACCCTTGAGAGTATTTGCATGACTCAAGAATCGAATTGGTTACAAAGATACTTGAGAGCCATCCCTGGTCTATCTAGCTGTAAAATTAGTAGCAGTGGCTTTAAAGGGAATGAAAATATATTGATTGATTGTTTGAAAATGACCATAGATCTTCAAGCTAACATTGCAATTAAATAAATCCATTGCCAGACAACAAAATTTCAGACTGGTCAAAATTGAAAGAAACTGCAGATGACTTTGTCTTTCTAGATAGAAATCATAGTGGGAAAAGAAAAATTTTTTTGAGCAATTTCTTTATTTTCCACAATGTTTTTCTAAGGTTTTTTCTTGAGGGGCTTAAAAAATGGGTTACAAAAACTGTACCTAGAGTCTGCAAAGGAAACTTTGTTGATACCTCAATTTTCTAAGAAATGTATAAATGAAAAATTGGAAACCATCAGTTTAGTTCTAAAACCTTCTAATTGCATCTTTAAATTTCATGTATTTACCTTCTGTCATGCTTCTCTGAGAGTCCAAGTATCAGAGCAGCACCCCCAAATCTGTCCTCATCTCTAGCCATTCTTTGATCCCTGCGTAGTCGTGCCAGATGAGCTTGTCTTTGTTTTTCTTTTTCTAGCTCATTCTCTGCATCTTCTAGTCCCTTTAGTAATGCATCTCTCTCCTGAAAAAAAATCACCAGTTCTAGGTAGATTTTGCAAAGATTTTCTTAGTATTGATAGACAGAGATCAGCCTGCACAATAATAAAAACTTTAATTCTAGTTTTCACAGTCTGGTTGTCAATTATAATTCAATCCATTACAACAATATGCCACATTTTAGCAAATTAAGGGAAACAAGAGCCGCCAGAGATGGATTATTCTCCAAGAATAAAGCTTTTGTCACAAAACTGTATGCCATCATTGGGCAAAAAACTTCTTAATGAATACAACTATAGTTTGAGAGTTCAGTTCACAAGAAATTTGGAAGTTTGACAAACATTGAAGGAATCTGTTTGACTTCACAGACCTGATTCTAGTAAAATTCAATATCATTATATGGTAAAGGGTTAAGTATTTTACCTTGACCAATGAAAAATGTCTACATACAAAAGATGAAGACTCTAACTTAAGAAGTGTTACAGAAACAAAAGACTGATTTATTTTAGAGTAGGAAATATACAAATGTAAAGCCACATAGCATTAAGCCCCTTTTTAGCATGGTAAGGTTCATGGGGTCAAAAACTGAAATAAACATTACCTAGGGCACTTAATAAACAACATTTATGTAAAGTAACAAGAAATGTTGACAATTTGTACAGGAGGTATAGTGAAAATCAATGACCTTGACAATTTGACCATGACCAATGACCTTGAACTTAAGGTCATGTCATAAGCAATGCATATGTACCTTGAGAAATGACCTTGACTTTGACAGATGGCGTTGAACTTGGTAGCATCAATAAGATCTTTTCACGAACAATAAACATGCGAAATATGAAGATTATATCTCATTCAATTAAGAGGTTATAACCAAGTTAGAGATTTATGATGGAAATTATTAAGTAATAAACATTTGACATATGAAGGCTATATCACTTACCATTGCAAAATTATGGCCAATTTTAAAGTTTTAATTTTCTGAATTCTGACCTTGACACATGACCCTGACTGATGACCTTGAACTTAGTACCAACAAAAAGGATTTGTCACAAGCAATGCACATGTGAAATATGAAGACTATATCTATAACCAATCAAAAGTTATGGCCAATATAAGTTTTTGCAGAAAACTAATTTTTACATTAAGTCCCCTTTTTCCATGATGCAGCCTTGAATTGACAAAACTAAACATAGGTGTCTTGGAAATTCCCTAGGAAGTTTATATATGAAGTTTCATCCAATTAGGCCCAGAGGTTCCTGAGATATGATGTCGGACGGACAGACGGACGGCCAGACGTGCGCACAAGCCGGCAACTATATGCTCCCTCAAATATTTTTCGTGGAGCATAAAAAATTAATAGTATTGTAGGAAAAGGAGAAATCACTTGTAACAAAAGTTTTTTTTCCTTTTCTCATGATGTTATTTACTCTTTAAGGTACTTTATATTTCCAACTTCTTTCAAAGTAGACATATTTAAAAAATTTTCTGATTGGTAATGGATTAAAGAAGATTCTCAATAACACATATTGCATTTCAACAATTACACCAAGTAGGACGATTGTATGGGTTGTATAAAGTCTCAAGCCACTTTCAAACAGTTTGTTCAGTTGCAGCATTGTGGCTTCCCCACCACCAGTACAACCTCAGCATTCAACCAGATCCTTCAGCTACTCATCAAAACTAAACACGCTCCTGGTGAGCAGCAATGGACACATATCCTATACTTTTTGTCACATGTCAGAAGGAATGCTGGCCAAACTGGGATCAAATTTCAACCCAAATATGGAGAGGACATTGCCTAAATGACTGATCAAACTTGGCTAGGGCTCAGAAAGACAAGGTTAACCAATTCCTGATTTATAGAATTTCAGACTGGTCAAAATTGAAAGAGGTTGAAGACGTCAACGGAAAATGGACGCAATTTGAAATTAAACCATTCTTAGTTGTAGAAAATATTGTAGGAAGAGAAGAAATTGCTTATTACAGGCAATTTCTTATTTTTCTTCAATGTTTTCTCAAGTATAAAATCCAAGCGACATACAATCCTGGTTTTGAACAGGAGAGTGTCAATCTTACCAGTTCAAATCTCTTATCTAAATCCTCTAGAATATTTTCTCCAAGTCCTTCATTCTCTGCCTCCATTTCCTCCCTCTCTAACTGCTCAACCTCCTCTTTGGACATTCCTAAAATGAAACAAGAAAGAGATTTGATGAATTGATTATCACACCCACTCAAACAGGACTCCCATAGCGTAGGTATTCGAAATTTTGTTTTCTGGTAACAGGTTAGTTTAGTTTATCAGTCGCTGAGCAAAAACTGCAAACCCTGTATGTTTACTAAAGCTTTGTCAATCTGTAGTTACTGAGATTAGGTCCCCAGGTAACAGAATCATTTTACCTAAGTGTTGAAGTGGTTCCAGACTGAAGTAAAGACTTGATTGATCAATCAAATTTTTGGTTGACGTCAGCTATTCATCAATGGATAACTGGCCGCGCACACAGCTCCGACAGGAAGTTCATATAAGTATCAAAATGTGATTATGTTTTAAGCAAATTTCCTTATTTTCTTAAAAACTATAACTAGATCTAAAACAATAGAAAAAAGTTTATAGAAAAAGGAATGTGTTTGACACAATTTTTTGTGTGTTGAAATGGTTTGGAGTTATTTAACTTTCAAAAGTAGTTAGAAAATGCTTTAAATTTCTACAAATACCTTTCCCAATAAGTAAAAGTGGTGTACCATTCAAGGACACAATGTACAAATAACATAACTCCACAATGTTATTAGCTATCACATTTCTCAAAAGCTAATCACAGTTTTACAAAGTGTCTAAGACTCTCACAATACCTATACTTGTGATGATAAACAGTCAGGATTATTTTTATAAATGACAGATTGGCTTCATTCTCCCTAAGACAATACAGCCAATCTTGCTCAAGTAGCCACCTCTATTAAGCAACCACTTCCATTAAGTGACCACAATCTAAAGTTCAAAATCAAAAGCTCTCATGGCATTATTTCATGAAAACATATCATACCTTAATCCAATATTGATGGAACTCATTATAATTATCTCATTGAAGTGATTCAAATGAGTTCCAACAACACAGAATTTAGCCAGTACTCTGTCATAAATTATATATGTAAATGAATCAGAAGTCGCTTAATACAAGATTTACTGTATTTAGATTTTTTCTTCAATACAAGCTAATGACCGTCAAGTAACCCGTTGAAAAAAAAACTTGTCATCCATCATCATGAATGGTGACAGTTAGCCATCAGATATAAAAGACTGAAAAGCCCTATCTATATAATAAATCTCTCTACCTTGAGCTAGCCTTTCCTTTCTTTTCCTCAGTCTCTCCTCCAACCTCTGTTTCTGCATCATGGCAGACTCTCCCATCAGTAACTTTAGGTTCTCTTGGTCCTTCAGCAGCTCAGCTGAAATAACAAGAGCGCTAAGATGGCCAAAGATTGCTAAACCCGAGTTCTTAATTGAAAAAGGAAACAAAAAACTGAGACATCAAAGTGGGTCTTCCTTGTGAAGGCTCATGAAATTTGTGAATATTGATAATATTACCATTAAGGCCCCTTTTCATATGTTTTTCAAGCTTCATTATGGTTCATTGTTATGATCTTACAATCATTCTGACAAAGCTCTCTAGTATTTGGCCAAAATAGTGGCCCCTACAGAGCAAACAAAGACACCGTCATTAAGGCCCCTTTACCCATGTTAAAATCTTTCTTTTTTCAATTATGTTCAACCTCATGATCTAACAATCCTTCTGGCCAAGTTTCATTAGGATTTGCCAAAATAGAGGACCCAAGAAAGTAAACAAGAGGGCCAGAATGGCCCTAAAATCGCTCACCTGACTAATGTAAGATGATTCAAAATTGAAATTGGCCCAATGGTTACTGAGGAGAAGATGTTTAAAGATTTCTAAGTCAAAAACTGCCCTACCCTTCCACGCCCTTATTTGGTCATCAATCAAAATTCTAGAACAACTTTTGAAAAGGGTCACTCAAGGAACATTCATACCAAATTTGGTTGAAATTGGCCCAATAGTTACTGAGGAGAAGATGTTTAAAGATTTCAAAGTCAAAAAAGTGCCTGACCCTGCCACGCCCATATTTGGGCATAAATCAAAATTCCAGGAACAACTTTTGAAAAGGGTCACCAAAGGAACATTCATGCAAAGTTTGGTTGAAATTGACCCAACTGTTACTGAGGATAAGATGTTTAAAGATTTCAAAGTTAAAAAAACTGCCACGCCCTTATTTGGGCATAAATCAAAATTCTGCGAACAACTTTTGAAAAGGGTCACCCAAGGAACATTCATACCAAATTTGGTTGTAATTGGCCCAATAGTTACTGAGGAGAAGATGTTTAAAGATTTCAAAGTCAAAAACTGCCACGCCCATATTTGGGCGTGAAACAAAATTCTGCCGAACGACTTTTGAAAAGGGTCACCAAAGAACATTCATACCAAGTTTGGTTGAAATTGGCCCAATGGTTCCTGAGGTGTAGATGTTTAAAGATTTCAAAGTCAAAAACTGCCACGCCCGGCCACGCCCATATTTGGGCATAAATCAAATTCTGCGAACAACTTTTAAAAAGGGTCATCCAAGGAACATTCATGCCAAGTTTGGATGAAATTGGCCCAATGGTTACTGAGGAGAAGATGTTTAAAGATTTCTAAGTCAAAAACTGCCACGCCCTGCCACGCCCATATTTGGGCATAAATCAAAATTCCATGAACAACTTTTGAAAAGGGTCACCCAAGGAACATTCATGCCAAATTTGGTTGAAATTGGCCCAATGGTTACAGAGGAGAAGATGTTTAAAGATTTCTAAGTCAAAAACTGCCACGCCCTGCCACGCCCATATTTGGGCGTAAATCAAAATTCCACGAACAACTTTTGAAAAGGGTCACCAAAGGAACATTCATGCCAAATTTGGTTGAAATTGGCCTAATGGTTACTGAGGAGAAGATGTTTAAAGATTTTTAAGTCAAAAACTACCACGCCCTGCCACGCCCATATTTGGGCATAAATCAAAATTCCACGAACAACTTTTGAAAAGGGTGACCCAAGGAACATCCATACCAAATTTGGTTGAAATTGGCCCAATGGTTACTGAGGAGAAGATGTTTAAAGATTTCTAAGTTAAAAACTGCCACGCCCTGCCACGCCCATATTTGGGGGTCAATCAAAAATCCGCGAACAACTTTTGAGAAGGGTCACCCAAGGAACATTCCTGCCAAGTTTGGTTGAATTCCGCCCAGTGGTTACTGAGGAGAGGATGTTTAAAGAATTGTTGACGACTTCCGACGCACGACGGACAAAAGGTGATACCAAAAGCTCACCTTGAGCACGTTGTGCTCAGGTGAGCTAAAAAAAACCCACTGTCATTAAGTCTCCTTTACCAATGTTTCAGATAAAACCCTTCCATTCTCAATTCAATTCATCCTTATGGCCAACAATCCTTCTGACCAAATTTCAAGAATTGGCCAAAATTGTTGCCTCTAGAGTGTTAACAAAGACACTGTCATTACGTACACTTTCCCTGAGCTTTCTGGTAAAACCATCCTATTTTCCTATAATCATTATGACAAAGTTTCATTAAGATTGGACCAGATATGTAGTCCCTAGAGGGTAAACAAAGAAATTATGATTAAGGCCCCTTTTCCTTTGTGATAGAAACTTCCAAATTTTATTAAGTTTCATCCTTATGATCTAACAATGATTCTGTCTTAGTTTCATCATGATTTGGCAAAAATAATGACCCCTAGAGTGTAACAAAAAAAATTGTAATTAACCCATTCCAACACAGCAAAATTTTAGACTGGTCCAAATTGAAAGAAGCTGCAGATGACAATTTCAAGTTGATGGAATTTTGAATTTTTTCGTCTCTTTGGATAGAAAATATTGTGGATAATGAAGAAATTGCTTGATACAAGCAATTTCTTCATTTTCCACAATGTTTTCCAAAGCTTTTTTCTCGAGGGGCGTAAAAAGGAGGGATTGAGTTGGAATGGGTTAAGGCCCCCTTTCCTTTTCTGTGGGATAGAATCTTTTTATTTTCAGTAGGGTTCATCCTTATGATCTAACAATCCTCCTGAACAAGTTTTATCGTGATTTGGCCAAAGTTATGAACAAAAGAAATTGTCATTAAGATCCCTCTTTTGCATGTTTTCTCATGGAACCTTACCAATTTCAATAGGGTTCATCCTTATAATTTGATCAATGAATCTGACCAAGTTTCATCTCTTTGGATGAAAGAGTGTAAACAAAGAAATTGTTGACAGTGGGCAACTCACATTCAATAATCACTACAGCTCACCACAAGCACATTGTGCTCAGGGGATCTAATAAAAATTGCAAAAGCTTTTGTTATATATGTGCTAGAGATTAAGCAACTGCAAGCTGGTGCCCAATAATCAATTGTCAATAACTTGATAATAAGACAGAGCTATTAATTGTACATTGGATATAACTCTCCGAATATGCAAAAAGAATTATCCAAGTTGATAGGAAGGGTAACTCTTACAAGTAAGTACATTATTCGGATTTTCAGGTAATTGCCTGTATTAACATCAGTAACATACAGAAAAAGTATCACAAGTAAAGGAGTTTAAATCCTAGATAGCATGCACAATCAGATCACTCTAATCTGGGTAAATATCCTCATTAATTTATAAATGACTGTCATATCATTTGAATAAGCTTTGTTTAAATTTGGCAACACAATTAATTCAGATGCACAAACTCAAAATGTCAGCTGCTCCACATTGAAATGTCTTGATCTTCCTTACCTAAAATAGCATTGGCCTCATCAATCTTTCCAGCTTTTCTTAGCTGTTTCTCTTTTAGTTTTAGTTGGAATATTCTTCTCTGCTTCTCTTTCTCAGACAACCTGTTCCAGTCTGCTTCGCCCAGCTATCCAGAGAATAACAAGATACATTTGTAATAGTGCCAGTATTAGGACCATGACCAGTACCTTCACTTTCACTATGACAGTAGTTGTTATGGACCATTAAAGATTATATAAATGATAAAAGTGAGAAATCTGTAAAATTAACTATAACAAAAACATGTCACATGTTTTTCATAAACTTAATCCCACAAGTTACATTGACATGGATCTCAATTGACCCATTATCAAACAACAAAATTTTTGACTGGTGCAAATTGAAAGAAGATGCATATGAAAATTTCAAGTTAATGAAACTTAAGAGTTGCTCCCTTTGATATAGAAAACAGTCTTGAAAATTGTACAAGCAATTTCATCATTTTCTACAATGATTTCTATATCTATGTTTCTTACGGGCATCAAAAAGTAGGATTGTTTGCGAGTTTATCAAAGGGCCATTACAAAAAGAGAGACCATGTTCAACATAAAATCCAAAATATTTACCAAACTAAATAGTCATTCAGAGACAACATGTCAAGCAAGCAAAATATTTGACCTTGAGATGTGCCCATGACCTTGGGAAAATGAAAATTTGTTTCAAATGCTACATCTACTCTTAATGGAAACAACATCCATGAAAAAAGGTCTTCATGCATGGAAAAATGTAGATGGACTGAAGCACTAACACACAAATACTCTGACTTATCATAGTGACACCTATATCTCCCTACACCACAATTGGGAAAGATAGAAAAATATTTACAGTGTTAGACTTTTGTTGCTGTTTTTCCCCATTATTTATCTTTTTTTTTTTCTCTCTCCTAAAAAAAACAAACTAGTTGATTCTCCACACCAATTTTCAAGTTGATGCCATTTAGGTATTCCCACATGATTATATTTCAAACCAGTCCAAATTCAAAGGAAAGTTGCAGACTACAATTTTAATGGGATTGAATCTTTAAATCTTTGTCTTTTGGGTAGAAAACATTGTGGATAAAGAAGAAATTGCTTGAAAGTGAAACAAGCAATTTCTTCATTTTCCACAATGTTTTCCAAAGCTTTCATATTGAGGGGTGTTATAAAAAGTCCTTGTGTGGGAATGGGTTAACAGTTGCTTAGAAATTGTGAAAGTATTACTGTACCAGGCAACATGCAAAAAATAAACTAAGTCCTAAAACAGGAGGTAGATAACTTTTATACATAAAGTTTGGTAAATACCACGTAAAACTGCTGTCTGAACCTCAACACCTAGTTTCAAGTCAATGCTTTATCTACTTGCTGAGAAAAATAGGAAGAACAAGATGTTTTTGTGAAACACCATGCCCCCGAAACAGGAATTTTTTAGAAACAGGTGATTTTTATTGTTTTTTTTCTTTGTTTTAGAGAAAAGGGTTAAATTTGTCTTTCACCTTGCAGAAATGACCTTCCCCAGTTGCGCCTTGTTGAGACCTATCTACATACTAAATATTAGCATTGTAACTTAATTAGAGATGAAGTTATAGGAAAATGTTGAGTTGGCAGGTTAAGTTTTTGAGTAAGGTTTTAGGGAAAAGGGTTAAAATTTTGACCTTGACCTTGAAGAAATGACCTTCCCGAATTGCGCCTTGTTGAGACCTATCTACATACCAAATATTAGCATTGTAACTTAATTAGGGATGAAGTTATAGGAAAATGTTGAGTTGGCAGTTTAAGTTTTTGAGTAATGATTTAGGGAAAAATGTTAAAATTCTGACCTTGACCTTGTTGAAATGACCTTCCCAAGTTGAGCCTTGTTGAGACCTATCTACATACCAAATATTAGCATTGTAACTTAATTAGGGATGAAGTTATAGGAAAATGTTTAGTTGGCAGGTTAAGTTTTTGAGTAAAGTTTTAGGGGAAAGGGTTAAAATTTTGACCTTGACCTTGAAGAAATGACCTTCCCCAGTTGAGCCTTGTTGAGATCTATCTACATACCAAATATTAGCATTGTAACCTAATCAGGGTTGAAGTTGGCAGGTTAAATTTTGCAGACAGACAGATAAACGGACACTGGTAAAACAATATGCCCCCGATCTATCGATGAGGGGGCATAAAAATATTGGATACAGATTGATGGACAGAGGTAAACTAGTATACTGCTCTTCTCCTTAAGAGCAGAGGTATAATAATGCCATCAAGAATTTACCCCTTCCTGTCCAAAACTAGGGATTTTATCTGGTTACAGAAAGATAGACAGAGGTAAACTAGTATACTGCTCTTCTTCTTAAGAGAAGAGGTATAATAATGCAATAAGAATTAACCCCTTCCTGTCCAAAACTGGGGATTTTATCTTGCTGTGAATTTATAATTGAGAAAACATTATGGAACAAGCAAATTCATTGAATTGATATCCCCCGCCAAAAATATTTTGTTTGTCAATGGTGTATATCAATCTTAGGATATCACTGTATGGCTTCACCAATCAGGGGCAGTAACTCTAAATCTAATACTTGAACCGGAGAACCCCGAGGATATGCACATCTCCTCTTTGTATTGAAGCTTTCCATTAAGATTCATTGAAATCCAGTCAATGGTTTCCAAGAAATAGCTTGGAAATGAAACTTGGACGGACCGAAGGAAGGACAGACGGATGGATGAGGCAAAAACAATATCCCCCTGATGATTTCATCAGTGGAGGATAAAAAGAATTTACTTGTGACAAGCGATTTTTCCTTTTCCTACAATATTTTCTACCACATAGGATTGTTTCATTTCAAATTGAATCAAATTTTCAATGTTGTCTGCAATATCTTTCAGTTTGGACTTGTCTAAAATTGAAAAAAAAAAAAAATGGAAAGGGATAAAGGAATTCAAAACTTCTATAATATTAAAGTTCAAGGCAAGAAAATGCATCCTATGATAAAAAGATACAGAAAGGAGAATTCTAACATATTAACCTCTTTCATCAAGGCCTCTGCAATCAGTTTGTCTTTCAGAGCATCATATTTCCCCTTGAGAGCCTCAATAAGCTCAGTATCTGTTGTTCCATCTGATCTCTCAGGGAAAAATACGACCTGAGCTATATTATCAGCCATGTTGGCTGCCATGTCACTTTCTATCTTAGCTCTGTATGTTTGAATATCTTCCTGGGTCTGAAGATCAAAGAACAAAGAAACAATTAGCAATGCATGCAATCATTTATTCAAAGAAAGAGATGACAGTCTGAAATTTAAAAAAAAATTGAACTTAACTTATGAATGCTATTAAAGGAAGATGTCACACATTGGCTCAAATATGGGTTTTTGATGAAGGTATGTTGCACCTTTGTAATGCTTACACATTTTAATGTATTTTTGGGATGATGAATCTGAAAACTAAAGGGTTGTACAGAGCAAATTCCCCTTACAAATTTTTTACAGATCTAACAAATCTTATAGCATCTAAGTGATCACAATAAAAACTTGTTTCGAAATAAAACTATAAACCTAATATCATTAGTAACATTACAGTATTTGCAGCTATAAGAATGTTCTTTCATGGTTGATGGGTGATATTTGAAATAAATAGAATTATTTTAGAATTGAAATAATTCCTTTTATTTCTATCGGGATAAATTATCATCTGCTACAGTGGTTTAAGTGCAGTAAATAGTGATGTAAACCTCTTGCGTATGTTCTGCTTGAATGAATCGAGAATTTCCCGCCAATTGAGGCCATATAAAAATTGTTTTCACAAGCAGCCCTCATAGTGGAGCAGTAAACTTTGGATGACAGACGATCGTCAAACAATTGAAGTTGCCTCATACGGGTCTCAGAAGTCAAAGCAACCAAGGTCACAATAATGCTTTATCAACAGGTGCTAGGACTAGGGGTAAAAAGAGAAAGGCCACAGATAATTTACCAGATACCGTTCAAGCTATGGTGGAACCTTCAGAAGTGGGTAGGTTGCAGAATGTAATTGATTTCAATGTTATTTCACGCACAACTTCATGCTCAAACAACTCGCAAGTACATAATGTTGTCGAGGATGCCATGCCGGAGTCGGCGAATTTAAATGTGTCACTTTCTGAGGATCCGTTAGTGACCAATAGTTAACCTCAAACTTCGGCTTGTGAAGGCTCTTTCGTAAATCAAATGCCTGTGGTACCGGCTTTAAATGCAGGAGTGGGGTCGGTCGAAATAATGTCATGTCAGCAGTCTACTTCTGATTTACATTTAGCAGACGACGATAGTGCGGCACATGTTCTGGCTTCTATTAAACAGAAAATATGCAAGGGAGAGTTCATGAATTTGGCGCTTCTGTTGAAAGGCGCAATCGAGCTGGCGGATTAATGCCAGGAGTCATTAGTTAGAGTGAATAGCAGTGGTTTTTTCGAGGCAGCCCTGAAAGAATGTAAAGATAGGATCACGAATATTGCCGTTGGACCGATGCCTTTATCACTTACGTGTCCGTGTATCTATCAACTCATTGGGATAGAATATACAAAATGCTACATTATATGTATAGCATAAGGGAATTCGCATATTGTCAGGACGGTTTAGTATGGAGAGACTATGATGAGCAATTTGGGTTAAGACAGGTTGTATATCCAGCGTCTTGGGCCAAAATAAATAACGACCTATGGTGGCGATGCATTCAGATTAGACCCACTCCAACTCCGTCGTTCGATATACAAGCCATGATTTCAACAAAGGCAGTTGTTCGTGGAAAAATTGTCGTTTCCGAAACTTCGATATACATGCCATGATTTCAACAAAGGCAGTTGTTCGTGGAAAAATTGTAAATTTGCGCATAAATGCACCAAATGCAAAGGTCCCCATGCCCAGCTGAATTGTTCAGCAAATAGGTCCGAAGGGCCTATAGGTCAAGGGGTAATGCCTAGTTAAACTGCATTTCGCGGAAGGGGCTCCAGATTTCGAGGTAGAGGTCAGTATCGTGGTTTTCAAGCGTTGTGAATTGTCGGACTTTAAGAACGTGGAATCGTGTAAGACTTTAGCCAAAACACTGATTAAGTTGGAATCGTTAAGAAAATATCTTCAGAATTATGATACAAAGGAAGCTGCATTTTTATTAAGTGGCTTTACGGAGGGATTCCCTATTCAATATTCAAGTAGCTCGAGAATCAAAAAATTTACGTTCAATTATCTAAACCAAATAATTTGTTCAAAATCAAATTGAGAAGGAAATTCAGGCAGGACGGGTGGCCGGACCACTTCCAAATTTAATTGTAAGTCCTATCGGACTAGTTCCAAAGAAAACCTCGGGCGAGCTTAGGATGATACATCATTTGTCATATCCAGAAGGCAAATCAATCAATGATTTTATTGATCCAGCAATTTATTCCGTACAATATACAAGTTTTGATGAGGCGGTGAAAATGGTTCAAAATTTAGGAAAAAATTGTAAGCTGTTTAAAACGGACATCAAGAGTGCTTATCGTATTATGCTTATTAAACCTTCGGATTTTGAGTTGCTTGGTTTTCGATTTAATGATAAGTACTATGTCGAGAAGGCGCTCCCTTTTGGGGCCTCAATCAGCCCGATAACTTTCGAATGATTCTCAAGATTTCTTCATTTTTTGCGTAGAATCTAACTACGAGACTGCAGCATTGATTCATTATTTGGATGATTTTTTTAGGTGGTGATAAGACTTACGAGTCGTGTTTCGAAGATTTACAAATACTTCAAAACATCATATAGGGTTGCCCTTAGTGGATGAGAAAGCAGAGGGCCCTACTGAGGTGCTTGTTTTCTTAGCGTTGAAGGTAGATACAAAACAAATGGTCATTCCAATTCCGCTCCCAAAAATTAAGGATGTTACTACAAAAATTATAGAGATATTGGGAAGAAAATGGGCAACGTTAAAAATGTTACAGTTTTTGATAGGATCTCTCCATTTTCGCTGTAGAGCTGTGGTAATGGGTCGACCTTTTATACAGCGTCTGATTAATTTAATTTGCGGGTTGTCTAAGTCTTATTATCGGGTGCAGATAAAGCAAGACGTACAACGAGATTTACAAATGTGAATGTTATTTTTGACTGATTTCAATGGGATTTCATGTTTTCATGAAAAGTTTAGGACATCAAATCACGAGGTAGAATTATTTAGGGACAGCGCTGCAGGCAGGGAGATGGGCTTTGGGATATTTTTTCCAAGGTCAGTGGGCTCAAGCTAAGTGGCCAGAAACATGGCATTCAGAGGGTTATACGGAAAATATTACGTTATTGGAGTTGTTTCCGATCCTTGCTGCGTTGTTTATTTGGGGTTCTAAGCTAAAAAAATAAGAAAATTTTATTAAACTTTGATAATATGGCAGTGGTTGAAATAATCAATAAATTGACTTCTAAATTGGAGCTGGTGATGCCCTTGGTGTGATTAATGACGCTGCATTGTCCTAAACAAAATATTCTGATTAAAGCTCGTCATATTTTAGGCTGTAGAAACGAAATTTGCGACGCATTGTCTCGATTTCAGGAGTTGAAGTTCAGGCGGCTAGCACCTCAGGCAGACAACAAACATCATGTCTATCCAGATTATCTTTGGAGTATCTTAAGCTCAGATCTCGAAGCTTGCTACTTGGAAGTATAGCTCTAAATACACAGCTTACTTACGATGTAGCGCAAAGAGTTTTTGACCAATTTAGAATCAAATACGAGTTAGGTCTTGGAATTCCAATTCCATGTAGTCATGTAGTTCTTTTTATAACATATTGCCATGAAATTGGAAAACAGGCTAGGACGATTTCAACCTATGTTTCGGGCATAAATTATTTTCATAAATTAAATGGTTATGGCGATTTAATGGAGTTGTTCATGGTTAAAAAGTTGTTAGAAGGTTGTCGAAGAGCAATTGTGCCACGGATAGCTCAGGATCACTAAGAGACTGTGCTATTTGTGGCATTGTTCGTTTTGGCATATTTTGGACTTTTTCGAGGAAGCAAATTGGTACTCGCGAGTAGGTCTACTTGTCATCGTAGAGTAGTGCAAAAATCAGATGTAACTCTTATATAAAGCAGTCATCTTCTTATACAACTTCATTACTTTAAAACAAATCAGCACAGAAAACCATATGCCATTAGACTTCCAAAAGGGGAGGGTAGAATTTGTCCAGTACAAGCTATGTGCAAGTTTATAGCTATTCGTCCAGCTATAAATGGCCCCTGTTTTATACATCGAGGTGGCTCTCCGGTTACAAGAACTCAATTTTCGTCAATATTGGGTAATGCATTACAGTCGCTGGTTTAGATTCAAAAGGTAAATACAGAACACATAGCTTTAGAATAGGCAGGGCAACGGATTTGGCAATACAGGGGGTATCGTCAGATACAATAAAGTATTTAGGACGATGGAATTCAAATTGTTTCAACAACCATATACGGATTTAACCGTTGAAACATTTGAAAACGTGATACAGATGTATGATAAAGACTTATAATAATAATGTTGTTTATTTTTAAGCCGTATGGATTCTTGGGGACTATATCCCCTATTGGGCAGACATTCATGGAAATAGGAAAATCTGATTTCAACTTACCACGGGGTACTATTGACTGGATGGCAGTGAGAGGTTTAGGATGGCAACATTTGAGGATAGAGACTAAAGTATTGCTTTCTCAACCTCCGACCCTTACCATTATCAATTTAGGAGGGAGTGACTTAGTGAAGATGTCAATTTTAGAAATCAAGGACACTATACGCGCAGAGGTATCGTATCTTCGCAAGGCTTTCCTCAAGTCCACCATTGTATGGATAGATATACTGCAAAGACAAGTATGGGCGGGAGCTTTGCGGGGAGATGGCGCCATCGAGCATAAGTGTAGGCGTGTCAATAGGGTTGGCCGCGAGCTCGTTGGGTCTTCAGGTAACTCCGATTTCATAGCAAATGATATTGATAAGGAAACTGCTTTTTTCAGGCCAGATGGAATTTATTTAAATTTGATTGGATTACAATTTTATTTGGATTATCTAAAGGATATGGTTTCAAAGCGTTTATCAAATTGAGTTTTGAGAATTTTTGGCAAATTGTTACAAGATAATCATTTTTTTTCGCCGCTCAGATCCAAATGGCGGTCATCAATTGTAAGTTAAAAGTAAGTTTGATATGAATAAGTGTGTTAGTTGTGAAATTTAAAATAAAATGTCTTTTTAGACCAAGGCATCTTTCTATGTAGGAGGGGCCCCCCTGTATGGTGTGATGCTTTGGTTTAAACAACGTTTTTGGCTGGGATTTAAATAACGTTTTTGAAATAGGTGTTTGGCTGAAACATATCAATAGGTATCTACCCCAAGGTTCGATTTGTCTGTTGTTGGAAAGGTTTTGCCCTAGTACTCGGTGATTCCTATGTTTGCTATTGCATATGGTTGGTTGTGGCTGGATTTAAGCAAAGTAAAAGTACAGTTTGTAGAGGAAAAGTCTAAAATAATAATAATCATAATAGTAATTTATGATAGCATAAAACAGGAGTTTTATATGTTTTGCTGGACTTGGCATGCAGATGATTTTTCAAATATTACACTACAGACAACAAAGGTTCCGTGGTATACTAAGTATTAATTTATGGTCGCTTGAAATACAAGATAAAGTATTATAATATATTATCATATTGTTAATAGAATATGTAAGGGTTACGTGGTAGTTATGGCTGTATAGTGCAGCTTATCAAAATGTTATTGCTGTTTGCCAAAATACTATATGTTGCACTTGCTAAATAGCTTAGTTCTGGGGTAGAATAAAAAAGAAAAATAATTTGGATAGCAATTGGCATCTCTTCTTTTGGGTACCCACTGGTGATGTTAATTGCTATTCGGAATATTCTATACTGTGAGAACGTATTTTGATGCTAGCTTTGTCTTACAATCGGTGAAATTTGTCTGTATTGTCGTTTTGGGCGGCCAACCTTATTCCCAGCAAATCATATTCTGTTCAAACTATTTGGAAAGTCATGAATTGAGAAAGAAATTAAAAAAAAATGCTTTTGTTTGATCGGTGTTGTTTATTTTATCCGAATGGGAAATAATTTATTCAAACAATCTTCTAAAGAATTTGACATGCATCAATATACACAAATAAATGTTGAAGTTCATTAGTTTTAATATAAAAAATCTTACCTTGAGAACAAGTTGAGCAATAACCCTTTGAGCTTCAGAGTTTTGATATTCCAGCAAGTCACCCATCAGTGATACATGTACGTCATCATCTGTGATATCATCATTGACTAATGACATCATACATCGACAACATTCTTTCTTGTATACCATGGCAACACACAAAACGTCTACATTCTCTTTATCCCTCACTAGAGGAGAAAAAAAAGAGTTATAATGATGAGCCCTATAGACTAAGATAAATTCTAATAGATTGACCCATTACAAAACAAGAAAACTTTTGACATGTCAAAAGTAAGAGCAGTTGCAGACTTCAATTTTAATTTTGATAAAATTTTAAAAGTCTAAGTCTTTTGAGGTAGAAACCATTGTGGAAAATAAAGATATTATCCATTACTAGCAAATCTGTCATTTTCCATTTTTCAAAAGTTTTTGCTTTGAGAATCTTAAAAAAGTAAGATTGTGCAGGAATGGGTTAAATCAATTACTCATTTTCATAATTCAGCTATCTATTTCATTAGAAATAAATATATATGAAAGGAATTTATCAGACACAGGTCAATCTTCCATTCTGTCATGCAAACAAAGCTTTTAAGGTGTTTTGTTACTATTAGCTGTGCCAGAAGTCAAGACTCAATTGACATAATATCAAACAACAAAATCTTAGGCCATGGCATTAATCCATTCCTACACAATCCTGCTTTTCAATGTTCCTCAATAAAAAGCTTTGAAAAACATTGAGGAAAATGAAGAAATTACTGGTAACAATTAATTTCTCTTTTACTCACAATGATTTCTAACATATATGAACTCATTTTTTTTCTATTTACTATTCTGCAACCTGATTCAGTTTAAACCAGTCAAAAAGTTTGGTCCAAATTGAAAGAAGATGCAGACTATGTATAATTGATGAAATGAAATTTTGAATAATTGTGGATAATGGGGAAATTGCTTGTAATAAGAATTTTTTTCATACTCGATAATGTTTTTCTCAGCTTTGTTCTGTAGAGGTGTAAAAAAAGTTGGATCAAGTGGGAATGGGGTAAAAAAGCCCATCCCATAAGGAATTTGCCATAAATAATATTTTGTACAAAACAATATCATCCTAAATAGTATCTACTATTACACTATTCCCAAAAAAGTGTTGACTGGTCCAAATTGACAGAAGTTGCAAACAACATTTTAAATTACATTAAAATTGGAAAATAAGTTCCAAATAGGGAACATTGTGAGAAAGGTAGAAATTGCTTGTTGCAAGCAAATTTGTCCTTTTCCCTCTGTTTTCCTTGAATGCATTTCTTTAGAGCATCAGATAGTGTCATTGTGTGGTAATAGTTTAATATATTACCACACAATGACGCTCTCTGGTGCCCCTCACCAGAAACAATTGGAAAAACATTGATTTAAAGGAAACAATTGCTTGTAACAAGCATTTTCTTTCATTTTTCACAATGTTTTCTACCCAGAAAGTTAAAAAAATATCAAATTTCATCAACTTTGAAATGTTGGTCTGCAACTATATGGACCAGCCTAAAATTTTGTCATTTGGTAATGGTTTAAATAACCTACTAAGAATGGTATCCTGCCTTGCATCCTTCAACTTGATCATTTTCTCTAACCTCTGTTGTTGGGTACACATGGCTGCCTGCTGTTTTGGTTCCTCTCTTTTGTTGGCTTCAAACAGTAAACGGTGAAATAACTCACGTTCCTGGATATGCTTGTTCTCAAGCAAGGACATTAGGGCATTCTAAAGCAAATTGAAATAACAGCTGCTGAAGATGCTTCTTTACAGATATCTATCAGAAAGATGAAGTTTGTTACTAGTGACAACATGTGAAGTACTTTATTTGATTCATTACCAAACAATCTAGCTTTTCTGCATCCTCAAGTTTTGTTCAAATGACACATGTACTCATTATGGGCAACAATCATGCCAGGTACTTTGAAATCTATTCATAAATGTTGGAGATATGCTCTTTACAAGTTTGACAGACTGGCTCACTAATACACTAACTAACACACTAACGTGAAAAGTACCAACTTGTCAAATAACAACTAGTACCTTCTTTCAATTTTGCCCAGTCTAAAATTTTGTCAACTGATAATGAGTTTACCAATTTCTAATTAAAATATATTACATGCTTAAATTCAAATGTATTTGTTTTAAAAATAGGCACAAAAAATGTGAGAAAAGAATAAGTTGCTTGTAACAAGCTTTTTCTCCTTTTCTTGCAATGTTTCAATACTTATTGTTAAATGTTGAATTATGTGCAAATGGGCTGATTAAATAAATATTACATGTCCACTCATTCAATATTGTTTTTGAACAATACCCACGATAAAACTGAAGACAGAGATGCAAAACACTCAAGAGAAATTTGTGTCCAATTTCCATCTTGTTTAACCCTTTCCTGTTCAATTTTAGGTATTTACATTACTGTGATTTCATAATTGAGAAAACGTTGTAGAACAAGAATAAATTGTTTGTAACAAGCAATTTCTTCTTTTTCCACATTTTCTACCCTACTCAATGGCTACCTTTCAAATTAAATCTTCAAAACAGGAAAGGGTTAAATTACATTATTTTTTTCACCACAAAACGTTTTTCACTAACCACGAGAGGTATCAAAAACTTGGAATCTGGAAAAGATACTGGAAGGTGCTGGACTTTTCCCTTATCGATTGTATTTAACCACCTCATGGCTACTCTAGCATACCTTTCCTTGTCATTTGACAACCTGCAATATTAACACAGGAAACATTTGAAATATCCAGGGCTATATTTACTTAATGTTTCATACATGATCTAACTGAACAAAAGGCTCTTATTTAGATTTACCCTGGAGGTCATACACGAAATAGTGTCAGTGTTATGATGGATTACTGAAATTTTTTGGTGCATGGTTGCTAGATCATTTTGACTAACCAGTGATACAGTTACATAATGGAGGGAAAAAAATGATTTTGACATTTCAGGGAGAAATATTGACCCTTTGAAAATGTTCAGACATGTCCAAGTTCAAAGGGGTAGCAGACGACATTATAAAGTAAGTATAATTAAATAAGTAGCCAATCTATATGATAAGGAAATATTGTGAAAAGCAATTTCTTCTTTTTTCACAATGTTTTCTTAAGTATAATATCACAGGGGCATAAAAACAGGGATTGTACGGGAAAGGGTTACCTTGTTTCACAACTATTCTGAAAAGGGAAGTTAGTTTTTTGGTAAATACATTATTTTCTTATTCAGTAGTGTTGAATACACTTCTGCAAACTTTTCTAAATTAATTTATATCTATGCTTTATTGGTCCCACCTAACAAGCCTGTAAATGAGGTAAATGATATATTCACTTTGCAATGGGGGAACTAAAAATACAGTGAAAAAAATTCATACAGCCATGCCAAACAAGATTCACAAAGTGCCATTGTTCAGAAATGTGACCTTGATATATGACCTTAACATTGATAGACAACCCTTGACCTTTGTAGAAGAAAGGTCATGCACAAGAAATACACATGAATGATATAAGAGCCCTACCACTTACCATGTTCAAATGTTATGTTAAAGGTTAATTCAATCTAATTTGACCTTGCAAGATGACCTTGAATTAGGTATCAACAAATGTACTCATCCCAAGGAATGCACATGTAAAATATAACAAGAGTGCCATAGTCACAATAATTGCCACCACTTTGCTGCCGTTTCATGAGAATAATTATAGACACTACTTATTTTGAATCAACCAAATTCAAAACATTTGCAGACTACCTTTTTAAATTGTCAAGTTCAAACTGTTCGTTATGACTGATTGATTGAATGGGCCCAGAGACTAAGAGTCAAGGGGCATAAATCTTGCAAAAATCAATGAACCATAAAATCCTTGATCCATGTACTCCTACAAATTATCTTGATGACATTGACCAAGTTTTTTTAAATCAACTAAAAGGTTAAGAGGAGTTGCGTTCACAAGGCTGCAATTTCAATAAGCCCCAGATACTAAGTTTTAAGGGGGCATAAGTCAGGGCAAAATTATTGAACCAAAAAAATCCTTACTTTATGAACATCTACCAATTCAGGTGATAACATCCACCAAGTTTCATTTAGATCCAGCCAGAAACTTAGGAGGAGTTCCATTCACAAGGCTGCAATTTCAATAAGTCCCAAAGACTATGTTTTAAGGGGGCATAACTGAGGCAAAAATCAATGAACCATAGTATCCTTACTTCATGCATATCTTCCAATTCAGGTGATAACATCCACCAAGTTTCATTTAGATCCAGCCAGAAACTTAGGAGGAGTTGCATTCACAAGGCTGCAATTTCAATAAGCCCCAAAGACTAAGCTTTAAGGGGGCACAACTGAGGCAAAAATCAATGAACAATATAATCCTTACTTCGTGCACATCTACCAATTTAGGTTATAACATTGACCAAGTTTCAAAAAGATCCAGCCAGAAACTTAGGAGGAGTTGCGCTCACAAGAAAAGTGGACGTACGAACAGACAGACAGATAGACGGACCGACGGACAGACAAAGAAGATTACGCCAATATATGACCGCCTCCGACGGCGTATAAAAACTCTAGCACTTAACATTTAAAGCTCATGTTTGTTTTGGTCCTTGATAAACATGGCCTTTAAAAAGATGATCTTGAACTTCAACAGAAAGGTCTTGCCACAAGGAATTAATGTGTGATATATAAAAGCCCTTGTACTTGCCAGTAAAAGATTACAGTTAATGTGCAAGTTTTTAGTTTTGAACATAATACCTCGAAAATGACCTTATCCTTGACATATGACCTTGAACTTGGTATCAACTGAAAAGACACACCACAAAGAATAGACATGTCAAATATGAAAGTTTAGCATCTAACTACTCAAACCTTATGGTCAATGGTAAAGGCTTTTTGCAGACAAACACAGGACAAAAAGTATATTGCCCCTGTTTATTAATCCCAGGACATTAAAAATCAAATAAAGCAAAGGGTAAAGTATGTTAGGAAATGAAGGGAACTGCTTATGTTAGAATCAATCTCGCCGCCGTCATAGCGCAGTTGGTAGCGCGTCGGACTATCATTCTAGAGGTCCCGGGTTCGATCCCCGACCGCAGCACTCATCCTTTCCGACTATTTGTCTCCCACCAATGGGTTGATAATCGTAGACCTATGTGGGATAGCAGCTGGAGGCTAGGAAAGGGTGTGATGGTGGTACTGGTGTGAGAAATACCAGGAATCCATTGTTAGGTGCTCCAGCCGCCGCGATATAACTGAAAGATTGTTGAAAGCGGCGTAAAACACCATTCAAACAAACAAATTATGTTAGAATCAAAACAATAATATGAAATGTAGAAACTTATTAGGACTGGTGTGTCCAGCCTTGGAGTAAAGAACAGAAATCTGAATGCTGAATACCCCAGCAGTCTGACCTATATTTAATATCCTCCTGCTGTCTCTCCATAACTCCAATCATTGATGCTGCTACTAAGAATGACTCCTCCTGTATGGCTAATAGACACTCTCTCTGTCTACAAACAAGTTGGACTTGACGCTCAAACTCTGAGAAGAAATCTTCAGTCTGACCTACAAAAGTTACCATATAACTTTAATTTCCTAATATTTAACTGAAAAAAAAGGGTTTATATGCTTTCAGGAACAAAAGGCATTGTCCTCAAACATTTCTAATTAACATGTTATCACAGGGTCAAATCTTAAGCCCTTTATCAGACTACAGAATTATAGAGTAGTTCAAATTCAAAGAAGCTGCATACAATATTTTTTAGATGATGAAATTTTTAACTTTTTTCTATTTTGGGATAGAAAACATTGTGGATAATGAAGAAGTTGCTTGTTTTAAAAAGCTATTTTCTTTAGCGCTGTTAAAAAAGCAGGATGGGTTTAATTAACACACTCTTTGAAAAAGAACTGTGGAAAAAACATCAGAAACTAGAGGGTCATTGGCCCTAAAGCGCTCACCTGAGTTAATGACTGCATAAGTAATCGAAGCACCAGTGACTTAGTTTCAGTCTAAAGTTGAAAGATCAATATCTTGTATAAGAAATCAGAAAGAAAAAAATTCTTACAAAGACTCAGAATTTTGTGCCCCTGGCTAAGATATGGAGGAAAACATATTAACCCAATATGAAGGCAATCAAGCCAAATATGTTGCCTCTAAAGAGCACACAATTATTTCTTGATGTTTAACCGAGTGACTAAGGTTTTGACCCCATATGATTAACAAGAGGGCCAGTGGCCCTGGCGTGCACCTGAGAACGCCAGGGTAATTGAGTCTGGAGAATACCTCCTTTGAATTTAACTAAAATCAATTTGTGTTGCCATGGCAGCCAATGCTTTCAACAGATTTAAAATCTTAAGTATCAAAAGGGACAATATAAGGGAAATTTCTGCAAAATTTGGTTACAATTTGCCACGTAGTTTGGGAAGAGTTGCCTTCTTTAACTTTACTTAGGCTAAATCACCTTTTGGCTGTGAAATTTTAGCAATTTTGAAAGAGGTCAATGTACTGATGCTTCATGCAAAATATCAAGGTTCTACTACTTCTTGGTTGGGATGAGATGGAATTTTTTTAGTTTTTGTAAATTTTACTCATGTTGTCATGGCAACCAGAGCTTTCTATGGATTTCAATTCTTTGGTGGAAATTGGCCTAGTGGTATGGGAGGAGATGTTGTTTTAAAACCCTTCTTTACTTCTATATAAGCCCCACCTCTGTGGCAACCCTATTTTTCCAACAGATTTCAATTCTTTTAGCAATTTTTTTAAAGGACACCACCTAAGCAACATTTCTGCCAAATTTGGTTGAAATAGGCCCAGTGTTTTGTGAAGAGATGTCTTTTGAAATTGTTAACAGACAACACACAAGGGACACTGGACAGAGGATGATCTAAATACCTCATAAGTGATTTGTGCTCGGGTGAGCTAAAAATAAAATCTATCAAAAAATTTAAATTTTGAACAAGTATTAAGACATCTAAAACAAGATATGACCTCTACAAAGCACAAACGTTTTTTACGTTGACCTAGTGACCTAGTTTTTGACCCTTTTTGACCCAATATCGATCTTGACCAAGATACTATAAAGACAAACATTCTAATAATATCAAGAAATTTCAGCCAAAAATGTTGCCCTAGAGTGCACAAAAGGCTTTTCAAAGATTTTACCTTTTGATCTTGTTTTGACCACATGTTCAAGCATCAATTATGATTGACCTTGTTTTTTCATGGAGACAAACGTTCTTTCTGTATATCAAGACATTTCAACCAAAAATGCGGCCTCAAAACCTCATAAAAGGGTTTTAAAAGATTTGACCCAGGAACCTTGTTTTGATCCCATGTAACCGTTACAATATCAAACTTGATCAAGATTTTATGAAGAGAAATATTCTGACCAAAAATCAAGATATTTAAACCAGAAATGTGGCCTCAAGGGTACATACAAGGGTTTTAAAATTTGACCCCATGCGTTCCAATATTAAACTTTACAAAGGTTTCACAGAGACAAACATTATGACAAAAAATTAAGATATTTGAGCTAAAAATGTGGCCTCTAGAGAGCACACAAGGTTTTTCTAGGATTTGACCTAGTTACCTAGTTTTTGACCCTATGTAGTCCAATAAGGAACATGACCGAGATTTTGTAGATACAAATATTGATCTATAGAGTGTACACAAGATGTTGACGGACGACGAGCGAAGGACGCTGCATGCCAGAAACAGCATAAACACAAAAGCACACCTTGAGCACGTTCAGGTGAGCTAGAAAGGCAAATTGTTTGTAGTAAGCAATTTCTCACATTACTCAATAACCTCAATGAAACTTTCTCTAGATTTAAATGTTTCTTGGATAGTATCTGCATCTTCTTTTAATTAAAACATGTTTTACCCATGTTGTATTGATGTTGATCTTATTTTTAATCTTTTTCTAATTAAGTATTCTGCTAAAAAATGAGTAAAGCTTTGATTTACAAGACTGCAAGATACGAGATATTCACACAACACTGCTTTATCAGCAAAAGATTAATATTATAGTAAGTTTACCTTTCAGATACAAGACATTCACATTACACTATTTCATAAGGAAAAGATCAATAATGAAGTAAGTGTACCTTTCATTTGGCGTGTTAAGCTGAACCTCTCTTCATCAAACCTACTGTACACATCTTGTAAAGGACTAACAGCTTCACCTTTCTTTATAACTCCCATATCCTCATCCATGAATAGGTTCATAGTAACTTCTGTGGATAGTAATTAAGCAATAAGGTAAGACAACTATACATCAAATTAACCCATGCTTAATGAAAATCCTGTTTAGAATTGAACCAAAATAAAAGGACTGAAATCACTGAAAGTGCTAGATGCAGGTCAATGTTTGAACGATTTGTCAAGTTTGAAAACTGATTTTATAAACTATTCTGGTTTGAAAGGGAAAAGCAGATGGTTTAGACTAAGATCAGACTGCATATAGGTGCAGGCTGATCTTTGTCTATACTTCCTGCCAAAACAGGAATATTTCGGGTTCAGCATGACAAGGGTTAACCACTTAACTTTAATCAAAAGTTTTTGTTTTCTTATGAATGATCATATCTGTAAAATTGAGGGGTTGAATATGGGTTTGATTTAGTATGAGAAATTTCTTCAAAATGATTGTAACTTTGAAAAGCATTTTGATCTCTTTATGCTGACAAGGTTTGGTCTTTCTTCCTGTTCAAAGATAATAAGTATCAAGGCATAGTTGGAAAGTTGGAAAAGTTGAAAAGAAAGCAGCATATTTCTGTCAAGAATGCCCACTGGCCTCCAACAAGGAAATCTGACTGGGGTATAAAAAGCAATTGGATTTAAAAAAAAATAAAACATAAAACAAAATGTGTTTGTGAGACACAATGCCCCCGCCATACATGAGGTTTTTTTTGTGTTTGACCTTGATATTTGACCTTCACATGACCTTCACATGAGGAGATGCGTATTATGAAGATAAATCATTATGCCAGATATAAGCATTGTATCTTGAATAGGCTGGTAGTAATTGGCAAGTTTTTTGGTTAAGTTTTGCTGACAGACAGACGAACAGACTCAAGTACAGACAGACAGACAACGGTAAAACAATATGCCCCCGGTATTTCGATGCGGGGGCATAATAAAAGGTAAATGGTTGTTGGGTGACCTATACATTGTAACTTCGGCTTGAATAAGTTGTAGTTACAAAATTTAAGTCATCAATGAGAAAACTTTAGATTTCAAATTTTATTCCAGTCTATTTGATTGGTCATTGTTTTCTTTTATAATCAACAGTGGTGATTCATAAGTTGTCCTATCCTTTTCACAACATCTGTAAACATAATCAGCAGTGACTTAATCATTCAGTAAATTTCATTGTACCATTTACAGGTCACTTAAATTTCTCTCGATAGTAGAACCTTTTTTATGCTTAAAATTGTCATTGGTAAGTATCAAAGGTGCATAGAAATGCTAAATAATGGTTTTACCTAGACTTATCTGCCCTTTGACCTTGTTTCTGAAGACATGGGGACACACACCCATTATCTGTTGTACACTTTCAGATAGGACAAAATCTCCAAGGAACCCTGGCATAATATTGTGACCTACAAACAAAACATTGTATATCATCAGTCTTTTTTCAACAGCCAACTGTAAGATTTGTTGAAAAACTATTTTCGATTCGGACTAGTCTAAAATTTTAGCGTGTTGGAATGGGCTAACAGATTGAGCGAGTGCAACCAAAAAGCTTTGGCTTATTAACCTTATGTGTACCAGTGTATAAACCAGTCTGAGAGGAGCAATGTGGGGTTAATAGTTTTATAGTAATTTCAATTGGACAACAGGATTGGAATCAAGGACTCTCCAATTCACTAGTCCTATTCCTTTCCACTAGACCATTTGCTCAAGGAAATGACCATTCTTAACACTTTCCCACATAATGACACTTTTTGATGAAAAACAATTGGGAAAACATTGTTGAAAATGAAGAAATTGCTTTCAACAAACAATTTCTTTATTTTTTCCTCAATGTTTTCTACCCAGGTAGTTGAAAAATTCTGACACTTCATTACCTTCAAAATGTTGCCTGCAATTCCTTTCAAATTGGACCAGTCCTAAATTTTGTTGTTTGGTAATGGGTTAAGTATTCTTTATACAGAGGTCATTGCTACATGTATATATTAACCTTTTGAGTATTGACATGGTATCTCAACTATCAAAAAGATGATTGATCATCTACTATTATTGACAACTTGATTCTTAACCCATTCCAACACAATGACGCCTTTAAACGCCTCACAATATAAAAGCTTTGGAAACATTGTGGAAAATGAAGAAATTGCTTGATACAAGCAATTTCTTCATTATCAACAATGTTTTCTACCCCAAAAGTCAAAGATTTTAAAGATTTCATCAGCTTAAAATTTTCGCCTGCAACTTCTTTGATTTTGGACTGGTCTAAAATTTTATTGTGTTTGAATGGATTAAATTCATTTCACTCTATGAAATGCCTTGTTGATAGCATCACTAGTGTGTTCTTGAATAGATAAATCCGGTTTTACAGTTCATCGAAAGCTGAGGTCATTTAACACTCAGGAAAAAAAAAAAAGAAAAAAATTCTGTGTAAAAATTCAAATGATATAAAAAGATATATGCTGCTTATGTTGTGCTAAAAGTAAAGAGATCTAAAAATGACTGTTAATGAAGTCAATGTTCTGAATGATCTGATGTGAGCTTGAAGGTACATGGGTTCTCCCTAGTTCTTGGAAGCTGCCATTGTTCTTTAACTAACAAAGGGATTATGAAATGCTCAAGATGCCTCTAGCCAACTAAGCTTTTTAGGTTGTTTTGATAAATCTGATGCATCTGATACAATATTTGGCAAAAATACATGCCACCATACATCTGCTAGGGAAAACTAACCTGTTGGGAGCAGTTGTAGGACTAGGGGCCACTTTTGGCAATATCAGTCTTACCAAGTTTCATTTGTTCCTCAGCTTGTGCTTCCAGATCTTCTACTTTACTTCGTTTCTCTCTATAAGACAAGGCTTCCCATTGGTCAGATCCCATCCTGCTTCTCAGGCTATCAGCAAATAGCTTAAAACGTAACACTTTGTACTTCTCATCCAAGGCCTGGTATAAAGAGTTATTTCTTGCTAGTTTCATTACAGGTAGACAAAAAGCCATTCCCTCGTGATGATGCTTTTCCATGCGCCCCAAGAAAAAGCTCTTGAAATTTTTCATGGAAAATGAAAAAATTGCTTGTTACAAACAATATTTCATAATCCATAATATTTTCTACCCTAAAAGAAAAATGTTTTTAAATCCAATCAACTTAAAATTTTCATCTGCAGCTTCTTTGAATTTGGACCTGTCTGATATTTTGTCATCTAGTAATGGGTTAAACACATATGCCTCAGTCGCATCATTCTTTTTTCCAACTAACACCTCAATAATAGATTTGACCTTGTCAGCTTTGCAGACTTTAATGGGCGACACCTTCATGCTAATATTGAGAAAACCTAATTTGTAGATTAACCCATTACCAAAATGAGTCCAAACTAAAAGAAGTAGTAGGTAACAATTGGTTGAAAAGTTAGATTTTTTCAACTTTCTACTAGAAAACATTGTGCAAAATGAAGAAGTGCTCATTTCAGGCAATTTCTTCATTTTACACAATTTTTTCCCAATTGTTTTTCTTGAGGGACATTCAATAGTAGCATTTTGGTTAAAAATTTAATGTTTTAAATGCATGTACTTATTTGGATTTCCCTAACACAGATGTTATTTAGAAACAACAAGAGCACCACTTGTGGGTGCCTACACTCGGCTATTGGGTGCCGGATAGTGGATAAAAGCACAAAGTGCATCTAGAGTTATCCCCCGTGATAGTGTAGGTTGCTCTTTTGATAGTGAACAAGTGTGTCAAGTTTAAAATGAATGTTTTAGTAGAACCAGAGATATCACAAAATGTCAAAGTTATCACACAAAGACGAATACAACGACACCAAGGCTATAGCAATACCGAGCTTAAAATTTAGAATTATATCATACTGCTTTATTTATTTAGATCTGTGTATAATATGTTGCCAAGTAAGAAACAAGATGTGTTTGTGAAATACCATGCCCCATAAACAGGAATTCTTTAGAAACAGTGATTTTTAATTTTTTTTTCTTTGTTTTAGGGAAAAGGGTTAAAATTTTGACCTTGACCTTGATGAAATGATCTTCCCCAGTTGCGCCTTGTTGAGACCTATCTACATACCAAATATTAGCATTGTAACTTAATCAGGGTTGAAGTTATAGGAAAATGTTTAGTTGGCAGGTTAAGTTTTGATGACAGGCAGACAGACAGACAGACAGACAGATGGACACCCATAAAACAATATGCCCCTGATCTATCCATCTATTGGGGCAAAAAAATACAAACCAGAAAAGCAGCAAATTACCAGATGACAGTGTTTAAGTATTCTCACAATTGAAAGGAGATGCAGATGACAATTTAAAGTCCATTTAAAGGGTAAATATATACTAAATACGGAAGAAAAAGATTGTCAGACAAGAATAAATAACTTGTTTCAAGCAATTTTGTAGCTTTTTTCCACACATTTTTCAGTTGTATTTCTTTCTATGTGTCAAAACGAAGACATGTATGGTAATGGTTTAAATGTTTCAATTATTTTCTAACCTTGAACAGTAGGTCATCTGAAGCCTCTCCTTGGTATCTTGTTAAGACAGTCATCACATTCCATGATGTTTCTAACTTCCTGTTGTTAATTTCCCGATTCAAGCTAGTCCGGATGTCTTCTTCATTCTATAAAAGCAATAAACTATATTGATTCATTCACCACAAAATTAAAACCTAAGCTAGTTTTAAAGGCAGAGATTCAAATTCTGATTTTTGAAAAAGATTCAGCTTATGCTATTGTGTCTTTAATTAAGCATGCTAACTATAGGTCAATATCTCAGAATTACTTAAATGTATGTAACTGAGAACAATAGTTTGTCTTTTTCACTTGGTTATATGGACATTTTTTGCTTGGCTGCTTCAAGACCCAAGGTACAGCTATAGTCTTTTCATCATCTACATTGTTGTTGACCTTAGCATGTCAAAACTTTGACATTTTGCAATACCTCTTTAACCTTTCCTGTGCAAACCTGGGATTTTATGTTGCTGTGATTTTATACTTCAGAAAATATTGTGGAACAAGGTGCCAAATTGTCACAAGATACGCCCGTCACACTGCTTAATATTAACTGGGGGTTTGAATAGAACTGAGGTTATTTTGAATGAATTTTTTTTTTTGTCAAACTAAGTATGAAAAACAAAAAAGGGCAATAACTCAAAAAATAGGCTAGGTAGAGTTATGGTTCTTTACACTGCACTCCCACTTGGTGAGATCTATCCATCCATGAAATTTCATGATTCTAGCTATTATACTTTTAGAGATATACTCCGGACAAGATTCAAGTATGAAAAACAACAAAGGGCAATAACTCAAAAAATAGGCCAGATAGAGTTATGGTTCTTATGCCCTGCATTCCTACTTGGTGAGCTCTATCCATCTATGAAGTTTCATGATTCTAGCTATAATACTTTTAGAGATATACTCTGGACAAGATTCAAGTATGAAAAACAAAAAAGGGCAATAACTCAAAAATAGGCCAAGTAGAGTTATGGTTTTTGTACACTGCACTTCCACTTGGTGAGCTCTATCCATCCATGAAATTTCATGATTCTAGCTATTATACTTTTAGAGATATACTCCGGACAAGATTCAAGTATGAAAAACAACAAAGGGCAATAACTCAAAGAATAGGCAAGGTAGAGTTATGGTTCTTGTACACTGCACTCCCACTTGGTGAGCTCTATCCATCCATGAAATTTCATGATTCTAGCTATTATACTTTTAGAGATATACTCCGGACAAGATTCAAGTATGAAAAACAACAAAGGGCAATAACTTAAAAAATAGACCAGGTAGAGTTATGGTTCTTGTGCACTGCACTCCCACTTGGTGAGCTCTTTCCATCCATGTAATTTCATGATTCTAGCTATTATACTTTAAGAGGTATACTCCAGACAATATTCAAAGATGAAAAACAACAAAGGGCAATAACTTAAAAAATAGACCAGGTAGAGTTATGATTCTTGTGCACTGCACTCCCCCTTGTTGAGATCTATACACCCATAAAGTTTCATGATCCTAGCTATTATACTTTTAGAGATATACTCCGGACAAGATTCAAGTATGAAAAACAACAAAGGGCAATAACTCAAAAAATAGACCAGGTAGAGTTATGGTTCTTGTGCACTGCACTCCCCCTTGGTGAGATCTATACACCCATAAAGTTTCATGATCCTAGCTATAATACTTTTTGAGATATACTCCGGACGAGATTCAAGTATGAAAAACAACAAAGGGCAATAACTCAAAAAATAGGCTAGGTAGAGTTATGGTTCTTGTGCACTGCACTCCCCCTTGGTGAGATCTATACACCCATAAAGTTTCATGATCCTAGCTATAATACTTTTAGAGATATACTCCGGACAAGATTCAAGTATGAAAAACAACAAAGGGCAATAACTCAAAAAATAGGCCAGGTAGAGTTATGGTTCTTGTGCACTGCACTCCGTATTGATGTGAAGAATATAACTGCCAAGTTTAAAGTCAATCGGACTTACGGTGACAGAGTTATGCTCCGGACAAAGAAGTGGACACCGCCCGGACGCCCGGACGCCCGGACGCCCGGACACCACGGGTGATCCCATAATACGTCCCGTCTTCGACGGGTGTATAAAAAGGAGAAATTGCTTGCAACAAGCAGAAATTAATCACACCAGTAAATCTCAATGAGTGCAAGTTTTCCAAATTTGATTTAAGCTCCTTCTTTTTTAGTCCACCTACAGTTTTACCTTGACTACATCTGTTTATCTTACGGACTGACTCTCATAAGTTAGTGGGCAGTGCTCAATTCAGGTTTAAGGTCAAGCTCACAAGCAAAGGTCAAATTTGATCTTACAAACATATCTTTGACCTATGGTCTGATTCTCAAAATGTGTCATGTAATTGTACATCTTGCTAAAAGCAAGTGCACTGAGCTCCACCAAAGTTTAAGGTCATGCAAGAAGGCAAAAGGTCAAATAATCAGTACCACATGCAGTACTCTTGTTATTGTAAATGTTATCTATATACTCACCATATCTAAGATGTTCATTCCAAATTTGAATTAATCAAACCAACTTACCGGCTACCTAGCTTCATGATTGTTTGAGATTGAGAAAGGACTGCAGGGGTTAGAGATATACAATATACAGTATAAAATTGAATACTTAACCATACTCATGAAACATTGATAAGAATCTTCATTAATTGAATTCTAATGTACTAAAGAATTATACTGCAATTCCTCTATAATGCTACCCAGCACTGCGCTGACTCCATTAAAATGCGGGGTCTGCTTGGCTCCCAAAATTTTTCTTTTTTTTAGGGGGGGGGACCATTTTGGGCTGCTGATGCTGAGATAGAATGTTAACGCTGATTTGACTGCGTTTTTTTCATCCCATATTCTGTTCACTTGAAAGAAACAGATTGTACATAAAAATCATTAATTACCCAAAGCTAGGTAAGTTTTTAAAACCTAAGAGTGGACGGTTGTGGCAATTAATGTATTAGATCAGAGGTAATGGTTTGTTTGATTGATAACACGCATAGTGTTTCAATTTATAAAATCAGTTTGATTGTTTGGTCAAACTGTTTGACATTGAGATGATTAAGGTCATTGATAATTCTTAAATCAATAGAGAATAGGCACGCACCTCGGTATTCTTCAGTTACTAACCTTGAAGATGATGCGATTAAAATATGACACTTTGTTTCTCTTTCGACATTCTTAATTTTCTTCAGTCCCCGGTAGGACCTTTCTGAAAGTATTGGGCGACCATGAAATTAGACAAATTGACTTGAACCTACTCTTAATTTGACTTCATAGTCTACGCGCATCCACAGCTTAAAGAGGAAAGTGGCTTCAAGATAAAATCACTTGTTGACAAATATGAAGTAAAGGTTTTTTGGTACAGTTTATTTTATAATGAGGGAGGAAAGGTGATCAAAGGCTCCACCGCCAGATGTTCAGCTATTTATGGGAGAGTTTCCGGAGTTGACATGTGCCAGACGTGTACCCCATGAGAATTCTTGGTGACCAAACTTTTTACTCTTGTCATTTAGAAACTAGACATTCAACCGTCTCGGCTTTTTTTCGATTATTATGACCTTCATGTTAATGATCAAAAGTTATCTGCTACAAAGTTTAATCCAGTTTTGTACAAGTGAAACTGGTCGATGTAAATTCCCAATTAGTAATTGACTAAGTTCAGATAGAGTTCTTTGTTGATTTATTGTTACCGTATTTTTAACAATGGTAAAGAATTAGACAAAGTCCATTACCCCGAAAGAGGTTCGAAAGGATGATCTATGTGACGTTTTCACAATGCTTCAGTAACCCCAGGTGTTCAACAACTCGTCAGTCTTGAAGAAGATGTCGCTATGCAAGATACTTGGATTTTATCCCTTTTGTCTAAGGATGGAAATATTTTCGTTGGTGTAAAACTAAATTCAATTAGATTAATGCCGACAACTATCATAATTATTAAACATGTCTGGGGGAAAATTCTAGCTTCTTAAATTTACGGATGATTCAATTCAATTCCAATAGACTGCAGAGGTAAGGGTAGAATTTAATAATTCTCCACACGCTGAATTTTGACGGTTTCTGCTAAAATCTAGTAACTACATTTGTTATTTTTCATTTCCCATTTAGTAACATGTATAACATTAAACTTGTGACAGGAGTGTTATCACGTATTATCGGGTGTTTGGTTCCAATTCGGGTGGTTGAAATTGTCAGTTACAGCATTATAGCATAACAACTCCTCCACTCCTTCCGCTGTTTCATTTTTTGGACCCCACCAACAGCATTATAGTGGAGTTGCAGTGTACATGTATGTAAGTACATAGCAGAAAATGATTTTTTCATGCTTTCCAGAGGATTTTAGAGAACTTTTGGTAGACTATCATTTGATGATTTAACAAAAAAAAAAAAAAAACTAGCAAAATTATTGAATTGATAAACTCAAGTTTTTGATAAATTAAACCGTACTTTTGTTAATTTTGCTCTATTTGACTTTATCTCAGCTAGACCAAAGATCATTACTTCATCTAAATTTCAAAGGGGGAAAGCATGTGATGGAAAGTTGTTTTTTTTTTCATCTAAGCTAGACCAAATAAACTGATGCTGGCATCATCAAGTTACTATATTAATCCAATATGAAATGAAATTTTATGAATAACAAAGTTACATTTTCTATTGTGGCTCTGCAACTCAAAAAGTTTTAGCTTTTGTTGTTCAATCAATTAAGGATAAAACAATTTTTCAATAGAACAAACAATTATCTTTTAAGTAATTAATTTTAGCCTTTTCTTACCATATTTTCAACCTGCTGTAGTGCAAGAGCAACTTCTTTATCCTGTTCTTCCTGTAGTTCAGACAAGATTGTAACAGCAATGGTTGCACTTGTAGGAGTCTCACCCTCGTTGATCAGTTGTTTACGTGTTGACACAGCCTTCAGTGCAGCTGCCTCTTCAATAATTGATATATTATCAAGCTGATCCTCTGCAAAAAAAACACATTTGTTAATTGTTTTTTGATGATTCCAAATAATATCATTGTATTTTGTAGACCATAGATAAGGAACATTTCTGCAAAAGAACAATGAAATCAAATGAATAGTTTGAAAGAAAATGATTTTTAAAGGATTTCAATTCTGGATGGACGCACACATGGTGAACATAAACCCATGACAATAGCACGCTGGCTATTGGCCAGTCAAGCTAACAATAATACACACGTCAAAGATTCAGCATGCAGATGACAATCAGGCTGTGACAATCCTATTGTTTTCCTTGAAAACAGCCAAGCTAAAAATGTGAAATAAGACTAAAGATATTAAAAGTATTTCAACATTTCTTGTGCTTCATCTTCTGTTATGATGTTGAAATTGCTATTGACCTTTACCTAATGGAACATTGAAAAGTCAGCCAATCCTCCATATATTTTATATTTCATACACAGAAAAAAGCTTTTCTTTGTTGAAGATTCTTCTTACTTTAAAATCATTGGCATTTGAGTAAACAAGACAGTGTAAAAGAGTTGGCAGCTTTAATTATCCTCCTTTATGTATAGTTTTTCAAAAGCAGTTATTTTCATTTATATTAACCCACTCCCACACAATCCTACTTATTTACCCCCATATTAGGTTAAAAGGCTGCTTCAGGAAAAAAAGTGGATAATGAAGAAATTGCTAGTTACAAGCAGTTTCTTCATTATTCTCCATGTTTTTTAACCATAAAGTACTAAGAACTTTAAAACTTCATTAACTAAAATTGTCGACTGCTGCTTCTTTTAATATGGGTCACTATAAAATAGTGTTAACTGGAGATGGGTTAACTTATGTTAAAGATTTTTTTTCTTTTAACACTTAGACACAAAAATCTCCAAAACTATTTACCATCATAAGTGAGATTCAGGTTGTTTTTCTTCCTAATAAGTTCTGCAATTCTCATCTGTCTATCATTGTCTGACATCATACTGGCAGCATCAATCAGATCGTCGATACTTTCATCCTGGAGGTGGTTTAAAATTACCTCCCTTTCATCAATATGCCGCTTCAACATCTCTTGGAGATATACCACTTGCAAGCCAGTTATGTCCCCTGAATACATATAGAAAGATTCTATTTTGACCCACTAGTTTTAGAAATGAGATGAGATAGGCTTAAGTGTCAGCAATTCATTCTGTAGTAAAGAAGTTGAAAGATTCATTAGTTCATCTTTTGAAAGAACAACAAAACTAGATAGATTAAATTCAAACTTTTCTTAACATAAGCATTTGATATCTTTCAAATGTATTACTTTTAAAAATCAATCTTTAAAATTGTATGAAGTTTTTGTTTTTGGTTTAACCCATTCCTCTCGAAAAAAGCTTTGAAAAACATTGTGTAAAAAGAAGAAAGTGCTTGTGACAGGCAAAGCATTAAGATAACATTAACTTTGGATTATTATCTGCAGCTTCTTTCAATTTAGACCAGTCTCATATACAGTGGACTTGTAATTGGTTAAACAACAAATATAGGATCTGTTATGAGATTTTTCTTTTAATCAAGTTGATCTTTACCAATTCCCATGCAATGAGGCTTTTTGATGCCCAAAAGAAGGAAGACTCTGGAAAACACTGTGGAAAATGAAGAAATCACTTGTCACAAGCAATTTCTTCATCTTCTATAATGTTTTCTACCTGAAAAGACAAAATTTAAAATTTCATTAACTAAAAATTTTCATCTGCCACATCTTTTAGATGTTAAGGTAGAAAACATTGTAGATATTCGGACCAGTCTAAATATTTGTTGTGTGGAAATGGGTTAAGTAAGTCTGGAATAGCTAGTCTAGAATAGAAAAGTTATTAAGCAAGTCTCAGTAACTTCTTTATTCTAGACAAGGTTAAGATCAGCATGCACTGATGATGTCAGGACCACTGGCACTGATGATGTCATTAGGTTGCTATGTAATTCATGTGCAAAATGACACGCCTTTTGGAATTCACCCAAAGAAAGATCATATTTTGTCTATTAATGCATTAAAGAAATAGCCACTTGTGAAAATATAGCTTTTGTTGTTCACTCAATGAAAGATAAACCAATATTACACTGAAAAAAATATCCCCCATATATTATACATGCAGATGACATGATTTTACACCAGGGTAAGACAAGGATATTCATTATAATTATTAACTAAAGAATTAATTATAGGTATATGAGAAAACATGTATCTCTAACCTCTCTTTGGTATTTGATCTTTGGTGACTTGTGGTTCTTTACGGAATTCTTCGTTCTGTCTTATCCTCATTTCTCTGAGGTGTAATCTCTTCTTTGCCAAGGCTAACTGTCTGTCAACATCACTTGGGTGTCTGATTAAGGAGGAATGATATTTCTTGTATTAACATTTGTTAATTTTTTTTCAAATCAAGAAAATGCAATTTGATAAAAATTGTCAACCAGGTTTTAATCATGTGATGATACAGCAAATGTTTTCAGCAATGAATCAGCATGTATAGTTTGTCAATTGGCAACTAAAATTTCAAACTACATCCTAATACAAGCTGTAGAAAATACATTTTGGTCACCCACCAACAATTTGCTACCCAACATACCTTCCATATAAAGTATCCATAATTCTCTCCATCAAACCAACACTCAGTGCTGCCATGTGGAAATCTTCTTCTACCTTCAATCTAAAGATCTCAACCTGCATAAATGAATGAATTTTTCTGTTTATTTATTGTCGCTACCGTATAACATGCCCATATGAGCGACGCCCCCTGAAGACGGTTAGTTGTTACGGGGGATAGTGCAAGGATATAGGACGAAACTGCCGGGAGCTCTGCTTGATTCTTTAACGTGCTCGGTGGAAAGCACCGTAACACATGGCCTCGGTTTAACATCTCATCCAAAAGACAATTAGTTTGTTAGTAGATATGGTCAGCCAAGGGCTTGAACCTGTGATCTTGAGGTTTGAAGTCAAGTGCTCTACCAACTGAGCTAATCAGGCTGACTCAACCTACATTATGGCAATAAACACATTTATAGATTAAGGATCTACAAGTTATCATGTACCCATATATCTATATAATAATATCTATATAATTGTACCCAGGCTGTCATAGACAACAAGATGCCTTCGAATAAAACCTATTTTTTAATCCAAATATATTCTCTGGCATAAATTGCAATTTTCTAAGCTAAACTTCTGCTGAATGATTTTGCCTTTAATTCATGAGAAAACTACATTTGTAATTGGTGAAATATACAGTTCTATTTGCAATTTATGTTCTAAAATATCCAAATGAAGCTGATTTTTGCACTTTTATTAAGCTCTAGATTCTAGGTAAACTATGTTAGAACTTGAAATATCAAGATTGATTGATTGATTAATTGATAGATTACATGGGGTTTAATGCCTTTTTAACAGTATTTAAGTCATATTACAGTGGCTGAAGAACCTAACAATGCATTCCTAGTATTTCTCACACCAGTACTACCACTACATCCTTTCCCAGCCTCCAGCTACTCATCCCACTTAGATTTACCCAGTCCACCCAATGGTTGGAGACAAATGTCAGAGAGGATATTTGCCTCCACTGTGATTCAACCCTGGACCAAAGAAAAATCACATGAAAAAGGTAATAACACTAATCAATACACAAAGGCATAAACATACCTTCATTTCTACTATTCTCATTTGTTTCAACCTCAAACTGAGGGTTTTAGTTTCTGGTAATTGTAACCATGACAACAAAAATGACTCTTCCTTATCAAATCGGGCCACTAGATCAGCCAGGAGATTTATCACTTTCCTTGGATCTATAGGATCTTCATCTGAAAAGTTAATACAAAAAATAACAGCTGTCAGTAGACAGTTGCACTCAACTATCCTTAATGCTACTTAACCCTTTCCCGTTTTTGGAAATTTTAGACTAGTCCAAATTGGAAGAGGTTGCAGACGACAATGAAAACTGGATGCCATTTGAAATGAAACCATCCTGTGTGGTAGAAAATATTGTGGTAAAAGGAGAAATTGCTTGTAATAAGCAATTTCTTCTTTTTCCACAATGTTTTCTCTAGTATAAAATCTCAGGAACGTAAAATCCCGTATTTGAACGGTAAAGGGTTAAAAGACTTTAACCCTGTGTTGTTTTACTCACAGTCATTAAAGCCATAGTAATGCTTAATCTCCAACTAAATAATTCAAATAATACCACACTCTAAACATTTAATGTTCAGACCAAACACTTAACCCTTTCCTGTTTCTTTAAATTCTAGACTGGTCCTAATTGAAAGGTTTTGCAGACGACAATTTAAAGTTTAACTTTTATGAAAAATTATCATTCAGTAGGGTGGAAAATTTTGTGGAAAAGAAGAAATTAACAATGTTTTCTCAAATGTACAAGTGCAGGGACGTAAAAACCGGGGATTAAACAGGAAAGGGTTCATTCAAAGGGTTGACAAAATTAAAGATATCAAGATGTGTTTGTGCAATATAAGCATTGATTCTTGAAAAGCCTTGGAATATTTGTAAATGTTAATTTTTGGGTTATTTTTTTTTGTGTGTTTGACCTTGGTATGTGACCTTGACCTTATCACATGACCTTGACCTTGATATGAGGAGATGCATATAATGGAGATGTATCATCATGCCAAATATGGGCATTGTATCTTGAATAGGCTGGTAGTAATTGGAAAGGTTAAGTTTTTTGGTTAAGTTTTGCAGACAGACAGACAGACCAACAGATGGAAAGACGGACAGACAGACAGACAACGGTAAAACAATATGCATTGAAAGAAAAGGGTATGCCACTCTAACAAATCATCATTTGGAGTAAGTGTTACAGGGACTTCAAAGTAAATATCTTGAGTAGTCTCTGAGATATTGACATAAAAAGGAATCAGATTTCTACTTAAAGAAGGGATGGTTATTCAATTCATATGTTTAAAAGATTAATGGGCTCCTACCAGTAAATCTGTGTTGTAATTCAACATACATGTTCCAGGTTTGAAAGCAATAGTTTGAATAGTTAGATGTGATCACGTTACACATACGGAGTTATCAGGACATGGATGAGTATACTAAATCAGATAACTGGCTTTTCCTATTGTTCAAACTAAAAAGTTTCATTTATATTTGTTTGATAGCTATTACCCATTCCCATACATTCCCACTCTTTTACGCCTATTAAGAAAAATACATTAAAAAACATTGTGAAAATGAATAAATTGCAGTTTATTCATTATCCACAAGGTTTTCTTTCCCAGAAGACAAAGGTATCTAAAACTTTATTAATTTGAAATTGTAGTCTGCAACTTCTTTCAATTTTGACCAGTCTCAAATATTGCTATCTGGAAATGGGTTAAGTTTTCAAATTGTTGAGATTTCTTTTGCAGTGTGTGGACATTATTTTCACTCAGAATACTTAAATTTTTCATATACAACATCAAAATCGTATGATAACTTTCAGAACAACCCCCTATTACTTCACAAATTGAATTCTAACTGACAGATCATTGGCCATGGCATCAGACCTCGGACAGGACAGTTTGACTGAGATATCAAACCAGGGGACATTAAACAAAAAGCATTTGTTGGTTGGTGACCTAAACATTGGAACTACAGCTTAATAAATTACCAAACAAACAAATTGCTTTGCATTTATATCAGAAGTAAACATTCACTTTCAGTCTAAAGGAATAACCTGCTTGGTTACTTGATTTTTGGACTGACAGAAGCAATCTATCAATCCAGCCATAGTTTACAATCTTTGCATAATAGAGAAACTAGGTCTGATTGAAAGGAATTTCTTACCAGTTTTATGTAGATTTTTCCTGTTTCTGTTTTCTGCTTTATCTTCACCAATCAGGCTTCTTAATGCTGGTATCATCTTAAAGAGAACACACAAAAATGATAATGAAAAACAGTATGAAAAGTTATTGGTAAAAATTTGTATATTGAAAGTACGTCAATGAGAAAAAAAGGAAGATTTCCGCAAAGGAAAAAAGACAACAACAAATGCCTGATGGTTTGGGAGGATTGGAGGCGAAGTTTTTTTTGTTTTTTTTTTTAACTTTTTCTGTGTCTCTATGCTAGACCTGGGATCCCACAACATAAGGCTAATCTTAAGTTTAGAGTGGAAATTCCAATTTATTTTCCTGCACAACTATAATGCAAAATATATAAGGTATAACAGTATCAGAGAAGAATTTGAAAGATTTTCTTCTATATCTCTATGATATTGAGCTTTTATTTGACCTTAGAGCAATAATGTAAAGTATTTTGGTAACAGGCATTTGGAAATCCTACAAGTTGTAGGCCTTTCTGTTTGAGAACTGATAAATCTTTATTTCTATGTTAAATCTAGGATCCCACATCATAGGGCTTTTTTATCTAAAAGAACAGAAGGTAGAGGTACATTCAAAATTTCACTCGGTTGTACTGAAGACGATTTTTAAAGTTTTCATTTTCAATGATATGTAAAAATCCAAGATCCAAGGACATAAATCTTTGAGTTCTTATGGTAGAGTATCATATTGCAATGCTCTGTGCCAATTTTCAAAGCACTTGTAATATTCAATTAGGAGAAGTTTTATAATAATCTCTGTCTTTATTCCTATGTGGTTTACCAATTTTCACAGTACAGTATTTCTTTAAGTACTTTAATGGACGTTAATAAGGCAATGAGATATACTAAATATCAAATCTATATATCTTAAATTTCGTAAGAAGAAAATTTTTTAAATATAGATCAAAACAAATGGATATACTTACTACCATTTTCTCATAATAAAACTGTGTAAAAATCATTGAAGAAGTAAATTGAAATCTGTTTAGTCATAAAATTTAAACATGCTCTGGGCACCCCTACACTGGGTTGCTTAGGGAAAGATAGTATTGTGCTGATATATACAGCCAATAACTTCACACCTTTGAAGCGTGCCCAATTAAATATTATGGCTTTTTATATTGCATTAAAAGAAAGACACTAACTACACTAGCTGGGTATGAATGTATTAAATATCAGATTATTTCTATTTATGTGATAACATTCATTGTTCTCTGTGTTTTGTGTTGGCTGCAGTACTTAATTTGTTCTTAATTTTGATTACTTGTTTGAACTGATAAATAAAATTTGTGATTGTCATATCTTTTGAACCAGTAAGATGTGTTTGCTAAATATAAAAGGACATGCTATTGCAATTATTCATATAAGCTACATTGACTCTGACCCTAAGATTTTACATCAAGAATTCAGTGCAAGGAGAAGTCTTTACCAGCTTAAATAAATACAAGGGTTGTCCCAATATTCCCAGATAATTGGTAATGAGTGTTACATCTGACCAAACCGAAGAATTGGAGTCATCAATACAATACTAATACATTCAAAGAGTACTATAAGTGACCATAATAAAAGACTTCACTGTAGTTTATTTCAAAAGTATTTCCAAAACTTTTATAATCTTGAATTTTTAATCACTATGCAAAGTATTGCAAGAGCATATGCAATTGATAGATTCCTGGCCACGCCCACTAAGCTCAGACAGAAAGTTCCAATTCAACATAAGCTTTTTTTTGCAAAGATAAAGGCCATTAACATCTAACAAAAAAGTGATACATTGGTTGGAAACCTAAACATCCTAACAACAGCTTTAACAAGAGCCATGTCGGACATGGCCATCCCCCACTGTAAAAGCTTGATAGTAAACTGAAGCCAGTTAGATTTATGCTTCTTGTGCACTGCATTTCTTTTCAATGAGTTTGATAATAGCTATTATACCTATGAAGTTTCAAGTTAATAGCTATTATACCTTGAGAGATATGCTCCAGACAAAATCTTAAGTCTTTAAAACAGTAAAGGGCAATAACTCGAAATTCATACAAGCAAGATTTATGGTTCTTGTGCACTGCGATTCTCCTCAATGAGATCTATCCACCTATGAAGTTCAAGTTGATAGCATTTATACTTTAGCAGATATGCTCCTGACAAGGTTAGTGATGGAATGACAGAATGATGGAATAATGGACAGAGACCATTACTATATCCCCTTCACCGAAACGATGGGTATAATAAATTGCAGTTACTGTATTTAGATTATCAAACCAACAAAAATGTTTCACATCAATGTTGGCAATTGTCTGAGTTAAAAATTCACTTCTCGTCAAAATGAAAGACTGTTTGGTCGATTGATTCTTTGATTGACAGTTGTGATCCATCAATTGTCTTGAACTAACAGAACAGTATACCTTAGAGAGAGGTACAATTAATTTTTCCATCTCTTGAAACTTGCTCTCACTGCGTAGAACTTTTTCTTGTTTCACCATCTCTTTGACTGTTTCTTGTTTTTCTTCCTGTGACATTCTGAAATACATGTGAACAATGAATTGACAGTTATCTATGACTCAATTTATTCCTATAAAATAACTAGAATTGTCTTAACCCATTCCCACACAAGCCCTCCTTTTTACGCTCCTCAACAAAAAAGCTTAGGAAAACATTGTGGACATTGAAGAAATTGCTTGATGCAAGCAATTTCTTCAATGTCCAAAATGTTTTCTACCCTAAAAAGACAAAGAATTGTAGAATTTCATCACCTTAAAATTGTCGTCTGCATCTTCTCATAATTTGGACCAGTCTAAAATGTTCTTGTGTGGGAATGGGTTAAAGCAGACTAATAACCTCAAGTTGCACTTTATCACTCGAGAAGGACAGATGTCCTTTGACCTATGTTATCCCAAAACAATAAACAACCTCCTTGGATCATGAATGACATTTGTATAAATTTCAGGATCCTAGGTAAATTAGCTTATGAGTTGGAGCACAGAAACAGTTTTTGACCAAAATTCAATTGTGACCCCAACCTTTGACCTTAGTGACCCCGAAACAATAGGGCACTTCCTTTGATCATTGGAAACAAATGTATGAAATTTTATGGTTGTAGATTGCTCCTAGAAGTGGTTTTCGATAAAAGCTAACCTTGTATTTTGACCTATGTGACCCAAAAATTATAGTGTACTTTCTTGGATCATCAGCAATAATTGTATAAAGTAACATGGTTGTAGTTCATTTGGTTCTAGAGTTAGATGATGATGATGAACGGGGTTTTACGCTGCTTTTAACAAACTTTTAGTTATATAGTGGCAGCTGGAGCACCTAACAATAGAATCCTGGTATTTCTCACACCAGTACTACCATTACATCTTTTCCTAGCCTCCAGCTGCTATCCCACATAGATCTACGATGATCTACGATTGGTGAGAGACAAATAGTTGGAAAGGATGAGTGCCGCCATCGGGGATCGAACCCAGGACCCCTAGATTGACAGTCCGACATGCTCTAGAGTTAGAGCAAGGAAATGAAAAAGTATACTGATGGACAGACATGGAGAAACCAATAAACCCCCTCTACTTTGGGAGCGTCCAAAAGATGCAAGGTGGCAGAGTGAGTTAAAAGCCTATAACCTGGTAAGACTGTGCAGAAAGTACAGGCTGACTAGCCTCAAATTTTTCCTCTTTGACAGTTTTTTAAACCTAGAATTACCATTCTATCTTGTTATAAAATCACATTAAATAGTGGCCTCTGGTTGACATTGTCTGGATTTATTCTCTTTTCAAGCATGTGTTTGATATGACCCCCAGGAAATCCCAATTTGCCAGATTGGAAATATATATATCAAATAAAGATACCTGGTCCAATCTGGTTGATCCTGGAGAGCCATAAGGAATATCTGTTTTCTTAAAATATCATACTTCTTCTCCAAAACCTAGAATTAAAATCAAACAAACAAGTAAAGATGCCAACAATTTATACTAGTTTCAATTATTTTATCAGCCAAATTTTGTTTTGTATAGTGTCTATACAGAAAACACAATAGACATATGTTTACCTGTAGCAAGTAAAGAGAGAGCTCGTAGAAAGTTGGCACAGTATTTACCACAGTATTTGGCAGTATATGCCCACTGTACAGACTGACCTGAGTAAATAGTTTTTGCTTCTCTGACACTTTTATCAGAAGAATCATCTATAATTATTTTTGAAAGGCTTCTCTTGGAATTCAGCTCTATTTAAATAAATGTTTAATGGTGTCCCATGTTATCGCTTTTTGCTTTATTGGTGATATAATTATTATGATTAATTAATTACATAGTAAATAGGTTTAGCAAATCAATTTACATCAAGAATGTCCTAAATGTTTAAATCAGACCAACAAAATCCTGCCTTACTACACCCCCCCCCAAAAAAAGCTTGTGAAAATATTGTGAGAAATGAACAAATTGCTTGTAATAAGCAAAATCTTCTTTTCTCCAGTCAATTTCTTCCCTGAAAGACAAAAGCTTTAAAAATAGTCTACTTTGAATTGTTATCTGCACTATTTTTGAAATTCAAAAAGTCTGAATTTTTGTCATCTGGTAAAACATTGGTAATATATTAAATAATCATATACAAGTATTTACACAACTTTTCTTATATTTTTGTATGGAACTGTATTGAATCAGACATGTTATTGATTTTGATATTAATAAAGTCTTTATAGATTCCTCAAATACACAATTATTATCAGGAAAAGAATTGGAAGAATCATATCACCTTGAAGAATTCTCTGTCTTCCTTACTAATGTCAATGGTTCCAAGGACTATAATGGCAACATTGTCGAAGTGCTCTTCAACACGGAGACCACATTGCTTCTTCAATAATTCAACAAGCTGGGGACGATCCTGAAACAATCAAATTAGTTACATGGTTTTCAGTGGATACAAACATTTTGAGAAAGAATCAATGAGATTTCTCAGTAGAATTTCACTTTGTATTTTACTAAACCAACAAATTATCAAAATAATAAATTCACATATTTAAGCTGATTTTCATGCCTTAGTTCCTCTAAATGTTAATTTTCCTGGACTAAACTGATTGATTGAATGGGGTTTAACACCGTTTTTAATAGTATTTCAGTCATATCACAGCTGGAGCACCTAACAATGGATTCCTGGTATATCTCTAACCAGTACTACCACTACATCCTTTCCTGGGCTCCAGCTGCTATCCCAATTAGGTTTACAATTATCCATCCATTGGTAAGAGACAAATGTCGGAAAGAATATGTGCCACTACTTAGGATCGAACCCATGACATCCCATGATTGAAGATTAGGAGTCTGACGCGCTACCAACTGCGCTTTGACGGCAGCTTTTCCTGGACTAAAGCCATAGATGATGGCATTCACATGTGAAGACAGGCACATACTTAATATTTGACTTAAATTTTCCTATTCAATATTTAGTTACATTGAATAAGTAGAGTAATAGATCAATTTTTGATTTCATGTACAATATAAACTATTAATTCTTTGGGGTCTGCAACTCTGTGAGTGCCTTGATATATGAGAGGTACAGGTGCTTGACTCTTGATCAGAAGGTCACAGATCCAAGCCCTGCCATCACCACATTTGTTCATAAGCAGGACACTTATTAGCCAGCTCCATTCTACCCAGCTCTCCAGCTATAAAATCAGAGAGCAATGGATTTAGGCCACTGCCTCTCTTTCGGGGCTGTGAATATTGGAGACTGACTATATTAAGCTTATAGAGTCAAACTAAAATAAATCAGTTTAAACTAACTCTTGAAAATATAGATCTTCCTCACTACTCCAAAAAAGACAAAAATATCTTACATCGAAACAAACACTTATCCTCTTTATAATTTCTGCCAAAAAGAGCTTTGTTCAATACCTTAAGTCACTTAAGTCACATTTACAGTTTAGAAATTCTTCAATTTTAGGTGTTACCACTTACTGGTCTTCAAAACCTTGAAGTATTATGCTAAAAAATACATTTTGAAAAAAGAAAAAAAAAATGGAACAGCAACTACTTTTGTCCAAAAATGTTCTTCCCATACAGGTAACAATTCTTGCTTCAACTGGGACAAGTTGGTATTTCATTGGCTGTTTTGCTTTTTGTTGTTGTGTTTTTTTGTTTGGTTTTTCCTTTTGCTTTTTTTTCACACAACATGCTTCAGGGACAAAAAATTCCTCCCAAGTAAGTCATCAATTTACTGATTGCTTAAACCATTAGCACATAACAAAATTTTATACTGGTCTGAATTAAAAGGTATTGCAGACAACAATTTCAAGTTGGTGAACTTATAAAAATATTTGCCTTTCTGGGAAGAAAACAATTTGGACAAATAGATAAACTGTTACAAGCAATTTCTTCATTGTCCATAATGTTTTCCAAAGTAATTTCATGAGGTGCGTAAAAAAGCGGGATTGTGTGGGAATGGTTTAACCCATTACAAGACATCTAAACAATTTTTCAAATAACTATATATTTTCCAGAGTGTTAAATGTTGGATTTTTGTTAATAGGTTAAAATGATAGTATTATGAATACCATATTTTGCATTTCTTGCAGCATGTTTTCAAATTCAAGCCCTTGCTTCTGTTGAAGGTCAGCAAGTAACACTTCATTCACTTCTTCTGGTGTAACATTTCTATTTCCTGTTGTTTCCAGTAATTCAAGTCTTCTTTCTTCACTCCTTAACCATAACCCTGCAAAAAAGATCAGAAACCTAGCAATTTGTTTGCAAAGGAAATGCTTTAGTCTTCAATGAAGGGTTTGTGACCAACTGTAGTTAATTTGTCATCCAGGAAAACCTGCCTAAATGAAAAGCATATAATCTTTTTGATTCTTCAAATTTGAGAATATATATACCATCATAATGATTCACAAAAAGGAAAATAATTTCCCAATACTTAAAAAACTGTCAAAGTTTCAACTGTTTTTGTACATTAAGCAATTATCAGATCACAAAGTTTTGGACTAGTCATAATTTGGAGAAGTTACAGACGACAATTCTTTGTTGATTAATTTCTTAAAAAATCATTTTCCGCATTGTTTTTCAATTTTTGGGGGGAGATGGGGGGGGGGGAAGATAGCAATCATCTAAACATTCAAGTTTTCTAACATCATAAAGTAACATCATTGAACCCATTCCCACACAGTGACGCTTTTTGACTATCCACAAGGAAATCAATCTGGAAAATACTGTGTAAAATGAAAACTTGCTTGTAACAAGCAATTTCTTCATTTTCCACAATGATTTTTTTCCTGAAAGTTGAATTTTTTTAGAATTTCATAAATTTTATATTGTCGTCTGCAACCCCTTTCAACATGGACCAGTCTAAAATTTTGTTGTGTGGTAATAGGTTAAGCAGCTTTTCCAGGGTAACATATCAAATGTAATAACAAGGTATCTGAATGAAGAGTTGGTTTCAAGTTGATTTCTGGTCTAAATGAATAAATCAATTAGATTAATTGATTTTTAATTGACAGCGGTGATCCATTAATTCAATGACAAAAAGTTGATTAAGGTTGGAATATAAAGACCTAGAGGCTTTGAAAATTATTGGAGGGAAAACCCAAATCCAACGTTCTCTCTACTTCAGAATACTTGCAATTGACTAATTGTAGAAGTCAATCAAATAGTCAGTTGTCCAATGAAATCATTCATTTAGACCAGAAGTGAGTTTTGGACTCTGACATTGGCTGCCAAGTTTGTTAAGCTTTTTTGTTGGTTTGGCGCCTTAGACTTTGTAACTACAGCTTTTTCAAGCTATAGTTTCTAGTGACAGGGGCCAGCAATCAGTCAATTGCACTTTGGCTACTTGCTTTAATCCATACCACAAAATCCCTTAGTTCTAACACCCCAGTAAAATAATATTAAAGAAACTATTGTGGAAAAAGGAGAAGTTGTTATTTCATCACTAGAAACTATTCTATATCAAGACATAATAATTTGAACTCTAGTAATTTGTGAACTTGGATAATTCCCAAAATTAGTTTTAAATCAGATAAATGGTTCTTACCATCATCCAGAATGTTCAGTAAAATGGTATTTTCTGCCATTGGGTTGCTCTTCCAGTTTTGGTGCTGAGTTTGTAAAGCTTGAAATTGGTTCTTTCTTTCATCTTTTCGTGACTTTTGAGCTTTGGCTCTCAGAGAGGGAGCATCTTTGCATAGCATTATGTGGATAAGAATCTGCAAGTTTATTCAACAATTATCAGAAAACAAAAATTCAGACTGTTCCAAATTGATAGAAGATGCAAATGGAAATTTTAAGCGCATGAAATCTAAATTATTCAATGAAGAAACATAGTGGGTGATGTAGAAATAGTTCGTTACAAGCAATTTCTTCATTTTCAACTTTGTTTTCAAAAGCTATTTTCTTGAGGGTCGTAGAAAAGTGGGAGCGTTAAGACATTAGTTGTGTACATGGTCTTATATAAATTATTGATATATTCACATTTATATAGCCATTTGATTATTTAGAAGCAGTTATATATTAATAATTTTTTGAAAATGATCATGCCATCTTTTATACATTTTCAAATACATATGGTATTTTCGTCATCATGCCTATAAAGTTTCAATTAAATTTAGGATTTTGCTAACTCTGATTTGGCTATCTTCTTCCTTCACAAATAGATACTTCTTCCTTCACAAATAGATAGCCCTGTTAACCATCTACACTTTTTTAAGATGAAAGACTTGTAAAAATTCAAAGGGGTAGCAGACTGCATTATAAAGTAACCACATTGCAAAGAGTAGCCAACCTTTATGATGGAAATTATTGCAGAAAATAAAGAAAGTGCTTGTTACAAGCAATTTGTTCTTTTTCCACAATTTATTCAAATTGTATTATCACAGGAACCTAAAAATCAGGCATTGTGCAGAAAAGGTTTTAACTGTCACTAAAAATATCAACAATATTCAGACATGCCAGATAAACATTTTCAAGTTTTATTTTCTTTTTTACAGAGTTGTTACCTCTCTTTCATAAAAGTGCTTCCTGGTTATCTCTTTTGCAACAGCAAGTTGAAGGTCAATATCTGTAGCTTTATTTAAAAAATCTTTATCAGGCAGATCTCTAGTTGTCCTGAGCTGATTTTTGTTGACCCTCTCTTCAATGTGGAGTTGTGCCAATCTCTCTGACCTACTTCTGTCCCAGTCTGACCTATTTGGGAAAAACAATACATACTTGCTTTTTTTGTTGAACTTCTATTTTTAAATATTTATTTTGATAACCTTGAAGACTAAACAGAAAATATGCTGAGATAAGGACGAAAATGTGGTTTCCAAAAATGATAGAGATTGAAATGTTAAAAGGCAGAGAAGTAATGATTTAAGTATAACAAGAGCACAGAATACTGATGCTAACACTTGACTGCAGGCATATTGTAACTTAAGTGGAGATATAGAAAAATGTCCAAGTTTTGAGAGGAGTTGCCCTTGAAAAATGACCATGACCTTGAACTAAGACCTTGAAATTTATAACAGTAGTAAGGTCTTGTTACAAGTAATAGACATGTAAAATATGAGGTCTCTTAGTACAGTGAGAGTAAAAACATAGGAAAATGTCAGACATATGCCCACAAAAATGACTTCAGGGCCATAGCAATACCTATGTTTTTTTTCAAAGAACAGCCAAGCTAATGAAAAAACAACTGATATATGAATCATGAAATGTCCTGAATTATTTCACCACTAATTTACATAAGCGTATTAGATTACCACTGTCTACATGTTTGTTCTTATTCTCCACTTTATTCATATTCTTGACAAATTGATGAAAGGCTGATCAAAATAGGAGTTTGAATGAACTAGCTAATCACAATCTAAACAAGAGGACCATGATGGTTCCAAATCACTCACCTGAGTCATCTGCTAATCAAAGTATTTGTTTTAGAAAAAGGGAAGAAAGAGATGCAACTGGAACCAAAAAATTACAACAAGTTTCATGAAGATGGATCAAAAATGTGACCTTTAGAGTGTAACCAAAGAAATCTTTGCTAAGTCCCCTTTCCCAATGTTTTCCAATAGAACCCTCCCATTTTAAATAGAGTTAAATTCCTTATGATGAAACAATTATCCTGGCTAAGTCTCATAAAGATTCAGGCCAACTAGTGGCGCCTAAAGAGTGTATACAAACAATTTGTCATTAAGGCCCCTTTTCCCAGGTTCCTGAAGATTGACCAAAAACTGTGGCCTATAGAGTGTGAACAAAGAATTACACACTATGGCCCCATTTCCTATGTTTTCCAATAGCACCTTCCCATAATCATTGTGGCTCATCCTTATGAACTAACAGTTATTCTAACAGAGTTTCATAAAGATTGAGCCAAAACTGTGGCCTTTAGAGTGTAAACACTTAAATTGTTGAAGTCTAAAGATGGATGACAGACATTCAAGGCTCACAAAAGTTCACCATTAGCATTTTATGCTCAGGTGAGCTAAAAATAAACACAATGCAGAATTACAAAAAATGCAAAATTACAAAAAAAAAACATATCTGTACACAGCATGTCAATTAGCTTTCTAGCTGAAGCCTTTAACTACATAATCATCAAAATTCAAACATCCAGCAACAACATACTGAAATATAGTCAGGAGAACAAAAACTCTGCTTACCAACAGCATGTGTTTTGACCAGAACTAACTTTTTTCAAGCAATTTTGCTTTCCCCACAATATTTTCAACAGTAATTTTTCTAGAGTGTATCAAAATAATCAAGTGGTAGTGGATTAAAGTTTAATTTTTTTTTCAAACAGTATTTCAATAATATCACAGCATCAGTATCATCAGTTCTGAAAAAAGCTTTTGAAAACACCCACCCACATGACCATTGGCATTGCTGGAAGAAACTTACTGCCTTAAACTCCCCCGCCCCATCCTGTCAGCTTGCAGCCTTTATATGTGAGTTACACAAATGTAAATAAAAATCCACATAAGAAAGATCTAGCTCTAAAATCTTTGGGTGATTCTTATAAAATTCATTCTTCATTGAAGAAGGAAACCACTTAAATGGAACTCTTGTAACATGCATTTTTACTAGATCTGTGAACACATCAATGACTAAACAGAAACAGCTTACTTTAATTTTTTAAAGCTTTAGTCAGGAGCTAAACTTACCATGCCAACCTTGAAATGAAAATGGATTATGAAATAAAGATGTATAAATGGTTAAAATGGATGAAGTAAAAAATCTACTTTAGCATAATCTTGCATTTTAACATGCTAAAAAAAGAGCTTAGGAAACAACAGGGAATAGAAAAATTTGATTGTAACAAGAAATTTCCTCCTTTTCAAGGTGTTTTGCAACATATATGGCACTGTGTTTCGAATATACTCTAAGTTTAAACTGTTGTCCTTAGGCTCTTTAAAGGATGTGCATGAAATGTTCTAATCTGGAAATAAGTTGACTAGTTGATTCAGTTATACATGATCCTTGAAATAGGTGTCATTCCTTCTTAACCCATTACTACACAATGAGGCTTTCTGACATCCTTAATAATTAAGAACTGGTAACTGATGTCTTTAACATTTACCTTGAGCTGTGATATTTACAGTGGAGATTTCTGAAAATTTGTTTTAAGTGGCACATATACTCATGTAAGAGAACAATTGTGCCAAAATCCACCCATTATTTTAGGACCTATGTTCCAGACATTGAATTGTTCAGGCCTCCCAACCTACGATGCATGACATCCAATGCACAAAAGACTCAAGGTATCACAGATCACAGAAGCTCACCATGAACATGTGCTCAGGTGAGCTAAAAACTGAATATAGCAAACTGCTTATCAAACAAATGAAAATGGTTAGTCTCTAATGTGATTTTAGCTTTGTTGTCTTAGTTGACATTCTTTAATCATATATCTTGTTTGTGTCTGCAATATCTCCACAAAAAACCAACATTTATATCCAGTTAAAAGTAAACAATGTTCTAAATAGTAAATATGCAAATTAATCTATGTTCAATCTCAATTTTGATTTCTTCCTTTGTTGTTGCATGCATGCTCTTATCCCATTACCAGATGGCAAAATTTTAGACGGGCCCAAATTGAAAAAAGCTGCAGACAACAATTTAAAGTGTATGAAATTTTCGACTTTTTCTACTTTCTTGTAACTAGCATTTTCTTCATTTTTAAACAATGTTTTCTAAAGATTTTTTTCTTGGGGTGCATACAGGTGTCATTAAGTTTGAATTAATTAACTAATACACCCCATGATCAAACTATACTACACAATGTCAGAGCTATAAAAATGATAGATTTTGATTTTAAAGAAATAAAAAGAGTGCCATAGTCACAATATACGCTGCCACTTTGCTGCTGTTTCACGAAAATAATTGTAGACACTAAGTAAACACTACTAAAACACTAAAAAAACTAACACAGAACCAAATTCAAAACATTTGCAGACTACCTTTTTAAATTGTCAAGTTCAAACTGTTTGTTATGATTGAGTTCACAAGGCTGCAATTTCAATAAGCCCCAGAGACTAACTTATAGGGGGCATAACTGAGGCAAAGATCAATGAACCATAAAAACCTTACTTCATGCACATCTACCAATTAAGGTTATAACATCCACCAAGTTTCATTTAGATTGAGCCAGAAACCCTAGAAGAGTTGCATTCACAAGGCTGCAATTTCAAAAAGGCCCAGAGATTAACTTATAGGGGGCATAACTGAGGCAAAAATCAATGAACCATAAAATCCTTAATTCATGCACATCTACCAATTAAGGTTATAACATCCACCAAGTTTCATTTAGATTGAGCCAGAAACCCTTGAAGAGTTGCATTCACAAGGCTGCAATTTCAAAAAGGCCCAGAGACTAACTTATAGGGGGCATAACTGAGGCAAAAATCAATGAACCATAAAATCCTTACTTCATGCACATCTACCAATAAAGGTTATAACATCCACCAAGTTTCATTTAGATCCAGCCAGAAACTTAGGAGGAGTTGCGTTCACAAGGCTGCAATTTCACTAAGCACCAGTGAGTGAGTTTTAAGGGGGCATAACTGAGGCAAAAATCAATGAACCATAAAATCCTTACTTCATGCACATCTACCAATTAAGATGATAATATCCACCAAGTTTCAAAAAGATCCAGCCAGAAACATTGGAGGAGTTGCGTTGACAAGGCTGCAATTTCAATCAGCCCCAGAGAGTGAGTTTTAAGGGGGCATATTGAGGCAAAAATCAATGAACAATAAAATCCTTACTTCATGCACATCTACCAATTACGGTGATAACATCCACCAAGTTTCAAAAAGATCCAGCCAGAAACTTAGGAGGAGTTGCGTTCACAAGGCTGCAATTTCAATCAGCCCCAGAGAGTGAGTTTTAAGGGGGCATATTGAGGCAAAAATCAATGAACCATAAAGTCCTTACTTCATGAAGAATCTACCAATTAAGGTGATATAATTGACCAAGTTTCAAAAAGATCCATCCACAATCTTTGGAGGAGTTTGCCTCACGAGAAAAGCGGGCATAAGTACATATGGACAGACAGTCAGACGGATGGACGGACGAACGGAGGGATGGATGGACGGACGGACAGACGGAGAAGATGACGTCAATATACGACCACCTCTGGTGGCGTATAAAGAGAGTTGTCTTCTTTTTATGGAGATTTCAAAATAAGTCCAGTCACACTTTTTGTATGTTTTGTATTCATGATTTTATACAGTGTAATAAGGTTTTGATTATGACAAAAAATATTTCACTTTATCTATTAACCCATTCCCAAACAATGATGTAAACCCAATATTCCAGACCTACCAAAATTCAAATAAGTTGCTGGTTACAATTGATAGAATTTCAAAATTCTTAATCTTTCTGGGTAAAAAGCACAGAGGAATATAAAAAAATTTCTTGCTTGTTACAAGTAATTTCTTCATTTGCTACAAATTTTCTCTCATTCTTTTTTTTAAACGTTCAAAATTCGGATTAAAGTGGGAATGGGTTTAAGATCTTAAGAAGAATTCATAAGCATAAGCCATTCACCTTTCAACTCGATGTTCCATAGCTCTCTCAGCCAGCCCAACAGCAGTAGTTATAGCCATGAATGTATTTTCTTCATCAATTAGGAGTATCTGTCGTAATAACCTTGTATAGTCTACATTTGTTGTGGGCTTCTTGGATCTCATGGTAAACAACATGGCCTCCCTTTCCTCATGGTATCGGGAGTTCAGTTGGAGAATGAGTCCTTGACAACTTGAATCACCTTAGTTAAATGATATTTAAACACATGACCATATAATGTTATATAATAGAATATTTCTTGTTTATTTTTTTATTATCATGAAGTTATGTATTGAGATTTTTCTCTTATAGTTATTTCATTTGAAGTTGATAAAATCTTAAATACAGTCGAACCTGTCTTAAGCAAGCGGTCAAGGGATTTGCCAAAATCCCTTGCTTAAGACAGGTACTTTTTTAATACAGGTTAGTCTGTCAAGGTGATGGCCGGATAAAAAGTATTCATTTTCATAGTAAATAAAGAACAAGAAAACAGCTCATTCGAATTTTTTTTTAATTTTGGTAAGAATACTAGTAGGCTTATATGCTCATGAAGTGGATTAGATTATCAATCGAAATTAAAAAGTTTCAAATTGGATTAAATTACTTGAACGGTGGTGATTATTTTTTTGCAAAGATCGAACAATTGACATAATATCAGCCAGTCAATTGAGGATCTGTCTGCTTGATAATTTTGATCATTGCGTAAAACACTATATTTCAATAAAATTCCAATCAAAATCTAGTCAGAATTAGTCTTTGAGCGAGTTTGTTAACTCATTTCTCATGTCTAAAACTGAAAACAAACTCAGTACAAAAACAAACAAGAGGGCCGTTGGCCCTGGGGCGCTCACCTGAGATAAAGGCTCTTTTTCTTTCAACAGTCTAATTTAATGTTAAGGTTAGAATTATGAAACAAGTGGGCCACAATTTCATATAAAGACTATGAACCTAGGGATCAAAAAGTCTAAATTACAAATTCCAAGGCTTAAGTGCTGATTTGAAAGAAGGAAAGAACTTTTTCCATGGGTTATAATTTCAGAAATAAGAAAGAAGTCTGTGAACTGATGCTTCATGCCTATACGCCCCCCCCCCCTGGGGCTCAGCCCCTGGGGACCCGAGGATCATGATTTTAGCTATTTTAAAATGGGTCAAAATACTGATGCTTCATGCAAAATATCAAGGCTCAAATTGGCCCAGTGGTTTGGGAGGAGATGTCATTTAAAAAATCGTTCTTTATTTCTATATAAACCCCACCCCCCTTGGGCTCTCCCCCTGGGGACCCGAGGATCATGATTTCAGCTATTTTGAAAGAGGTCAATATACTGATGCTTCATGCAAAATATCAAGGCTCTATGCTTTCTGGGTCAGGAGGAGAAGATTTTTAAAGATTTTTTTTAAAATTTCACTTTTGTTGCCATGGCAACCAGAGTTTTTAACGGATTTCAATTCTTTTAGCTATTTTTGAAGGGGACCACCTAGGGAACATTTCTGCCAAATTTGGTTCAAATTGGCCCAGTGGTTTGGGAGGAGATGTCATTTAAAAAATCGTTCTTTATTTCTTTATAAACCCCACCCCCCTGGGGCTCCGCCCCTGGGGACCCGAGGATCATGATTTTAGCTTTTTTGAAAGAGGTCAATATACTGATGCTTCATGCAAAATATCAAGGCTCTATGCCTTCTGGGTCAGGAGGAGACGATTTTTAAAGATTTTTTTAAAATTTTACTTTTGTTGCCATGGCAACCAGAGTTTTAAACGGATTTCAATTCTTTTAGCTATTTTTGAAGGGGACCACCTAAGGAACATTTCTGCCAAATTTGGTTCAAATTGGCCCAGTGGTTTGGGAGGAGATGTCAATTAAAAAATCGTTCTTTATTTCTATATAAACCCCACCCCCCTGGGGCTCCGCCCCTGGGGACCCGAGGATCATGATTTTAGCTTTTTTGAAAGAGGTCAATATACTGATGCTTCATGCAAAATATCAAGGCTCTATGCCTTCTGGGTCAGGAGGAGAAGATTTTTAAAGATTTTTTTAAAATTTCACTTTTGTTGCCATGGCAACCAGAGTTTTAAACGGATTTCAATTCTTTTAGCTATTTTTGAAGGGGACCACCTAAGGAACATTTCTGCCAAATTTGGTTCAAATTGGCCCAGTGGTTTGGGAGGAGATGTCATTTAAAAAATCGTTCTTTATTTCTATATAAACCCCACCCCCCTGGGGCTCCGCCCCTGGGGACCCGAGAATCATGATTTTAGCTAATTGGAAAGAGGTCAATATACTGATGCTTCATGCAAAATATCAAGGCTCTACGCCTTCTGGGTCAGGAGGAGAAGATTTTTAAAGATTTTTTTAAAATTTCACTTTTGTTGCCATGGCAACCAGAGTTTTTAACGGATTTCAATTCTTTTAGCTATTTTTGAAGGGGACCACCTAAGGAACATTTCTGCCAAATTTGGTTCAAATTGGCCCAGTGGTTTGGGAGGAGATGTTGTTTAAAGAAATTGTTGACGGACGACGCACGACGCACGACGCACGACACACGACGCACGACGCACGACGGACGACGGACGGACGCCGGACAAAAGGGGATCACAATAGCTCACTTGAGCACTACGTGCTCAGGTGAGCTAAAAATAGATTACTTTCTGAAAACAGTAATTTCGATCGTCATACTCCATAAAACTTTATGGATAAAGTTTGAATACCATATGCATGAAATTCAATCACTGAATAAGAGCAATATAATAAAAATAGGCATTTTGATGATTTCGTAGTTACCTACAAAACACCTGTGAATTGGCAATGCATGTGAATGTTTATCTGATTTTGACACTTGGAATAGATAATCCAAAAACCAATTATGTGCTGTGATAATAACTTATCTGTGAAAGCTGCCATGCACCCGAAAATTGACCTTCAACTCAGGTTATTTCACAGAATGGGACACGATTTTGACAGTTGTTGACCATGTTTTAGAGGTGCTTGCTGAATACAGGTAAAATTTAGTGTAAAAAAGATTACATTGAACTGGCTGTTTAAGACAGGTGCATGCTGAATGGAGGTAACCAGATGACTAGGTTTTACTATCTCTATCATTCTGGGTAGAAATCAATGTGGAAAATGCAGAAATTGCTTGTTACAAGCACAAAGACAAATCAGTTGATGTACTAAGGGAAAAAAATATGCAGATTGAGAGAAAAGTGAATAATATTAAGTTGAAACGGACACGAATATCACATATGCCATTTTGCTTTAAACTATGACCATTCAACCAACCTTTGGTATTTTAACAATAAAACAATGTCAATTTGACAGCAATGCCTTTCAATTTAGACAAGTCCAAATAATTGCCATCTTGTTGTGATTTCAAGTAATTCATTGCTTCATGCCATATGTCTCATTCAATCAAATCCATTTGAACGGAATTCAAAGACATAACCTTGATTTAGAAAGGTTAACCCATTTCCAGACAAAAAAATTGAAACTGGTCCAAATTGAAAGAATTTGCAGACGACAATTTTTGTTGATTTAATTTCAAAACTCTGTTTTTTGAGGTTAAAAACATTGTGGGTAATGAAGAAATGGCTTGTAGTAAGCAAATACCTCATTTTCCACAATGATTTCAAAAGTTTTTTCATTGAGGGGCACATAAACAAAGTCATTGTGTGTGAAAGGGTTACTGAATACAGAGTCTGTTTATTTACCTTCTATGATCTTTCTGTACTGTTCTTGAATAGCATTACTAATATCTGCCTGTATTTTACCTGTATTTACCTTGTATGATCTTTCTGTACTGCTCTTGAACAGCATTACTAATTTCTGCCTGTATTTTACCTGTATTTACCTTCAATGATCTTTCTATACTGCTCTTGAACAGCATTACTAATTTCTGCCAAAGATTTTCCTTCCTTTTTCATTGAGTTTTTCAAATCTTCAATCTGCCTTCTATGTTTGAGATCATTCTTGCGTAGCTCGCCCATAAGGCCTGTCAAAGAAGCGTACATATGCAGTTGGCCACCTGGTAGATCCCCCGAATATTGACTTCCTTCCTTTAGCAAGCGTTTAGATTTCCTTCTGATTTGGTGTAGCATTTCCGAGACTTCATCATCTACAGCTGCAAAAAAATAAATGACATTTTAACACATTATAGGCATTTTCACGTGGTGAAGAAATATAGTATAGAAAAATATTGTGAGGAAAAACAGACAGAAATTTTTCATATTCTCTACCCTATTAACCCTTTCCTGTATTGCAAAATTTTAGACCTGTCCAAATTCAAAGGTTTGCGGAGGCAAAATTTAATTTGGATTTAATTTGAGACAACTGGGCCGTTGGCCCTTGGGCGCTCCCCTGAAATAAAGGCACTTTTTCTTTCAACAGTCTATTTTCATGTTCATGTTAGGATTATGATAAAAGTGGGTCATACTTACAGATATAGACTATGTACCTTGAGATCCAAAAGTCTAAATTACAAATTCTAAGGCTTTAGGGCAAATTTGAAAGAAGGAATTAACTTTTTTCTCCCTCTGGATCCATGGATTATAATTTCAGAAAAAAGACAGAATTCTGTGATCTGACGCTTCATGCCTATAAAACCCCTCCCAGGAATCCAGCCTTTGGGACCAAAGGATCATGATTTTATTTTGAAAGAGATCAATATACAGATGCTTCATGCAAAATATCAAGGCTCTATGCCTTCTGGGTCAGGAGGAGAAGATTATTTTAAATTTCACTTTTGATGCCATGGTAACAACAGTTTTCAACAGATTTTAACTCTTATAGCTATTTCTAAAGGGGACCACCTAAGGAACATTTCTGCCAAATTTGGTTGAAATTGGCCCGGTGGTTTGGGAGGAGATGTTGACGGACAACTGACAACGGACGACGAAAGACGCATGACAGACGTACGCCAGACAAAAGGTGATCACAATTACTCATATGAGCACTTCGTGCTCAGGTGAGCTAAAAGTCCATTCAGTAGGCTAGAAAATGTTGTGGAATAAGAATAAATTGCTAGCTACAAGCAATTTCTTCTTTTTCTATGTATTTCTCAATTATAAATTCACATGACTAAAAAAACAGACTGAACAAGAATGAGTTAAACATATATCTTCCAATTTCAGTGCTTTTTGAAATGTGTCTGCATAGGCTTCCACTCGACCATTCGCTGACCCCACAATCTTACTACTTTGGTAACGCCCATTGACCCCAACAGGAAGTCCCGCTTCTATTTTAAAGGGCATTATTTTGCAAAAACTATGGTCAGTAGAATCATTGGTTTGCAAGCTAAACGTCATAACTACATCTTATTCAAGCTGTAGTTACAACATGTAAGTTGCTAAACAACAAAAATGTTTTACGCAAATAGCGGCCAATGTCGGGGTTTTGATCTCACTTGCTGACTGAATTAATAATTTGATTGGTAGATACATCCCTTGAATGACAGCCACGATAGGTCTTTTTTGATGAGTCTAAAATCTTTTGTCTAATAATGAGTTGAACAATTTTCAACTATTTCATTTTAATAAAAAGTTGGAGCTTCCAATAGGGGGGTATTTACAAGTTCAAATTTCATTATTTTCTGAATGAACATTTCATAGCTGGTGCCCATCAGGCCCTGTTGTGTATCAAACAATTTAGGATATAAGCAGTTTCTCCTTTTGCAATATTTTACTTCATCCACTGTCAGACAATCCTGGCTTTTAATGCTCCTGAAGAATTAACCCATTTCCACACAATGGCGCTTCTTGATGCCCCCTCAAGAAAAAACAGTTAGGAAAATATTGTGTAAAATGAAGAAATTGCAAGCCATTTCTTCATTTTACACAATATTTTCTACCTAAAAAGTTGAGAAAATCTAAAATTTCATAAACTTTAAATTGACGTGTGCAATGCCTTATGACTTAAAAAAGTCTAAAAATGTGTCGTCTGTGATTTGGTTCAAGCTTGAAGATATCAACTTAGAGAAGGGATTTAGGATCCCATAAAGTTGAAATATCTAAAATTTCACAAACTGTAAGTTGTTGTCAGCAGCTCCTTTCAATTTGGGCCAGTCTAAAATTTTGTCATCTGGTAATTGGTTAATGTTTTAAAAATATTGTGGGAAAAGAAGAATTCACTATTACAAACAATTTCTCCTTTCCTAACTATGTATTCTTCCTTATGTGACACTTATTTTACAACCTTGAGCCACTTTAAACTGTTGTCTGCAACTTCTTTGAATTTGGACCAGTGTTAACCTATTCCCATACAATCCCACTTGTTTTTGCCCCTCTAGAAAAAAAAGTTTTAGAAAACATTGTGGATAATGAAGAAATGGCTTGCTACAAGCAATTTCTTCATTATCAAGTGTTTCCTATCCTAAAAGACATGGTCTTGAATAATCTTATAAACTTGAAAATGTTGTCTACAATTTTATTCAATTTGGACTAGTTGAAATTTTTGTTTGGTGGTAATTGGCTAAATGTTATCATGGGGCAAATATCATAGCTACCTGCTGAGTGTTTAGCCATTTCTAGCATAAGCTTATCCTTCAGTTTGGTATATTTGGTCTCTAAAATCTCCATCAGATCTCCCATACTAATCTCTGTTTTGCTTGTGACCTTAATCTGACCTTCATTGACCTCTAATCCATCATCAAACAACATAGCTTCTACTCCTTGTAGGTTCCACCTTAAGAGAAAAAGATGTGATTATTTCCATATTGTTGAAACTTTAAAGTGTACTGTTTCAATATAGAAACTTGACTTAATTGATATCTCAGATGATAGACCTCTAGGCATACCACAAACCCACTATAGGCTTGATCCCTGTTCACGACAAGTTTTGTCCTGTGACAAGAGACATTACCTCAGTCAAGCCAACAGTAAATGAGTATCCTTATCCATGATATTTTCTACCAAAAAATTTGAAATTTCATCAACTAAGAATTGTTGTCTGCAACATCTATGAATTTGAACCAGTCTAAAATGTTTTCATCTGGTAATGGGTTAACTGAACTGTAAAGGGGTGCTCATGTTGAGTGAAACATGACCTTATTCACTACTAGCACTTTTCTTGATAAACTACTTATATTTGTACACAGTTTTACTCAATTAGGGGTCATCTATGACCATAGTTTTTACAAAAACTATTCAATTTGGCAAAAATCACAAACATTCTGTAAAATTCATACATTCCACTTTTTCAATTTATATGGAGACAATCTTTAATAGGATTTGTACAAGTAATAAGCTTTAGAAACTACAAACAGAACTAAAGTGTTTGAAAAACATGTGTTTACGTACATAATTTGAAAATTTAGAGGATTCTTGTTTTATAACTGCTTGCTGAATTTGACTAAGATTTAATGCTAGTACCTTATTCAGTCAAAATGACACTGCCAGCCATATCTTTGACCATAACATCATAATCATAATACCATGTTATTAATTATACAGTCACATTAAAATTATCTCTATGAAACAATAAATTATCTCTCTCTTAAGTAGAGGAATATCGATAGTTAAATATAGTGGATCTGATCTTAGTCAGATTGTCAATTATTTAACCTACCAATGATGTTACCAAATGATAATTGACCAATTGGTGGCCCCGCCCACTTACTCTATTGGCCCTGCCCATTGACTATGACAGGAAGATCTGCTTTACAGTGTTTTTTTTCAAAATTTATGGCCAGTAGCATGTAACAAAAAGGTAGAAAGATTGGTTGGTGACATAAATGTCGTAACTACAGCTTGAATAAGTTGCAAAACCAACAAAAAAGTTAACAATCAAAGGCCTGAACGGCCTCAAATGCAGTCAGGACTGTATATTAATTATTTGTATGATAGTTGAATTCATTTCACTGATTTGTCTGTTAAGTTTTCCTTATTTTTAAATCACATTTGAAGACTTCTATCTTCCCCCCACCCCGAAAGAATACCAATCATGTTTTCTCACCATAACTGACTCGATCAACAGCGTAATTGTCCAATTCGGAAAAAATATACGAAGGATAGTTTAAGGGGCATCGCCCTCCGATATTTCGAAAGATAAGAACTGTAGTTACCATATTTTAGCAGAAACCAACGAAATTCAGCGTGCGGAGAATTATTAAATTCTACCCTTACCTTCCAGTCTATCAGAATTGAATAATCAGTAAATTTCTACAGATCTACAAATTGTGGTTCTCTTTCAGTCCGCGCCAATATTTAAAAGCTAGAATTTTCACCCTAGACATGTTTTATTATTGATAGTTGTCGGAATTAATCTAATTGAATTTAGCTTTACACTGACTTAAATATTTCCATCCTTAGACAAATGGGATAAAATCTACGAATCCTGCATAGCCACGTCTCCTTGGAGACCAACAAGTTGTTGAACACCTGGGGTAACTGACGCATTGAGAAATGTCATGTGGATCGACCTTCGAACCTCTTTCGCAGTAATGGACTTGATCTAATTTCTTTACCATTCTTAACAAAACGGTAACAATAAATCGACAAAGAACTCTATTTTATGAATCGGGAATTTACTCTGAACAGATGCACGTGCACAAAACTGGATTAAACTTTGTAGCCAGTAACTTTTAAAATCGTAAGAATGAAGGTTAAAATAATCGAAAAATCCGAGACGGCAGAATGTCTAGTTTCACTTTCAACTATGTCTAGGATTCGCTAAACACCGAGGCCTACCATACTCATTTTTTGTTAAATGAAATCTGTAATGATGGTAAGTTCAGGCAGTTGATTATGATGTCAGAGACATAAATATACATTATTCTATGTCTCTGATGATGTTAACTTTTGACATATCGACAAACCCGGAGGATTCCCTCTATCGAGTGGCCTGGATGCTACGCTGTTTAAGATGGTATAATTAGAAGTACCTGTAGAGGTCGTGACCTTAATCACTGCGCACATTCAGTGATTCGGCTATACATAGTCATTCTTCATAAATGGGCTTACATTTTAAGATAGTATACTACAAGAAATTATGAATCAATTCACGAGCAAGGAAAAAAATTTCAGGTTGTTGTCAGGTTCCTAGAAGCAAAGAGGGAATTTGGGTGATTCCTAGATTACAATCATATCCAGACTGCAATTAAAATGGCGGCCAATGTTGGAGATCAAAACTAATGTCAGGTCTCAATGAATGGTTTCATTGGTTGACTGGTTGTTTGATTGACAGTCGTGATTGGTAAACTGAATCAGTAGCCAAAATTTCATTTATCTATACCTAATACAACATGAGCTGTAAGAAATTATCAAATCTATAGATCACCCCTACTATGTTATACCCATTCCCACATGAGAAAATCTTAGACTGGTCCAAATGGAAAGAATATGCAGACAACAATTTTAGGTTGATTAAATTCTATTCTTTTTTTTGTCTTGTGGGGTAGAAAACATTGTGGACAATGAAGAAATTGCTTGTAACAAGCAATTTCTTCATTTTCCACCAAGTTTTCCAAAGCTTTCATATAGAGAGGTGTTTAAAAGCGTCATTATGTAGGAATGGTTTAAGGGGTTATAAAAGTAAAAGATAAGTTTAAAAAATACCTACTTTTTTAGTTTTCTATCAGAATGCCTCTGCATTTCTTCTTCATACTCTTCCTTCTCTGTCTGTACACTATTTTCATCATCCTGCACGGAGAATTAACAAGAACACTGCATGTGGATGCAAGCTCTGGGGTAACAATGTGTTAAAAAAAATTGAGTTACCCCCTTGTTGGTATACATTGCTCTTATGAAAGTGAATGTATATTCAAAGTTTTTGCAATGTATTTGGCAATACCACAGATATCACAATATGTCAAAATAATCCAACAACAACAAAAACAAAATTCTGGAAAACAATGTGGAAAGCAAAGAATTTGATTGTTGCACATTTTTTCCTACCCAGAAGACAGAGATAATTAAGATTCTATCATTTTTAGATTTTTGTCTGCAACTGCTTTCAATCTAGACCAGTCTAACATTTTGTCATCTAGTGATGGATTAATATATTGAATAATCATTGAGAAAACATTGTGGGAAAAGAAGAAATTGCTTGTAACAAGCAATTTCTTCTTTTTCCACAATATTTTCTACCCTACTGAGTGGTCATTTTTCAAATTAAATCAACTTTAAATTTTCGTCTGCAAAACCTTTGAATTTGGACAAGTCTAAAATTTTGCAAAACAGGAAAGGGTTAAGAAGTCACTCCAGGACTTCTTGCTAGGCTGCCGTTTACCTAGTTATCATGTTAACAATAACCTGAGACACCTATCAAAAAGTTCCCCGAAATTATATATCAGAAACCCAGGGATCTGCCCAGAAATCAAATCCAAGGGGACAAATGGCCCATTGGGTTTGAAAAAAGTGGGCCATTTCATAAAATGTGGGGCCTTACTAGTACATCTCCAATATAATCAATAATCATAGGGTTTCCAGCCAGTGTTGCCATTATTCAAGGGTTAGTAAGCCTACTGGACTTCTAGACTCATACTTGATAGTTTCCAATCACTTGTCCTAAAATTTGAAGATGTGTAGATAGTGAAACCAATCATTAAAGCTGTTCACTATCTACACATTTTCTTTTGCATTTTAAGAGTAATCTTCAACTTCCAGGATACATAATTGCTGAATCAAGTCTCATTTGGTCTAAGTTGGAGATACTGGTATATTGTTGCTCATTAACTGTCTGTATCATAGTAGAAAAGTAGACTCAAGTAACTCAATTTTTGCTGAACAATATACTTTTATTGAAATTTAAGTTAACAACTGACATTTACATATGGATACTGATATACCTGGTACATAGGTATGTAATCAAAGTAAAATTCTTTAAACAGTATGAATATAGGCAGATTTGAGACAAAACTTTTGACATGGAGAAATTTGAATATCTATTCTAATTCTTGCTCTTTGATTCAAAAATCCTTCTAGTTTTCTGCTCTCTCCAGTGTAATAGGGCCATTTTAAAATCAAAATCCTTTGAATCTCCACCCTCAAGCTTAATGGTCAACAGATCATTTACAATTTCTGGTGACAATCTATTTCTTTGTGCAGTTTTTATTAAGTTCTGTGCACTAAAACCTCGTTCACAATCAGCTGTGTGGACAGGTGCTGATAGAGCAATTTTACTAAGTTTCAGTAAATTTGGAAATTCACCACTGTAATATTTCATGATCAAAAACCATAGTTGACACATTTTATCTCTGGGATAGCCCTCCTGAATAACCAAACTCTTAACATCAGACCATTCCTTTCTAGTTTTGATAGGGTCAATGATGGGATCCATGGTAACCAGTGGCTGGTCCTGGGTTGGGTTTGACTGTTTGCTGTTGCCATACATTTGTATCAAGATCTCAAGTTTATCATTGCCCCATGTTTCAAGTTCTTTTTGACTGCAAAAAGAAATTGGTCTCATGGCCAATGATGCAAAAGCATAGATTATGTTACTCTCATCATCTGGAAATCTTTGGTCCAACTTTTTGAGGATCCCATCAATGAACTTTTGCTTAATTGAATCTATGTTATTCTTGCCCTGGACAACATGGTTTGACTTGAACACAACTTTTCCCCTCTCTAAAGAAAAATGGTCATTTTGTAGTTTGTCAAGGTGATACTGGGATCTACCTGACTTTATTTCATTCAAGGACTTTTTGCAATGATCAACGTGAACTTTGATTAGACTGACATCAACATCCGCTTTTTGAAATGTCAGACATAATTCTGAAACTACAGGAAGAACATCCATTAGTAGGTAGGTTGTTGCAATAAAGTCATATTGAATCATTTTTTTTTGGTACCCCTTGCCTTTTGCATCTTTATCTTGTGTGAAATAAGTAATAAGTGAATCAAGTATATTGTAGATGGTTTCTACTGCAATGTATACAGACATCCACCTGACTTGGTGTACTTCCTTAATTTTAAGGTTGGGCTCATCAAGGACTTTCTGGATATCAGATAGTTTATGAGATCTAACAGCAGATGCCTTAAAATAATAAAAAATCCCAGTTAGGACACTTTGATAATCAACAAGATATGGAATAGCATCGGCAGCTTGAGATGTAACAAGGGCCAATCTATGTGCAATGCAATGATAGTTCACCAACATAGGATTATCCCTTAACATATAACCAGTCAGACCTTCCCCTTTTCCTGTCATGGAAGCTGCACCATCGGTTCCTAAACCCATTACTTTCTCCACTGGAATATTCTTTTCAGTCATTAGTTTTTTCAGCTCAGTGTATATAGTTTTACCAGTCCCACTGTCAACAGAAACATTACAAACAAAATGAGTTGAGGGTTCCATGGTCTCAGGATTAATCACTCTACAGTACACACTTAATTTCTTGGTAACTGAAATATCAGTTGTTTCATCACAAAGAAGACTGACATAGGGAGACAGTCTTATTTTGTCTTCAACCTTCTGCCTAATCACATGAGAAATTGACTGAATGAATTCTTCAGCAGCTTTATCGGATGTATATGAAACATTTTCTCTACAGTTCAGGTGTAAAATATCAGGACAGTTCATTTCTGTGAGAAATTCTACCAGACTACCAAACTTCATGATTGGTAGATTTTCCTTTGCCAGCCAGAATGCAGCTTTGAAAGCACAAATTACAGCTGCTTCCTTTTCATTGAAAATATTTTGAATATTTTTCACCAAGGCCCCAGACTGCGAATCAGCAATAATTGAATCCTTGTGATCTTTACTTGAAGCATGACGCATGAGCGTACTTGTCTTAAAGTTCATACAATCACCCGATGTCAGAGCATTGCTCTTTTTGTTCTTAATGCACAGTGAGCATGTCATCACTTTGGAATTTTCGTCGTACTGCAGCCAGTTATATTGATTTAGCCATTTAGTATTAAAACTCCGCTTTGTTTTACTTTTTTGCCCTGCCGAGTCGTGTATTTCTGGGCATTCCTCTGAAGAAATTTCACCGGAACCGATTTCCTGCGATTCCGCAACCTCTAAGCTTAACGAAGACGTACTCGGGCCATGAAAACTCGGGCCAGGCTCAGGGGAACCTACTTCTTCATTTACTTTCGTCTTTTTTGCCGAAGACCCGGTAAAAAAGTCAAAAATGGTCTTAGGGCGCCTTTTAGTTTGATCCATCGCTTAGAAACATATAAACGCGGAATGGTATCCTGCTCATTTTATTCCCGATAATTCGTTGCGAAATTACATAGAGTGAGACGGGGTACCATATTGATTTTATTTTGGACTAGGCTAAAACGCTACTAGATCGTCGCGTAAGTCGGATTTTTGCCGACGTCGTTTTTTTAAATCCAAAGAATTCGGCGCGCCCTCAGGCCCACCTATTTTAATTTTTCTGCGCCGTCTGCTTTATTTTAGCGCCAATGGCGCAATTGCGCTGCCTGGGCAGAACCCTGGAAACCTGATAAGCAATGAGTTTTTCAAGATAGAGTACATGCAAGATCATTAATATCTATAATCAAATGATGAATGGCTACAGAGGGACACAATACTATGACCTGAAAATGTAACACTAAACCCCTAAACTTATCGTCTAATATTCATGTGTCTGGTACTGTTGCTTTTTAACCCATTACCACACAGCAAAATTTTAGACTAGTCCAAATTGAAAGGAGTTGCAGATGACAATTTAAAGTTTTTGAAATTCTAGATTTTTCAACTTTCAAGGTAGAAAACTTTGTGTAAAATGAAGAAATTGCTTGTTGCAAGCAATTTCTTTATTTTATACAATGTTTTCCCAATTGTTTTTCTTGAGGGGCGTCCAAAAGCATCACTGTGTGGGAACCGGTTAACTAGCAAAAAAGTTTTGCAATCAACATTTTAAGTTGAATGCAGAATGAAACCAAGAAATAAAAACAAATGCTTATAGAAAGCAATTTCCCTTTTTCCCCAAAAAAAGACAGCCAATAAACTTGTAGAAAAGGATAGACAATAGGGTTAGTCCTTTAGCACTATTGATGATGAAATTATGCATTTCATACCAGTTCATTTTTCAAGTTGTGGTAATCATTATAGCTTGCTACATCTTGTTGCATTAGAACCCTATTTTCCTCCTCCTTCAGTTCTTTATCTGAACAGGATGAACCACCAGGCAGCGCACACAACCAAAATTTAATCTCATCAAAACTGACATTACTCCACTGAGAGTCCCTATCCTTCAAAAACCTCCTCCAAGTGGCTATGGAAAACTTTTCACCATGTGTCTCTTTGAATAGAAGTAATGCATCTCTGACAGTAATTCTGTTTGACCCAACATAGTCCAGACCCTGGAAAATAAGATGAAGTTGTCATTAATCCATTATCACAAGACAAATTTTATATTGGAAGAAATTATAAAACAAGAGGATCATGATGGTCCTATATCGCTCCCCTGAGTATGAAGGCCCAAGGCGTAATGATATAATATACAAAATAGCAAAGCCCTACACCTAATCATTCTGGAGGAGAAGATTTTAAAGATTTTCTCCTTTAATCCTAGGTAAAGTGAAGATCCAACCATATTGAGCCAATTTCAAGAGTGTGGTAATTATTTGAAGTTCTTAAGTATAGGGTCAATAGGCATTAATACATATCAAATATCAAAGCTCTAGGCCTAATGGTTTTGAATGAGAACTTTTTCTATGATATCCTTCATAACTCCTATCTGGGATTGCACAAAAAAGGGCTTATTTTCAGGATACAGTAATTCTATGAAGTATTTCGGTAGAAGGTCAATAGGTATTAATACACAATAACTATTAAAGCCCTTGACCTAATGGTTTGGGAGAAGAAGATTTTTAAAGATTTCCTTCTTTATTTCTAGTAAAATCAGGGATCAACAAGAAAAGGGATAATTTTCAGAGTACGGTAATTCTATAAAATATTTTGGTAGAGGGTCAATAGATGATGATTTGTACAAAATATAAAAGCTCTAGGCCTTATTGTTTTGGAGAAGAAGATTTTTAAAGTTTTCCTTCTTTATTTCTATGTAAAATCAGGGATTGCACAGAAAAGGGCTTATTTTCAGAATACGGTAATTCTTTGAAGAATTTGGGTAGAGGGTCCATAGATGATGATTTGTACCAAATATTAAAGCTCTAGGCCTTACGGCTTGGGAGGAGAAGATTTTTTAAATTTTTACACTTCATTGCCATGGCAACCAGAGTTCTACATGGATTTCAATTCTTTGAAGTATTTTGAAAGAGCATGACCTAAGGATCATTTCTGTGAAGTTTTATTAAAATTCCATGGTTAGTTTAGGAGGAGAAGCATGAGATAACTAAAAAGTCTGCATCCGTTAGACGCTTTAAAAGAAAAACAACAACAACGCTTTTCGACTGCAGGGAGGATATACTTCCGGTTTTGTTTTTTGAAAGCCTTATAATAGCGTCCAGTCATTCTAACTTCTTTTTTTGAGTTTTTACAATGAAAAGCATTGGGCTGAATGATGTAGATAATATTGTTGGAAATGTAACATCTGTTTGTTGCAATATTTTTTTCTCTGTTGTTCCAGAAATGTTCTTCAGAAGCATTAAAAGTACCCTATTTATCGGCCTTACGAAAATATAACGGGTGCTTTGTTTCATGATCCATTTTCACCATATACAATAAATTGTATGATAACCCAGTATATAGTATAAATTGAAACAAAATGCCTGAAATGTATAAGGTAGAATGCAACATTGACAGGTCATTAACTCGTTTTCTATCCCACAACAACAAAAAACAACCAAAAACTCGTGTTCTTCGCATCCTAAAATATTGAAGTGATGATAGTTTGTGCAAGGAAAAATGAATTAAAAATCAATAAAGTTGAGACATTGTATTGTAGTTGGGTGACCAAAATGTTGTTCTACATTTTATTTCAAATTATACTTAAGACCTTTTGGTAGCCTATTGATGATATTCTGCTTGTAATATACATATTGGCCCCTTGGTCTACTAGTAAGGCTAGGTTTTCAAATATTAAAGTTAGATATTTTAAAATGAAAGCCTACCTCGCAATATATCCTCCAGCATTTTTTTTTAAATCCATTTGATGAAAATAAAATTATTCACTTTATTTGATTGTGGAAAAATGCTTAAAAGATAAATACCATGTCATACAGCCGTGCCGATTGAAACAACACCCTGTCGCATCCTTTGATCAAGCGACAAGGAATTAGTAATTCGCGGCATATTGATTGTAAAATAAAAGGATTAAATTTGTCTCATCAAATCATAAATTTGACCAATTAATTGTAAGAGTGTTTATCGGATTCTTCGTGACATGTTGCCAGTTACATAATAACCCCATATGTATCGTGCTTTACCGAAGAGAACCCTTTACATCAAGGCTGTTAACAAATCATTCTTCTAATCAGCTCTCTCTTATCATTATCTTAACATTTAATCATTTTTATTTTCATACTTTTCTTCGAACTATTAACATTGTCATCATCAATACGATCTATATGTCATCCATCGTCGAAATAATGCTCCCTGTTTTGTTATAACAATTGATTCTTTTTAATTCGTTATATGGCATTTTTTTTCAAAAGTTGATTATTTATATCAAGAAAATATTATCTCCTTTCTTCCATATTTCTATTATAACAATGAGTTGAGTGTTTGAAAAAAACTGACATGCTGTAGTGCGGGCTTGTTTGCTACTAAGAAATGAAAATTAGAGAGAGCGAGTAAAGGAGAGAGAGATATCTAAGTTGGCGGACATACAGACAGAAACAAATGTTTCATAAACAACAGGCATGTATTGTTCTTCATTTTCATCATTGGTATCATCAACATGGCATATCTAAAGTAAAATTTTATTTTTATCGTCCAAATTATGTTAAATAATACTTAAATGCTTTGACAAATAAATTTAGTCATTCATGTCAATCAGGATTATTGTCACTTGTGCTCTGGCTAATCATGTTATGGGCCGGCTTTGAAATGTTTGACGTGTCTATGATTGACGCATATTTGTAAATTTAACCAATCAGTGCGCCGGAAAAATTTGGATGGCTTATGTTTTTTGTGTAGTGTCGATAGCTGTAAATATTAAAAAAAACCGACATTCATTTCCAGCACAAATAACTTATAGTAATTTGTTGTATACTATAATTCATCAAAGTGGTCATTCAGTATTTGAATCGATAAATCTATATTTTTCCCTTTTTTATATTTGCGCGTGTGTGGTGGGGGGGGATAAAAATATTTTCCAAAAATCTCATTACATTGGAAATATTTTTGTTGTCGTCAGATTCGAGGTACGTTATAATTCATATTGCCTAGATACCAGGCCATTTTAAACTCAATTTGGTTATTAATACACTATGATATCATCAATACTACTCGCTACAACTAGTCTGTATATACAATCTCACAGGTTGAAGGGATTATATAGTGGTTATTTATTGACTCCCAGCAACCGATCACGTGACTTAGTCTCGGGTAAATATCGCTTTTAACGAAATTTCATTTGACGCATGCACTGTGAGACCGTGAAAAGGTCTATTGTGAACAGACAGACGGACGACGGATGATGACCGATCACAATAGCTCACCCAATCAACCAAAAACTGCCGTCTGGAACTTCTCTCAATTTGGACCTGTCTAAAATTTTGTTGTCTTGTAACGGGATAAGTAAGGGCAGTATTGTTGAATTAACAACAACAAAAAAAACCTACTGGCAACATTTTCAACTGCTGGGCAAAAGTTTCCTAGATGGAAGACACCAACTGGTGAAGAAAAAGAATTTGCTGAATTTCTTCTTTTTTCTTTTATTTTTTTCTTCTTTTTTTTCACAGTGGTATTGAAGGATGTTTTAAGAAGAAAAGATAATAGGCTTGCTAGATGGAGTTAACATGTGTAAAAATACAAACCCTTGTGTTTTAGTTATAAAAAACAAAAATCACACCTGAAAGTCCCAGTAAGCTTGTTCCTCAGTTGACCTTCTCCTCTCAATGTCTGTTAGGACATCAATGAAATCATTTCTTGTAACAAGTTTTGTTGATCCACACACAAGTCTAATGGCACCTTCCACATGCTCTAGACAGATAGGTTTGTAGTAAAGGGTTTCACAGAACACTTGTATTTGTTCTGCACTAATACATCCTTTTCTCTCAAAGTCTATACTGTCAAACATCAATTCAAATTCCTGTATACCCATTTTATTGGTGAAATACTTTTCTGTCTGTCCTTTTGAAAACTATAAAGCATAGTTGTACATATAAACAAGAGGGCCAGAAAGGCCCTAAAATCGCTCACCTAACTAATGTAAGATGATTCGAAATTTTGCCAACACTTTTGAAAAGGGTCACCCAAGGAATATTCATTTAAGTTTAGTTGAAATTGGCCCAATGGTTACTGAGGAGATGTTTAAAAATTTCAAAGTAATGTTTATATTTGAAGGTAGAAAATATTTTTGGATTACTATCTTTATGTAATTCAATTCTGAAACATAAAGATTTCAAAGTCAAAATAGTACCTGACCCTGCCACGCCCATAATTGGGCATAAATCAAAATTCCAGGAACAACATTTGAAAAGGGTCACCCAAGGAACATTCATGCAAAGTTTGGTTGAAATTGGGCCAATGGTTACTGAGGAGAAGATGTTTTAAAGATTTCAAAATCAAAAGAAGTGCCACGCCCATATTTGGGCATAAATCAATATTTTACAAACAACTTTTAAAAGGGTCACCCAAGGAACATTCATACCAAATTTGGTTGAAATTGGCCCAATGGTTACTGAGGAGAAGATGTTTAAAGATTTCTTGTCAAACATATTTGGGCGTGAAACAAAATTCTGCTAACAACTTTTGAAAAGGGTCACCCAAGGAACACTCAGTAACCATTGGGCCAATTTGGTTGAAATTGGCCCAATGGTTACTGAGGAGAAGATGTTTAAAGATTTCAAAGACAAAAACTGCCACACCCTGCCACACCCATATTTGGGCATAAATCAAAATTCCAGTAACAACTTTTGAAAAGGGTCACCCAAGGAACATTCATGCCAAGTTTGGTTGGAATTGGCCCAATGGTTACTGAGGAGAAGATGTTTAAAGATTTCAAAGTCAAAAACTGCCAAGCCCTAACAAGTCCATATTTGGGCATAAATCAAAATTCTGCGAACAACTTTTAAAAAGGGTCACCAAAGGAACATTCATGCAAAGTTTGGTTGAAATTGGCCCAATGGTTACTGAGGAGAAGATGTTTAAAGATTTCAAAGACAAAAACTGCCAAGCCCTGCCATGCCCATATTTGGGCATAAATCAAAATTCCAGTAACAACTTTTGAAAAGGGTCACCCAAGGAACATTCATGCCAAGTTTGGTTGAAATTGGCCAAATGGTTACTGAGGAGAAGATGTTTATAGATTTCAAAGTCAAAAACTGCCACGCCCTGCCACGCCCTGCCACGCCCATATTTGGGCATAAATCAAAATTCTGCGAACAACTTTTAAAAAGGGTCACCAAAGGAACATTCATGCAAAGTTTGGTTGAAATTGGCCGAATGGTTACTGAGGAGAAGATGATTAAAGATTTCTAAGTCAAAAACTGCCAAGCCCTGCCACGCCCATATTTGGGGGTCAATCAAAAATCCGGGAACAAGTTTTGAGAAGGGTCACCCAAGGAACATTCCTATTAAGTTTGGTTGAATTCTGCCCAGTGGTTACTGAGGAGAAGATGTTTAAAGAATTGTTGTTGCCTTCCGACGCACGACGCACAACAGACGACGGACAAAAGGTGATACCAAAAGCTCACCATGAGCACGTTGTGCTCAGGTGAGCTAAAAAATTCTAGCCAGCAAATATCAATTTACAAAGGGTATATTAATAGCTAAGTGTAAAAACATCCTGAGTGAATATACAAAGTAACAAAATCTCAAAGCCAAGCAAGGGTCATGATTCCACTAAATGAATGTCACAATAACAACCTTTGCCTGGTAGTATTAAGGTCACAATTGCATGTCATTAAATAGTTACAACAATAGCATAAGTAGGTAAAACTTTAACCAAATCATTCACTGACTTCAAAACTAAAAGGACTGAAATAGCCCCCAAAGCCTAATCTATGTTCAATTAGGCAAGCTTAATCTATTACTAGATGGCAAAATTTTAGACTGGTCAAATTGAAAGGAGTTGAAGATGACAAATTAAAGACAATGAAATATTGTTGGTTTTTTTATCTTTCGGGTAGAAAATGTTGTGGATAATGAAAAAATTGCCTGTAACAAGCATTTTTTTTCCAATTTCCACAATGTTTTCAAAAGCTTTTTTCTCATTGGTGTCTAATAACATCATTGAGGGGTTGGCCTGAAATACGAAATGGACCAACTAGCAGAAAATGGGGCGAAATGGACATTCTCATGGTGAAATGGACTTTTATCTACCCCCAGGTCAACGAGATATTCTGTTGTTAACAATCTGTTATTTTATCATTTTTTTAAATGTTCAGTAATAGCTTAGACAAATTTTAATTAGACCTTAGGTGTTTCAATAGTATAAAAAAAATAGTTGTACACCAAAATTGATATTAGGAATATAAGATATATCCCTGACGCCTACAACCCACTATATAAGACAATCAGGTTGCACGAAATGGACATAGCTTATGATGAAATGGAGTATACGTAGAGCTGAAAAAATCGACATTGTGAATCTCATTTATCGGATTTTAACTTGTATACGTTTATGGTTAATAGACATGTGTGCTCGTTTGGCAATCAAAATATTGTATGCACAGCTTTATTAAAGCTTACTGACAATATTTGGTTTCTCAAGCTAGATGAGGATCTTATCCCATAGTCAAAATGAAGTACTGTGTGTAAAGGTATCAAAGTAGTTAAGGTTGTCATGCAGAATAATGTAACTACAGACTTGTTCAATCTTAAGTTACGAGATAAGTGGACAGTATCGCAGTAGGAAATGGAGTAGCCTATGGCGAAATGGACAAATAACTAACATCTAAACTTTTTTATATGATATATTTCAATTTCAGACAAAAGTGGTGGCATTGTATTTCTTAGTACAATATATTTTTGTGAGAATTAACAGTTTGAATTTTTAAAGTGCTTGACACATAAATCATTTTAGTATTGTTATTTTAATAAACAACGTCTGTATCTTCCTTGCTTTTTAGTGGTTGTTCTCCAAAAGCTGGTTTAACTAATCAAATATTAAATCAGTAATCACTGTCTATCTGTTAAGGCATAACTAATCATAAGCAATTTATAAGAATGTTCCATGCTTATTCTGCAATCATTTGTTTATTAATCTTATATTCCCCCCCAAAAAAGAACATATGTATTGTAATATATGATGACATATTGTATCTCTTATATTATTAAAGAGGTCCTTTTCGCAGTAAAATTGATGTCCATTTCGCCTTTCATTCAGCAATGGGTTCAAAATGAACATTTATAATAATGACACAAGTTCTCTCGAATGAAAGCCAATCATCATTCTTGTGTAAACTGGTGTGTCAAATAAAATACTGAGGTTGAATAAGATTAATAAATACAATTTTTCTTGGTATGAAAGAATCTTTTTATCTATAAACGCATAGTCCATTTCGTGCCCATTTCGTGTCCATTTTGTGCATACTTTTGGACATTTCACAAGGTAATTGAATCGAGAAGACAGCCTAATTCCTTAAAAGAAAAGCAAAAATGATCATTAATTCTATCAATTTAGAGAAGAGTGTGATTTTTGAAAGTCTCTATTCATAAAATGTGCGAAATGATTTTGAATATAATATGTTCGTGAGCAAACTCGGTCTACTGATATAAGCCAAAATAACAAAACTAAGCCTTCCAGTTGAAATGAAAAATTAAAAAAACTTAATAAAATATATCTAAAACTTATAAAAAAACCATACAACATTTCTATAAATAATTGTTTTATTCACTTATTGCAAAATAAAAAGTCCATTTCGCCGTGAGAATGTCCGTTTCGCCCGATTTCTTGACAGGCGGTCCATTTCGTATTTTAGGCCAACCGTCATTGAGTGGGAATGGGTTAAAGATTTCCATTGCCTGACTTATCAATAATGGACCATTTAGAAATGTTTTTTTTAATTAACTATTCTCGCTATAATTGGTCTCCAAGACTATACTGTATAATCTGTGAGATGAATTTCTTATCCGGTCAAAAGAATCTTATCAGCCAAATTAAACTTAGTTCTTATCCTTTACCTAAATTTCAAACTGTTATTTGCCAAGATGACACATTGAGAAATCAGCTTGTGGACACTTATTTAATCAAACTTTATCTCCTTCGGTTTATCTTCTGGAATACCCCATAGCCGTTCTTTAAGCATCAACTGCGAGATTCGGGAAGACGATGTGTCTTTTGTGATTGTATTGTAGTCCGAGTTTTTAGCCTGTTTCTCTGTTTCAAAACATTGAAATTTACAACTTCAGGAATTGCACATTCCAAAAAGGTTCATTCAATCCATTTATAAGTAGCAAATCTATTTCTAGAAAAAAAAATCTTCGTCCGCCATTTGTAAACAACCTGTCACTTCGTGACGTCAGTGTCACATGTTCCGGAAGTGCTTACCCAAATATGAAAATAAACTTATTTGAGGAAGTGGATACAAACTTTGGCGATTTAAACATGATATATTAAGCTGATTTAGGATGGAATCGAATCAGAAAGGTATTTTTAACTGTCACTGTTTAGAATCGACCATAGAAACATAATTTCAAAATTTCCTACAACTTTTATTTGACTTAGTTAACAAGAAATTAAAATTCTGGACAGGTGGTTATCAGGTGTAAGTTGACAACTAATATACATTCAATTATATATCAGAGTTTACAACAGATGCCGATTTTGATCGATCCTTAATTCATAGGGTATTTTAGGTAGAAATATGTCAAGGATCATATTGATAGTCGCGATATCGTAGCCCCCTTTCTGCCTCGCCAGCAGATTATCAGAAAGAGGGCTACGATATCGCATCTAATCAATTGATAGTGCAAACTTACTGGGGGGGGGGGGGGAATTAACAAATATAGACTGATTAGTTTATTGTTCATATCATTGAAATTAATTTTGTCAAAGACACCATTTAATGTGCAATCAAGTATACCCTTGGCAAGCATAGTACTGTAACGCTAAACAGTAGTTGTTGTCAATGCTGGAAAAAAGTATGTTTTTAGCGAAACATCACTGAAATTTAGTTTGAAATTGGACCAGTCTAAAATTTTATCCTTTGGTAATGAGTTAAACTTACAAACTTATACTTATGATTTGTTCATTTTGATATTTTAACCCCTTCAAAGAGTTTTGACTCTTTGAGTTTTGTGGCCAAGTCAATGAATCCCAAATTCAAGCTTTGAAAATGTATTTTGATTTGTTTTAGAATTTTATTTTAGAATATTTGCCTTCTAGACTACTAAAGTCTTGGAACAAGGCCACACACAATCTTTTGCTTATTCTTATTCTTTTTAGCGTTTTTTTTTTTTTTACGAAAAAACGGTATTTCATATCGATCAACCGGAAACAAGTTCTCACACATTTCCGCTCATTTCCACGCATGTTCATAAACGTGAAGTGAAAATCTATGTGATCGCCTCCATATTGTTTCATAGCTGATGGAGAAAATAACTTACTTGCTGAATGCCAACAGCCTCCTTTTTTTCATGAATATCCAGGAAAATGGTTTAAAACTTTATATATCCTTGGTAAATTGTCTAATGCATTGTCAAAATGAGAGAAATAATTTCCTCGCATTTCAAGATAGAATCTAGGTCAGTGGTTAGTGGAGTTAGCGAATACATGTAAACTGTCTGTAAGTGTTTTGACCTAGCAGGGCTGGGCAAATTTACACCCCGTATACACAGTGTATGTAACACGTTAAAACCCTGTTATATTCAAGCGCCTATTAATCCCATCGAATAAAACACCTTTTACCTCTTGAATTCGACTAAATCTTTGAAACAGACATTTATCTACTTCAATTGTAATAATAATATGCTCAACAAAAAAAGAATTGAATGTTAGCTTTAATTTCTTTACCTTTTATCATTTAACCTTTAATCACACAACCACAACTTTCACGCACTTAAGAAGAAAACGTTGCAATTAATTCAAAATTTCGGTAAACAGTTATAGGTCATGGTTGATTGAATAGGGTTTAACACAACTTTTGATAGTATTTCATTTATATTGGGGCGGATGGAGCTCCTAACCATGGATTCCTGGTAGTTCACACACCAATACCACCACTACATCCTTATCGAGCCATCAGCTGCTCCTCCTACTTAGGTGTACAATTTACTCACTCATATTGATGAAAAATGCTCGCATTATTGAGCGCGGTTACTGATAAACCAGCAAAACTGCTCTCAGGACTTTCAGTCCTTGGATTGTTATTGTAATTCAAGTGTTTGGTCAGCCAATCAAATGATCAGATCTCTTATAGATGATAATTTGTTTTTTCCAATGGTAGAAATTTTAGTCTGAAATTGTTATTTTAACCCAATCCCACACAACAAAATTATGGACTGGTCCAAATTCAGAGAGTTGATTAAAATTTCAAAGTCATGGACTTTTAGGGTTAAAAACATTGTGGATAATTTAAAAATTGCTTGGAGCAAGCAATTTTTTCATTTTCCCTAATATTTTCCTGAGATACAGGGCTCTGCAGACTCTCAGAATTTGGGGAGAAGTGACTTCTCCCTAGTCTGAGAATTGGGAGAAGTTTTTCAAAATAGGGAAAGTTGTGAGACTTTCAGTAGAAGTGGATCACGTTAAAAAGCAATTTTTTTGCCTGTATTCCTTATTTCTATTGGAAAATAAAAAAAGCTTTACAACCAAGTAGCTGCATATTTTGTTTTATATAGTATGCAGTTAATACTAAAGTATTTCTCATCCTTTCTTTCAGTCCTTATTACAGAGGTCTTATTCCTGTGAACAAAAAATTTTGTCTTCTTTCTTCGGGTTCGAGAATATAGGAATCTGATTCTGAAATTATTTTACAGAATATCTTATATATAGATGGTATTACAAAAGTTATAATTATCATAATTTGAAAAGACAGTATAAGTGGTCTGAACTTACAAAAATGATTAGAGTTCAATTTAAAGCAAAAATAAGAAAACATAATCTGGTATTTTCTTGAGGGGTGTAAAAAAGTAGGATTGTACTCAATTTCAATTGTACATTATGACATACCCTTTTTAAGGAATATATTACTAGTCATGACAAAAGATATTTCATAGGAAGGCTTCAAAAATCTTAAATTGATGCAATTTGAAAAGCCTTTCTGTGGTTAACTCATTACCAGATAACAAAATTTTAGATTGTTCCAATTTGGAAGAAGTTATGTAGTTGCTTCTTTGAATTTGGACCCCCATTTTTCAGAAATGACCCCGAAAATAGCTAGACAGCCTTCTTAATCTTACTTGATATGGGTCATAATGTGGCAAAATGACCCCCTGTTTTGAAAGTTGAGGGAAAACCCTGCAGCAATTTCCTAATTATCCACAAGGTTTTCCAAAGCTTTTTTCTTGAGGGTTGTAAAAAGGAGGGATTGTGTGGAAGTGGGTCAAAAACATTTTTGAAAAAACAATTTTTTCATTGTCCAAAATGGTTTTCTTGGTATTTTTTCTTAAGGATAGGGGTTTAGTGGGAATAGGTGAAGTGTTACATCTAGAGCTTTTCTAAAGCTATGGTGAAGTGATAAAGGGAGCTGTACAACAAATATTGAGTAAATATTGGAATATTGAGTCAATATTGGAACTAAATGCAGATTGCTGGATGATGTAATCTTACAGAGCAAAAAGAATGCATTCATTTCACATTGCAACCTTTATCCATCTTAGTAATTCTTTACTACAAATATTTACTGATAACATTAAAATTTAAATAAAGTCCATAGCTTGATATTAAAAGAAAGATTTATAGGTTAAAGACACAGATCTGTATATCTTAAGTAGGTCTGCAAAATTTGTGCAAGTATTTTTGAGTTTCCTCTTCACAAAAAAACTTTAAAGAAACCTTTACCTATTCCCCCACAATGATGCTTTTTGACACCCCCTAGAAAAAAGCTTTGGAAAACATTGTGGATAAGGAAGGAATAGCTTGTCACATGCAGTTTCTACATCATCCAAAATAATTTCTTCCTCAAAATACAAAAAGTTTTAAAATTTATCAAATAACTATTATCGTCTCAAACATCTTTGAATTTTTACAGGTGTATTATTTTGTTGTGTTGTAATGGGTTAGACAGCATTGGAAACAGATTACAATTCAAACTCAGGGGTTGAATTTAACTCTTGTCATGTTGAATGAATTCCTCAGTCAGAAATGCATTAAAATCAAAGGGCTAATGGCACTGGTGTAGACTAAGATTAGACTGTATATATATGCAGGCTGATCTTTGTCTATGCCTCCTGCCAAAGCAGGAATATACCAGGTTCAGCATGACAAGGGTTAAACAGAGTGAATTCTAGGATTTCGAAAATGTGGGGGATTTCAGCACAAAATATACACTATTGAGAACTGTTTGGTATCTCATGGTCTTTGTTTAAAGAAAATATCCCCCACCAATGTAAAAAAATATGGGAGATAGTTGAAAAAAAGCAAGGGAACCCCCCAATCCCCCTTCGTAGAAAAAACTGGTTAACTTAGTTTCACCAGACCTACAGGACCAATTGATTCCAAATCTTTCAGAGTTTTTTCAAAGGAACTTTAGTCAGCCTTTTCAAAGGATTTTTAGTCAGGACTTGAAAATTCTAATTTTTAGTTAGCAAAGTGTCAGCTTTGTTAGTGTAAATTAACAGACAAAATTTCGAGGTCTTCTCAAAGATATTGAGTACAAACTGCCACTGGAGGCTTAACGACTAAATCCATTGAATGCCTACGTCATTAAAAGTAGTACTTATGTATTTCAGAAATATTGCAAAATCTGTTCAAATTGTAGTGAACTCTTCCAAAAGCATGCTTTTTAACCCATTCTTACCAAGAAAAAAGCTTTGAAAAACTTTGTGGACAGTGAAGAAATTGCTTGTCACAAGCAATTTCTTCAATATCCACAATGCTTTCTACTGTACAAGGGAAATACTTTCTAACTTCCACCATTTTGAAATTGTTGTCTGCAACTTCTTTCAAGTTGAACCAGTTTAAGATCGTGGGATATTGTAGTTGATTAACTCCTGGGCTACTTTAACCTATTCCCACTCAGTGATGCCTTTAGATGCCCCAAGGAATAAAGCTTTAGAAAACAATGTTGAAAATGAAGAAATTGCTTGTAACAAGCATTTTCTTCATTTTCTACAATGTTTTCTATCCAGAAAGTTGAAGAAATCCAAAATTTCATTAACTATGAATTGTTGTCTGCAACTTCTTTCATTTTGGGGCCAGTCTAAAATTTTGCCGTTAATGGGTTAACCATGTTTCTTTATCATTTCAAACTTTGACAAAGAAGGTTACTTAACAAAACCATGTTTTGTTAGATTACAGTACTTTCAGTACTCTGATTTTTTATTGAGAATATTATTATCTTACATTAGTTTCAGTATTAACCCATTCCAACTCAATCCCTCCTTTTTACACCCCTCAAGAAAAAAGCTTTGGAAAACATTGTGGAAAATGAAGAAATTGCTTGTATCAAGCAATTTCTTCATTATCCACAATGTTTTCTATCAAAAAAGACGAAAAAAATCAAAATTCCATCAACTTGAAATAGTTGTCTGCAGCTTCTTTCAATTTGGACCAGTCTAAAATTTTGCTGTGTTGGAATGGGTTAAGCTGACAAGTACTGGTAGTATTTTCAAACCCTTGACCTTTAAGTTATTTTGGTTAATAAAAATGGCATGCAATGCTGTGTATTTTGCATGAGGCAGATAAATACATGTATTGGGTAGAAAACTAGAGAAAAAAAGAAGAAATTACTTATTTCTATCAAAGTATTCTTTTCTTGCTCTGTTTTCCCTCACAAAATTCATGCTGTCCTGAAAATCTAGTTATTGTTTAGAAAATGGGTTAAATTTACTTAACCCTTGTCATGCTGAATAAAATCCTTATCTTGATTTGCATTAGATTAAAGGCCTGAAAGTATTTGAAAGAATTTTCAGGGTAAAAAATTATTTAAAAAAATGCATTCTATAAACAACTCTGGGATGAAGGAGACAAACAGGATGTGTAGACAAAGATCAGACTGCACATATGTACAGGCTGGTCTTTACTATACCTCCTACCAAAACAGAAATATTCCCGGTTCAGCATGACATGGGTGAATATTTACGAAAAAAGTGACCCACATGGTTAGAAACTGAGATCACACTTGTGCAGGAAAACTTGTATCCTTAAGTTTATGCAATGGGGAGGGGGGCTACTTTAAATGTTGATCCTTGAAAGTTAAGGTGAATTATCAACAGCTTCACCAATTCCCACACAAGCCCTCCTTTTTACGCCCCTCGAGAAAAAAGCTTTGGAAAATATTGTGGAAAATGAAGAAATTGCTTTTATCAAGCCATTTCTTCATTATCCACAATGTTTTCTATCCAAAAAGACAAAGAAAATTTAAATTCCACCAACTTGAAAATATTGTCTGCAGCTTCTTTCAATTTGGACCAGTCTAAAATTGTGTTGAGTTGGAATGGGTTAAATGATCAATAGTATTTGGGAAAAGAAAGTTGCTTTGCTTTATGATGTGAAGAAGCAGTTTTTAGCTGACCTTAGTACAACATACTCATGGTGCGCTTTTGTGATCATTCAATTTCCTCAACAAGTTTATGATGTCATCCTATAGTTCCAAATTTTGGCTTTTTCAAACCTGCTAAAATTTAAAAAAAATCTTCATGGAAAAATTTAACATTCTGACTGTAACCCTTTCCTGTTTTTCAAAATTTTAGACTGGTCCAAATTGAAAGAGGTTGCAGACGACAACAAAAATTTGATGCAATTTGAAATGAAACCATCCTATCTGGTAGAAAATATTGTGGAAAAAGAAGAAATTGCTTGTTACAAGCAATTTCTTCTTTTCCCACAATGTTTTCTAAGATATAAAATCACAGCCACGTAAAATACCGTATTTGTACGGGAAAGGGTTAAACAAAAAGTAAAGGGCCTTTGTGATTATTTCCTTGTTACAACTCAACAGGTCATAATTTTGTCTCAATAATTCTTAAACTTGCTGGAAATGTTGTATGGTCATCTCAGGAAGATCCCTATCTTGTTGTTCCCCTTGATGAGTACTTAACCCTTGTCATGCTGAGTTTTAAATCCCCTGAAAATTTTCCTTAAAATCAAAGGGCTGAAATCACTTGAAACTTCAATTGTAGTTTAATATTAATTTTCAAAATTTATCTTTTCTGGTTTAAAAGGGACAAGCAGGTGAAGACTAAGATCAGATTGCACATATGTGCAGCCTGATCTTTGTCTATGCCTCCTGCCAAAGCAGGAATATCCCAGTTTTTTTTTATTTTTTCAAATTTCTTGGTAGAAAACATTGTGTAAATTGAAGAAATTTTTTGTAACAAAATTCTAGACTAGTCTGAATGGCCAGAAGTTGCAGACGATAATTTTTGTTTGACAAAATTTTAAAATTCTTTATCTTTTTGGGTAGGAATCATTGTTGTTAATGAAGAAACTCCTTGCTACAAGCAATTTCTTTATTTTCCACATTTTTTCTATTGAGGCATGAAAAGTGACATTGTTTGGGAATGGGTTAAATTTTGTCATCAAGGTTACAGGTTGACTGAATTCTGAGCACTAAAAGGTCTTTTTACTCCTTTTATTACATTTTCAATAGTAAATGATTTCCTATTTGTTCTAGAATGAAGTGTGCTGTTCATTAAAATTTGGATATGTCCAATATAAGTTGTTTGAAAAAGAGATCGAAAGGGAAATAAAACCTTATGTCTAGCAAAGAAAGTGTTTGTGGTTATTTTAGAAGCTTTAGACATTGGAATTTGTCTGGGTTTGTTCTAGTTACTGCTATTAGAAGTCTACTTAGATAAGCTGTTGATGCCTTCGTTAGAACAGTTGGACTCTAATTTCCGATACCACTTAATTTATAGCACACTTTGCCTTTCTTTTTTGGGGCATGCCTATTCTTTTGTATTTCCAAAGAAAATCCTTTGCGATATCAAATCCTTTGCAGCACCATTCCAGAAGTTACAATGGCCTTGAAAAAGAAAGGATTGAAAACTAATTTAGGAAAGAAGTTGAATCATATTTTTTTCAACCATTGTTATATGCAGTAATGTTCTTAGATTTATGATTGTAATAGGGCTTGTGTTTGACTCATAAACCAGGGTTTTGACCCTCAATAAATCTCAATACTGTTATAAGTGTCTATACATTGTCTATACTCTTAAAACAGTTTTGCAGTTAATCCTTGAGTTGGTGACAGCATTTTTATTTTCAGTCGGCATAATCTTGTAATACAACAATGGTAACATTGCTTTCCTTTTTGCTAAGTTTTATGTAGCCACAGTTATGTATCCGTTTCATTATGAATCTGATGGGCTAAGCCTATCAGGATAGCAAAAAAGAGTCCTATGTTATGGCACCAGAATAGAAAAGGCACTTTTCTGAGTTTTGATGATATATTGGATTGCATGTACAGACAACATGTTATTACTCTCACATTACAAGAAGGCAATTTTTAGTAGGAAAAAATATGGAATTGCAAATTTTCTGCCAGAGTTATTGATCAAAGTAATCCACAATAATTTTTTTTTCTTACCCATTTCTACAACAAATCATTGATGGTCCAACAAAATCTTAAAATGTTCTTTTAACTCATTCCCACACAATCCCCCTTTGGAAAAATATAACTTGGAAAACATTGTGGAAAATGAAGAAATTGCTTTTATAAGCAATTTCATCATTTCCCAACATATTTTCTACTCACAAAGATGAAGATTCTTAAAATTTCAACAACTTGTAATTATTTTCGTCTGCAATTCTTAGAACTAATGTACAACTTTAAAATTTTATTTTTGACATTTGTTACCAATATCCTCTGAGATATAATACTAAGATAATATTGTGAAGAAAGAAGAAATTGTGCTGTTGTGATGAAAGACGCTTGATTCAAATTTGAATTAGCTGGTATGTCATCATGCTCCTTATGTGTTTATGTGGGAATATAATAAGCAGTATACTCTGCGGAACTATGATCTTGTTTTTTCATGGAAATAAGTACCGGTAATCATCTCATACAAAATTTGAAAAAGTAATATTCTAAAAATTAGGTTGGTAGGAGGCAGGATTTAGCTCTTATGAATGAGGTTTTGTCCTTTAGGTCATTATCATACTGAGGTGTCTGTGATTTGGCCAGTATCAGATTTGGGTATTTGAATAATGATTGGACAACCAAATGATTAGTTACAGTTTCAAAAAAATACACAATGTTTTCTAGTAAGAAAGGTGAGAAAGTCTAAAATTTAATAAACTCTAAACTGTTTTCTGCAACTCCTTTCAATCTTGAACAGCCTAAAATTATGCCATCTGGTAATGAGTTAACTGACTTACAGAAAGCAGCATAAAACATCTTTCAATCATAATTGTAATCTCATCACAGCCTGCTGGCTTCTGTTGATATAAATAATGAAGAGAGTTATGCAAGAATGCAGGTTATTTGATTGTATACAAACATTATTGTCTTTTCTCAAATGAGTTACGCCATCATAAATAACCCAAATGCTTGGTAATCAAGTTTCCACTGCCTCCATTTCCCAGGACTTTGGTTATTACCACATGACTTTTTATAAGAATTGCTAGGTTTCTAGAAACTATTAACCCTTGTCTTGCTGAATAAAATCCTCCACAAAATTATGTTGATTCAAAGGAAACACTCACTTTGGGTTAGTAATTACTTAGAAAATTAATGGTACAAACAATGCTAGCTATAAAGATACAAGCAGGAGATCTAGACAATGATCAGACTGCACATTATGTGGCCTGATCTTTGTCTTGACCTCCTGACAAAAGAGGAATATTACGGGTTCAGCATGGAAAGGGTTAATTATTAGCTGCAATGGTTTAGGGATCAATTGAGATTTTATGAGTTTACTAAATTACCAGATGCTTCTTTTATTTAACCATATTTTTGTGTGCCCAAGATATGATATCAACTGCTTTATTGAAGCTGTAGTTGTGATGTTTTGGTCCCCCTCCTGCAACATGCTAGAAAACAACCCTTGAATTATCCCATTACCAGATGACACATTTTAAACTCGCCCAAATTGAAAGAGTTGCAGATGACAATTTTAAGTTAATGAAATTTTGAATTTTTTCAACTTTCTGGGTAAAAATATTGTGGAAATTGAATGAATCGCTTGTTGATTGATATCTTGTGTTAATCAAACAACTGATTGACCTATCAAATCATTCATTGAAAAGTGAATATTGACCTCCAATAGTCATTTGAAGTAATTTTAATGTCCACCAAAGGTAGACTCCTCTTTTAACTATTGATGGCTTTCTTCTAAACCCATTCCCTCACCATTATACATTAAGCCTCCAAGAGGAAAAAAATGAAAAAAATTGTTGAAAATGAGTTAGAAAATGGGTTAAAAAGATAATTGTGTGGCAGCACATATCGTGACTATGGTACTCTTGTTGTTGGTTTGATCCTTATTAAAGCTGTTGTTACTAGGCCTGAAGCTACTTACACACAATTTGCTGTTAGTGTGTTATGTTTTTGACCGTTAATTTTGCAAACTAGCATAGGGGCCAGCAATCAGTTGGTCCAGGAGTGTAATGATATGACTGAAATACTTTAAAAATTTGCATTAAACCCCATACAAACAAATTTGCAGCTGATCTCATTTTTGTCTGTTTGTTATAAATGTCCTATGAACAATTATGATACAGTATTGATGTATTGCTACAATGAAAGTTGGTTAATTGTCTATGAAATAAAAGATAAGTATACTATAAACCACAAGTAGAGTAACTGTACAGGGTTCATTCACCCAGCCAAGTGATCTAATAAGCTTTATTAGGACTTCAGCTATTTGTGACTCAGTACTTTGTATTTGAGGACTTATGATGATATATAGTATATAATCTTTTCAGCCGAATTCAGGGAAAAACTTGTGTTATAATGGAGTTTTGTTATTCAAAAAGTGGATTTATTATCTCTTGTAAAACTTTAAATGCAGGTCAGTTAAAATTTATAATTACAAGGGCTCTGTTTGTCTGCAAAACAGGGTTTCTTAATCTCTGAAATCTGAAATATTGCATCTTGACCCCCTTGATAGAAATTTCTGAGGCTGAAAACAGGGGTTTATCCCTCAACTTTTCAATGATAAATCTTATATACATGTACTACTGAAAACTGTAGAAATTCATTGTTTACTTAATACCTTACATTTTATAGTACTAATGCTATTGGTACTTTGATCTGTTTCAAGAACTTGTTTATTTGAACATTTAAAACTTGCTTTACCTATTTTGGCAGAATGATGCTTTTTGAAGAAATACAATCTTCCAAAACTTTGTGGGAAAAGGAGAAATTACTTGTCACAAGCAATTATTCCTTTTCTCACAGTGTTTAGGACCCTATTTGGTATTTCTTTTCAAAAGCACTAGTTGAAAGGTGGACTGAATCTTCTTTCACTTTTGACCAGTCTTAAGTTTTGTCATCTGGTATTGCTTCATGGAGGGAGAGGCCAGCAAACCCCAAAAGGTCAAAGTTAAAGGCTAATATCTCTTTAGATTAGGCCTAATTGACAGAGATAGTAAAGGTCATATGGACTTAAAATTCTTATTGTTGAATTGTTTAGAATTCTCTCATACCACATTGAATTAAATGGCAGCTATTTTGTGTGTCGCGTCATGATATTGCTGCAGGCTTATAGAGTTACCTGTGTGTGTGTGTGTCTGTCTGTTTGGATGAGTGGTTGGATGGATATGTTTGTGTGTATCCAATCCTTGTCTGGAGCATGACTTCTACATTAATTACCGGATTGCAAAATAACTTGGTTCAGTTGTTCCCCTCGAAGAGTACTAGTGTTCTGGAATAATGTTTTTAATACTCCCAAGCTCAGGGTCAAAAGTGAAGGTCTTATGACAAGCAAATATGCGGGGCATCTGGGCCTGTGACACATTTTTAGTCTCACAATATATTTGTTTTATGGCTTTGAAAATATTACTGTTTGGGAAAGGGTTACTGTTTAAACATTGAATTAACTGATTCCCACACGAATGCACTTCTTACACCCTTCAAGTAAAGAGTTTGTAAAAATACTGAAAAAAGAAGAAATAATTTGTTAAAAGCAATTTCTTCATTGTCTACACAGTCTATCCTAAAAGACAAAGATTTTTGAAATTTTATTGAATTGAAATTCTCATCTGGACAATCTTTACTTTGGGCCTTTCCAAAATTTTGTGTGGTAATGGATTGAGTAGTAAAAGGTTAATATTTTGCATAGCATACTTTCTAGTAGAATCATATGGCACACACTGGTTATTACTGTAGCATATGGAATGAATTTATGATATAGACTTGCATATTATATTATAGGTATTAATATTCTCATTAGCATTTCAAAGAGGATTCTTTTATCATTTCCTCCTTAGTCATTTCAAGTTCAAATGGCCTGGAGGAAAAAGAAGCAGGCTATAGTTTGTCCCCTTTAACATTTTTTCTTTTAACCCATTCCTAAAAAATCCCACTTTTAGACACCCCCAAAGAAAAAGAGCATTTGAAAATATTGGGGAAATGAAGAATTTTCTTGTTACAAGCAACTTCTTTATTATCAACAATGTTTCCTACCCTAAGAGCCAAGGGTTAATGAAAATTCAATCAATTAAAAATTGTCGTCTGACAAAAATTTGGAAAGGTCCAAATTTCAAAGATAAAGCAGATGACAATTAAAGTTCGTGGAATTTTGAAAAATTTTCTTGGTAGAAAACATGTTTAATAAAGAAATTGTTTATTACAAGCAACATCTTCACTTTCCACATAATTCACCATTTTCGAGCAAGAGGTGAAAAAGTAGCGTTGAGTGGGACTGAGTTAAATTTCATTGTCCTAGGACATGAGACACTAAATAGACCAATCATCAATGGGAAGGCTACAAATTGATTGATGCTATAGGACAGACAAACATACATACATAAATGATAAAAGCTAATGATCTTTTTTTTGCTCAACTGGCTGAAAGCTGATGAGCTTTCCAAAATTCTTTACCCCCTAAATCTTTATCTCAACTGGCTGAAAGCCATCGAGTTATTGTCATGGCATTGTGTCAGTTGTGCTTCAGTTCATGTGGCTGTCGATGTGTGCGGCTATCCATCCATAAACTTAACTTTATCTTACTCTCCTCATAAAGTACTTAACAGAATTCAACCAAATTTCACATAAATGATCCTTGGGTGACCCTTTATCAGATTCCTCTTAAGAATATTGATTGGATCTAAAACATGGCTTAAACGGGCAGGGCTTATTACCATATGTGGTGAAAGCTTTAATCAAAGGACTGAAAGTATTGAGAAGTTGGAATGCGCTGAAAGGGTCATAACTGTGGAATTTGGTTTAAATTCATTTATTACTTTCCAAGGAGGCCTCCCTCCTTTAAACTTAAACCAGCATTCCCATTCGTGTACATATGTGCGTGAATAACGCACAAAACATAAATCCACACACAGAAATCAAAAACTAGCATTGTCTTAACTCATTCCCAGACAGTGACACTTTTAAATGACCCTCATTACGAAAGCTTTGGAAAACATTATGGAAAATGAAGAAATTGCCTGTTACAATGAATTTCTTCTTTATCCACAATGTTTTCTGTCCAAAAAGATTTTAAAGATCTCATCAACTTAAAATTGTCATCTGCTACTTCTTTGAATTTGGACTGGTCTAAAATTTTATCGTGTTGGAATGGGGTATAAGCTCGTGTCATGCACAGCAAAATTAGAATTTTCAAGCATAACACTCTCCTTTTGATCAACTGTAATATGTGAACTCCTTGTAGAATCTTGAAAACAGAGAACAACAGCTTCTACAGTAAATTAATGACCTTGACAATTATTTGACCCTCAACTCGGCCAATTCTGTAACGATCATACTAAACTCACATAGATTGTCACTACAAGTTTATGAGTATACATGGGAATTTGCGGAAATGTGCGGAAACTTGTTTCAGGGTGATCGATTTGAAATACTGGTTTAGACTTAGGAAAAAAGAATATTTAAAGTGTTGTTAGTAAAATTCAAAAGAAAAAAAAAGATGTTAATGTTATTGTAACATTATTGTTTGCACATGGTAGTTTTGCCCTTTTCCTAAAAATTCTTATAGTATGATGAAGATAGTATCAAATTATCTTTGGCACCCTGTAGTCTCGCGATTTCCTTATTCGTTATTAAGCTTTAGAACTGTTAAAAATCTTAATTAAAAAGGACCAAGCTGAAAGCTAGATGACACTTGTTAAAGGTTTGATATGTTATTATTGATTTAAACTTGTAAATAACAACATAATAAAGCGTAATTATTTAGTAATTAAGTAGAAACCAGAAATTGAAATGTTTCCATTCTAATTTTTAAAAATCTTCTACTTTTGTTTTGCATCAATTTGATTTTTAATGAGTAAAAGCTGTAAATCCCACAATAATCGCGTTTGCTTGATGCGTACGATCCCCCTTTATTGCTCTAGAATGTTTTAAAGCACTGTGCGGCGTGATTATTGTAAAAATGCACTTGCGACCTGCGCCATATTTGTAAACATTGCCTATCTATGGTCACATGACTACCACATGTCACTTGAAATCACGTGATTACTAAACACAAAAAAATCACAAAAAACAAATTACTGCGCTGATTATTACCTTATTTTTCAATAATTTAAAGCAAACTATAGCATGTTTAGAAGTCTTTAAACAAATTTTTATATCATCCTTTACATGTGCCATATTATTCTCTTCGGCTACAACTTACTGATTGTCCGTGGCAAGTTGAGATGAGAAGTAGCCCGAGGTGTATTCATATATAAGAGATCACATGATATATGTTATCAAGAAACCCGAAATGAAGTTGTCTTGTGTTCATTTTGCGGTTTTGTTAAATCTAAGTTGGAATTGCTCCGCATTCCAACTTAAAAGTCTTCTTAGAAATCAATGGATGGATTTCAACCATATTTTATAGGAATGATCACTGGGTGACCCTTTATCAGATTTCTTCAAAGAATTTTGACCGGATTATAAACAGGCTTTAATGGGTGGGGCTTATTTCCATATATGGTGAAAGCTTTAAAAATCTTCTCAGAAAACAGTAGATGGATTTCAACCATATACTACATGAATGTTCCTGGGATGTCCTTTTATCAGATTCTTTCAAAGAATTTTGATTGGATTTTCAACATGGCTTAAATGGGCAGCTAATTACCATATATGATGAAACCTTTAAAAATCTTCTCAGAAAGCAGTGGATGAATTTCAAACAAATTTCACAGAAATGATCCATTTTTGATCCTTTTTCAAATTCCTTCTAAGGATTTTGATTGGATTATAAACATAGCTTTAATGGGTGGGGCATTAATAATAAAAGAGTTGTAACCCTTCTTCACAGAAACCACCAATCAGATTTGAACCAAATTTAACAGGAATGATACTCAGATGACCTTTTATTAGATTCATTCAAAGAATTTTGATTAGATGAAAAGCATGGCTAAAATAGGCAGAGCTAATTTCAATATATGGTGAATGGTTTGAAAGTCTTTTTCTCAGAAACTGGTTGATGGATTTCAAACACATTTCACTGCAAGCATCCTTTGATGACTTTTTTTCATATTCCATTTATAAAATTTGATTGGTTGAAAACAAAGCTTCTATGACGGTGGCTTATGTCAATATATATTATAGAGTATTTTTTTTTTTATTATTGCTTTATACCTTTAACATCTCACTCAGTACATGTATATGAATTGAGGTTTGTGACACAATGAAATGTTTGAAATATTAAAAGATTTTATTGACAAGATTTATTTGCCATACATGGTGAATATGATTTGGTTTATATTGAATTCTTAAAAACACCATTTGTTAATCCATACAATCAGGCCTATGGAGCAATACAGGTGCTCAAGCGTCTCAAGTGTACATTATTACTCATATATTTCAATTTAAATACAATGTGAAATGTGTTCATCAAATTCTTTCAATTTCGATCACTATAAAATTTTAGCATAAGGTAATGGGTTGAAAAAGAATCTTCTGGAAACAAGCTTGTTTATACATGTATATAGACTAAAGTTAAACATATATTATATGAACCATATGTCTCTTGAACTTTGTCTTCTGTAGCTTTAAATTTATGACCTAGGAAAGAGGAAGTTATATCATTTCAGAAAAGAATGAAATGTCTATTTGCTTCCAAAACCTTGTACCTAACACTTTAGAAATTTGTACGTACAAGATTTTTGAAGTAAACAAAAAATCAGATGCATCTTAATACATAACCAGATGGCAGAATTTTAGACTTGTTCAAATTAAAAGAAGTAGAAGAAGACAATTTTAAGTTGTTGAAATTTTGAGGAAATCCTTGTCTGTGAGCGTAAAAAATATTTTAAGTGACGAAGAAGTTACTTATTGCTTGTTACAAACAATTTCTCCATTGTCTTCTTAGTTTCTTCTTGAGGGATCTGGAAACAGGGGTGTAGCAATAATGATTAACCCTTGTCATGCTGAACCCGAAATATTCCGGTTTTGGCAGGAGATGTAGACTAAGATCAGACTGCACGTTTGTGCAGGCTGATCTTAGTCTACACCTTCTGCCCATACCTTTCCTTCCTGAGTTGTTTATGAGGTTGATTTCTAAAAGAAATATTGAATTTGAACATCATCTTCTACCAGTGCTTTCAGTCCTTTGATTTGACAGCAATTCAGTAAGGTAATTTATACAGCATGACAAGGGTTAAAAAATTAATTTATGTTAGTCTTTTGACAGATACAGGGTTAGCTCTGACTCGAAAAAAGTTGTCGCCATCACTTTCACCAAATTAAAAAAGTTGGGGCAAAGTGGAAGAAAGTTGGGGCAAAATTGAGGAGGAGTTGGTGCCAAAGACAAACATTTCCTTATTAAATATTATGTTATTAATTTATATATTGTAACATAAATGATATGTATATTAAACTGGTTGCTAAAATGGCCATTTATCTTTTATTTTTTAATTGAATAAATGTAGCTAATCCTAACACCTTACATCATTTTAGGCCTCAAAAATCAGTACTTTTAGTACTTTGATTAGAAAATCGAGTCTTAAATGAGAAAAATAGAAAGAAGGAATAATAATAAACCAATTTTAAATAAGCCTATTTTGATAATGTGAATTTTAAAAAAAAACATAGAAACAATCAGTTTAATATGCATATTGTTTATTTTACAACATATTTATTAACTTCAGAAAATAAATGTGGTCCAAATTTTCTTCCATTTTGCCCTAACTTTTTTTTAATCTATCAAAAGTGATGGCAAAACTTTTTTCAAGCCAAACCTAACCCTTTTTAACATGTAAATGTGACCAATAGATGGATGTTACTAAAGTTCCTGATCAAGACAATCTGTCCTAGACAAAAACTGGTGCTAGATGAATCAATATTACAATAAGATCAATGGAATGAATGTCTGTAAGTGGGTCACTTGTTTGGGTTGATTGATGGATTAGTACAGTGACTTGGAATTTTGTTTAGAGCAGTTTTGAAAACCTATGAATTGTGTTACTCTAAAAATTAGAAATTAAAAGGGAAGGTGTAATCCCTCAATGATATAGTTCTGCAATTCATCCATTACCAGAATGACAAAATTTTAGACTGGTAAAAATTCAGTGAACTTGAACCCATTCCCACACAATGATGCTTTTGTTGATGAACCTTTAGTTGATGAAGCTTTTAAAAGTCTTTGTTTTTGGGCGTAGAAAAAATTGTTGGTAATGAAGAGTTTTGGGGGTAGAAAAAATTGTTGGTAATGAAGAGTTTTGGGGGTAGAAAAAATTGTTGGTAATGAAGAGATTGCTTGTAACAAGCAAATTATTAATTTTCCAAAATGTTTTCCAAAGCTTTTTCTTGAGGGAATAAAAAAAGTGGGTTTTCTGTGGTATCAATAAAAGAAAAAAAGCCTAACACTGTAGTTATCTTACCATGTTCTCATTATTGTTCTTATATTGGTGGATGTCATTACCTATAGATCTGATTGAAAACCCCTTTTATCATATTGTTTGTGGTGTTTCATTTTCTCATATTAGAATTACTTTTTTCAGTTGATGAAGCTTTTAAAAGTCTTTATTTTTAGGGTAGAAATGTTGGTAATGAAGAAATTGCTTGCAACAAGCAATTTCTTTATTTTCCACAATGTTTTCCAAAGTTTCTTTCTAGAGGAGATTGTGTATGGATGGGTTAAGATATAGTGATGACCGTTTCATAGTGATGTTTACCGCATAGTGCAGATCAAAGTATAGTGATTACCACTATGGTCTTATGTATAAAGATTTACTTTTTAACCCTCGTCATGCTGAACCCGGAATATTCCGGTTTTAGCAGGAGGTGTAGACTAAGATCAGACTGCACTTTTGTGCAGGCTGATCTTAGTCTACACCTCCTGCTCATACTTTTCCTTCCCGAGTTGTTTATGAGGTTGATTTCTAAAAGAAATATTGATTTTTGAACAACAAGTTCTATCAGTGCTTTCAGACCTTTGATTTGACCGCAATTCAGTCAGGTAATTTATACAGCATGACAAAGGTTAAAGCCAAACTAAGACGAATTTGTTCTTAACTAACTACATGTATTTGCAGGGCAAGAAAACACAGTGCATCTTGACAATAGAAACAGACCTAGGTATGACAGTACAAGAATTTTTATCTGTAGGATAAGTCATTGTAGGATTAGTTATTGCAGGGTGTCCACAATGTCATAACTACACCTAGAATAAAGCAGTAACTATGACATTTTGGTTGCCAATCACCTATATATTGGATTTGTCATACGACAGCTGATCTTAGCCAAGTCTAGAATTGAAAAGTTGATAATAACAAATATAACCAGATGACACAATTTTAGACTGGTCTAAATTAAGACAAGTTGCCGACAATTTAGAGATGATGAAATTTTAAATAGCCATGTCTTTTTGGACAGAAACCATGAAGGGAAATGAAGAGGTTGTTTGGTACATGCAATTTCTTCATTTTGCAAAGTGTTGCCCAGGCTTTCTTCTTGATTTGGAGCAAAAAGGCAGGATTATGTGAGAATGGGTTAATTATGTGCATCTCTATAACTCAACTACTGGTAACTTGTGGAACGATATTGTTGAAGAGTAACGCATACAAGAACTATGATTATTTGCTTAATTTTATGAGTTAGTGGCGTTATTTCTTACCAATGATTTTAAATCTTAAATTTCCTTTTTGGTATATCTATATAAAAAAAAAATTACATCCTCATTTATGTAGTCTTTTTTATGTATCTAGAGAATGCAGTAACTGTTGTCAATCAAAGATTCAATCACATTTAGGTCACTAAACAACAATTTTATTTTTCATAACACTGCAAACAAAGTTTAATGGGGTATACTGGAATCAGCCATTTGTCTGCTGTTGGTCTGTTCCCAAGATCTTGTCCAAACAACTGATCCTACAGTTTCAGTTTGATTTGCTTCTTACTTGGCAGCAGTGTTCATTTGTAGCTGTAGATATGCAATACTCAACTTTCTTGAATTCATCAGAATTAGTAGCTCACATGAGCACAAAGTGCTCTGGGTGAGCTATTGTGATCTTTCATTGTCTGTTGTCTCTCTGTTCGTTCACAATTACAAAAAAATCTCCTCCTAAACTAACCATGGAATTTCAACCAAACTTCACAGAAATGATACGCAGGTCATGCTCTTTCAAAATACTTCAGAGAATTGAAATCCATGAAGAACTTTGGTTGCCAAGGCAACCAAGTGGAAAAACTTAAAAAAATCTTCTTCCAAACCATAAGGCGTAGAGCTTTCATATTGGGTATAAATAATCATCTATTGACCCTCTACCAAAATACTTGAAAGAATGGTCGTACTCTTAAAAAAGGCCCTTTTCTGTACATTCCAGTTTTTACATAGAAATATAGAATGAAATCTTTTAACATCTTCTTCTCCCTAACCATAAGGCCTAGAGCTTTCACAGGGGTTTACCTCGAATTTCAAAACTGGGGGTCATTAAGCTGCAATATGTCCCCTTTCAAATATGATAATGAAGGTTGCCCTATTAACCCTTGTCGTGCTGTATAAATTACCTTACTGAAATGCTGTCAAATCAAAGGGCTGAAAGCACTGAAAGAACTTGTTGTTCAAAAATCAATATGTCTTTTAGAAATCAACTTCATAAACAACTCTGGCAGAAAAAGTACAAGCAGGAGGTGTAGACTAAGATCAGCCTGCACATAAATGCAGTCTGATCTTAGTCTACACCTCCTGCCAAAACCGGAATATTCTGGGCTCAGCATGACAAGGGTTAATTTTTGGGGTCATTTGTAAAAAAGAAACAGGAGGTCATAGAAAACCCTGCTTTCATATTTGGTATAAATCATCATCTTTTGACCCTCTACCAAAATACTTGAAAGAATTACCGTACTCTGAAAAAGCCCTTCTTCCTGCGATCCCTAATTTTACATAGAATTAAGAAAGAAATCTTTGAAAAACTTCTTCACCCAAATCATAAGGCCTAGAGCCTTGAAATCTTGTATAAACCATCATTTATTGACCCTTTAATGAAATACTTCAAAGAATTACTGTACTCTGAAAATTAGCCCTTTCCTGTACAATCCCTGATTTTACATATGAATAAAGTAGGAAATCCTCGAAAATCTTCTCCTTCCAAACAATAAGGACTACAGCTTTGATTTTTAGCTCACCTGAGCATGTAGTGCTCAAGTGAGCTATTGTGATCCCCTTTTGTCCGTCGTCGGTCCGTCGTCTGTCGTGCGTTGTGCGTCTTCTGTCAACAATTTCTTTAAACGACATCTCCTCCTAAAGGACTGTGAAATTTTAAAATAATCTTTAAAAATCTTCTCCTCTTGACCCAGAAGGCATAGAGCCTTGATATTTTGCATGAAGTATCAGTATATTGACCTCTTTCAAAATTGCTAAAATCATGATCCTCGGGTCCCCAGGGGCAGAGCCCCAGGGGGGTGGGGTTTATATAGAAATAACGAACAATTTTTAAATGACATCTCCTCTGAAACCACTGGGCTGATTTGAACCAAATTTGGCAGAAATGTTGCTTAGGTGGTCCCCTTCAAAAATAGCTAAAAGAATTGAAATCCATTAAAAGCTCTGGTTGTCATGGCAACAAAAGTGAAATTTTAAGATAATCTTTAAAAATCTTCTCCTCCTGGCCCAGAAGGCTTAGAGCCTTGATATTTTGCATGAAGGATCAGTATATTGACCTCTTTCAAAATAGCTAAAATCATGATCCTCTGGTCCCCAGGGGCGGAGCCCCAGGGGGGGGGGGGTATATAGAAATAAAGAACGATTTTTTAAATGACATCTCCTCTCAAACCAATGGGCCGATTTGAACCAAATTTGGCAGAAATGTTTCTTAGATGGTCCCTTCAAAAATAGCTAAAAGAATTGAAATCCGTTAAAAACTCTGGTTGCCATGGCAACAAAAGTGAAATTTTAAAATAATCTTTAAAAATCGTCTCCTCCTGACCCAGAAGGCGTAGAGCCTTGATATTTTGCATGAAGCATCAGTATATTGACCTCTTTCAAAATAGCTAAAATCATGATCCTAGGGTCTCCAGGGGCGGACCCAGGGGGGGGGGGGGGGATAGGCATGAAGCATCAGTTCACAGACTTCTTTCTTATTTCTGAAATTATAACCCATGGAAAAAGTTTTTTCCTTTTTTCAAATTAGCACTTAAGCCTTGGAATTTGTAATTTAGACTTTTGGATTCCCAGGTTCATAGTCTTTTTATGTAATTGTGGCCAACTTGTTTCATAATCCTAACCTTAACATGAAATTAGACTGTTGAAAGAAAAAGAGCCTTTATCTCAGATGAGCGCCCCAGGGCCAACGGCCCTCTTGTTTTGTTAAATCATTATCTATTGACCCTTTGCCAAAATACCTTAGAGAATTACCTTACACTTAAAATTAGCCCTTTTTCTGTGATCCCTGATTTTATATTGAAATAAAGAAGGAATTCTTTGAAATCTTTTTCTCCTAAGTCATATGGCCTAGTGCTTACGGTATTCTGAAAATTATTCCTTTTCTGTGCAATCTAAGATTTTAGAAAGGAATAAGGAAGGATATCTTTGAAAATCTTCTCCTTCTAAACCATTAGGCCTAGCTTTGATATTATGTATAAATCATCATCTATTGACACTCTACCAAAATACTTCAAAGAATTACTGTACTCTGGATATTAGCTCTAAATGGTAGGATCCTCAGTTAACCTAGGTATAAATCGAAAATCTTTAAAAAATCTTCTCCAAAATAATTAGGTGTAGGGCTTTGATATTTTGTATATATTATAAAGCCTTGAGCCATCTTACTCAGGGGAACGATATAGGGTCATCATGGTCCTCTTGTTGAATTATTGCCCTTGATTTGGCTAAAAAACACTTGTAAAAGTCTTATCAAAACAACTCCTCTTATAGTTTCAGTCCAATTTAGGAGTTGTAGACGTGCATGACATAGTTTTTGTGCAAATTCTATGAAGAACAAATGAGTAAAAGCAATTTCTTCATTTTACACAATGTTTCCCAGAGTGTTTTTCTTGAGGGGTGTCCAAAAGCATCACTGGGTTGGAATGGGTTAATGATAATCTTTACTTGTACTTATATTGATGTAATAAAGTGCTGTGTGGGAGTATTTGGGCCATGACAATTGGCAGCCAAGTCTAGTTGTTACATGTAACTGGCCATAATTTTTTTCAAAATGACACAATTTAATGTTCAAGTCAAACTTCCTGGCAGAGCTAAGTTGTCATTGTCAGCAATCTATCAATTCTTGGCTCTTCTTATTAGATTGTTTTGAAAGAAATCTGTAACTCTTGTATTTGATTGAATTAGAAAAATAGTAAAAGTTATGGCTTTCTTCCTCAAAATACTGTATTACTCAAACAAAATCCACTTGTCATTTGGTGACATTTGGGAGGGATTCTAAAAATGTTGATGAATTCATCGTCCATGAGTTAATTAATTAGCCTTTATAGATGCTCTAACTTACCCTGAGCTAATAAAGTGGTAAAAATAATCTTATCTAAATGAAGATATAAGTAAGAGGAGGTGGTCTGTATTACAAGTGTAGGTACCTTTGAATAAATCATGATTAGTGGAGAGGGCAGATGAAACAGGTGTTATCACATCATAGGCTGGGCTTATCAGGCCTTCCATGGATAAATTAACCTGATAATCAGTGATTAATGGGAAAGACTGGAAACCTTGTAGGTTAACAAGAATAAAAAGTTGAATTAGGGGCAAATGAAAAGAAAACTGTTGCTTGACACAGCTGAACTTTTGGGTTTAAAACAGGATGCAGACAAACCATCATAGAATTCCAATTGTTTTATGGTAAGGGTATACTCTAAAAGGGCAGGGAGAGAGAGGATTAAGTTTCATACATACTTTCTTTTTGTCTTTACCCATTCCCATACAATGATGCTTTTTGAGCACCCCCCCCCCCCAAGAAAAAAGAAACTTTGGAAAACATCATTGAAATGAAGATAGTGCTTGTTACAAACAATTTCTACATTACCCATAATGTTTTCTAATGCAACACTAAAAAAGATTAAAAAATATATATAATTCCACCAATTAAAATATGCTGTCTGCAACAGCTTTGAATTTAGACCAGTCTAAAATTTTGTTACCTGATAATGAGTTAAATCTCAAATATTCCACATTTCTAGATCTGCAAAATCGCAGAAATACAGCAATGCTGAATGGACCTAACCATTTTTGAGTTAGTTCAAAGCTTTATTATTAGTTGAAATATTGTTCAGGACAACTCCTGTTGATTGAGAGTTAGAGCAAGGCTGTATAGTATAATAAGAGATGAAGAAAATACTTTTCTTTATTTATTTCATTAAGATGTGAAACTAAAAAATGAGTCACAACTATTGTATGTTGCCCAAAAGTTTTGCAACTTCATAAAATATGATATTTTTTTTTTAGATTCATACCTCGATGGAAACAAAAAAAAAGTATTCTCTTCATTCCTCATAGTTTAATTAATGCTAATTTATTACTGTATATATATAAAAAGAAAAAATGTAGAAAAGACAGTTTTTTTGCAAGTGTATATAAAAGATTATGTACCTATTTTTTTCCATGATGACATAAAACAAAATTTTCAGCCATTCACTTTTGATTGACTAAACGAAATTTGAATTGCATAAATGGTAAAGGCAGCCTTGTGCCCATCCCTGAATAACCCATTACTGAACAACATATAAGACTGGTTCAAATTGTAAGAAGTTGCTGACAACAGTTTTTTGTTTCTGAAATTATAAGAAAAAAGCATTTGATTCAATTTTCACAATATTGTCAAAGCATTTTTTATACCCCCCACAACGAAGTTATGGGGGGGTATACTGGAATCAGGTTGTCCGTCCGTCTGTCCGTCCTTCCGTGGACATAATTTTGTGTCCTCTTCTCCCACATTTTTTGACCAATTTTGCTGAAATTTTATCAGGTTGTTTCCTATCATATGAAGTTGTGCACCTGCAATTTTCATCTTGATCCAGTCGTTAGTTTCAGAGTTATGCCATTTTGAACTTTTTAATGGGGGGGGGAGTAGTCAAAATTTAAAATTGCAAAACTCAGTAACCATAAGGGGAGTTACCAAATTTGGTAAGTAACATCATCTTGTTGACCTTTACAAAATATCGAACGGTTTATTTCCTGAGGTCAAATTTGACCCCGCCCCCTGGGGTAAAAAATTTAACATAGGCTCATATTGACTTTTGGTGGATATAATTTTGTGTCATCATCCCCTCACACAGTTTTCTTTAACATAGGCTCATATTGACCAACCTTTCCTAATCAGTCAACTCTAGCAACAAACACAAAATCAGAAAGAGGTGGAGGGTTGGCAATGTTCATCCACCATGACATGCATGTGATTAAACAGCTTCAAATTCCACTCCTTCATAGAAAAGCCTTTTTAGCGGTGTGGGGGGTATTCTCGTCAGCCCTTGAGGGCGACAGCTCTAGTCTTAATGGGAATCAAAGCAGGATTGTTTGGGAATTGGGTTAGACCTATTAAAGCAGTCCTGCACTTTGACACATTAAAATACTTCATGAAAAGATTGTGTTCAAAAGAAAAAATTGCTTGTAACAAGAAATTTGTTCATTTCTGATAACTATTTCACCCGGTTTGCTACTTTAACCCTTCCCTTTTTTGCAAAAATTTAAACCTTTCCAAATTCAAAGGTTTTGCAGACGACAATTTAAAGTCAGTTTTACTGTAAAAGTAATCATTCAATAGGGTAGAAAATATTATGGAAAAAAAAAGAAATTGCTTGCTATAAGCAATTTTAGCTGTTCTGGCCGAAGGCCACTAGTTATAAGCCACTAGAGCTATTGCAATGGCTTTTTCCTGTCCGGCATCCGTGTGTGCGGATGCCTGTTAAACTTTTCCTTGTAAACACTCTAGAGTCCACTGTTTTCATCTGATTCCCTTCAAACTTGCACAGAATGATTGTATCACCATAAGGATCAATCCTTTCCAAATTGGGTCAGATCCATCAAGAAACGCAGGAAAATGGGCCTAATTGAAATTTAATTAAAAGATCCTCTTTAACACTCTAGAGTCCACAGTTTTCTTCAGATTCTCTTCAAACTTTCACAGAATGATTGTACCACCATAAAGATTGTTCCTTTTGAAATTGGGTATAATCTGTCAAGAAACATGGGAAAAGGGGCCTTATGAAAATCTTATTAAAAATTCCATTAAAAATCCTTGTTAACACTCTAGAGTCCACAGTTTTCATCCGATTCTTTTCAAACTTTCTCAGAATGATTGTACCATCATAAGGATCGTTCCTTTTGAAATTGGGTCAGATACGTCAAGAAACACAGGAAAAGGGGGCTTTTTCAAATTTAATGGAAATATCCATTAAGAAATCCTCGTTAACTTTCTAGAGTCCACAGTTTTCATCGGATTCTCTTCAAACTTTCACAGAATGATTGTACTATTATAAGGATTGTTCCTTTCGGAAGTGGGTATGATCCATCAAGAAACACAGGAAATGCATCGTGGTCCTATAGGCCTTATGAAAATATAAATAAAAAATCCTTATTAATAATCTAGAGTTAACATTTTCAACGGATTTTCTTCAAATTTTCTCAGAATGATTGTACCATGGTAAGGAATGTTCCATCAATAAACATGGGAAAAGGGACCTTATTTAAATTTAATTCAAAGATCTTCGTTAGCACTCTAGAGTCCACAGCTTTCATCTGATTGACTTCAAACTTTCACAGAATGATTGTACCATCATAAGAATTGTTCCTTGGGTATGATTAGTCAAGGACCACGGGAAAAAGGGGCCCCATAAAAATAGGATTAAGAAATCCTGGTAAACACAATAGAGTCTACCGTTTTCAACAAGTTCTCTTCAAACATTCACAGAATGATTATTACATCAAATGGATTGTTCCTTTCGGAAGTGGGTTTGATCCATCAATTTTCATGGGAAAAGGGGCCCTATGAAATTTTAATAAAAAAAAATCTTAGTTAACACATCATGGCCCTAGATTTCACCTGATCAACTTCAAACTTTCACAGAATGATTGTACCATCAAAAGGTTTGTTCTTTTGAAATTGGGTCTGATCCATTAAGAAACATAGGAAAAGGGGCTTTAGGAAAATTCAATTGAAAAAAATCTAAATTAATGCTTTAAAGTCCACAGATTTCATGGGGTTGTCTTTATACTCAAACAGAATAATTATACTTTTGTAAGTAGAGTAGGGTTCAGATCCATCAAGTAACATGGGAAAAGGGCAAATATGTAAATTCAATTAATGAAGCACTGTTAACACAATGAAGCCCACAGCTTTGATCAGATTTTTGTTAAAATTTTCACAATGTGATTGTAAAGTCATAACGATCATTCTTCTCATAACAGAGTTTGAACTGTCAAGAAACACAGGAAAAGGGGCCTTATAAAAATTGCATTTGTAAATCCTTGTTACCATTCATCGGATTTTCTTCAAACATTCACAGAATAATTGAACAATAATAATGATTGTTGATGTTGACATTAGACCTGATCTGTCAAGTATCACAGGAAAAGGAGCATTATGAAATTTAATTTTAAAATCCTTGTTCCACAGTAAAGTCACTAGATTTCATCAGATTCTGTTTAAACTTTCACAGAATGATTGTTCTTTCTTTTCAAATTAGGCATGATCTGTCTAGTATCATGGGAAAAGGGGCCATTTGAGAATTCTATCTATAATCCTTGTAACCAAGTCCAGAGCTTTATTTGGATTTTCTTCAAACCTTCACAGAATCGTTGTAAAATTTTACGATTGTTGATGCTGACACAAGAAAAGGGGCATTATGAAAATTTTATTACAAAGACATCATTATCACAATAAAGTCCTCAGTCTTTATCATTTTCTTTAAACTATCTATCATTAGGATTGTTCCTTTGTACATTGGGTCTGATTTGTTAAGTTTCACGAGAAAAGGGGCCTTATGAAAATTTTTATTACCAAAAATTCTTGACACAATTCAGTCCATTGTTTCATTGATTCTTTTTAACTTTTAAAGAATGATTGTAGCTTCATTAGAATTGTTCCTTTTTTGAAATTTGGTTTGTTCTGTAAAGTATCATGGGAAAAGGGGCCCTATGAAGATTTCACTATAAGCTCATTAACACAATAAATTCCACAGATTGATTGTATGTTGATTTTGACAGTGGATCTGATTATGGCAAGTGTCACATAAAAAGGGACCTTATGAAAAACTTTTTGAAATATTCTAGTTAACACAATGAAATCCCTTGATTTCACCAGATTCACTTCAAAATTTCACAGAATAATTGTACAATCACTTAAATGGTTCTTTTCAGACCTGGGTACAATCCATCAAATATCATGTTCAAATATCATGTAAAAAGGGGCCATATCATTTTTTTTTTAAATAATCTAGTAAACATAATGAAGTCTACATATTTCATCGGATTCACTTTAAACTTTCACAGAATGATAAAACCAACAGTAAAATATCACGGGAAAAGGGGCCTTTTGAGAACTTGATTTTAATATCTTTGTTAACACAGTAAAGTCAACTGTTTTATTGGATTCTCTTCAAAGATGCATGGAATAATTGTGGTATTCGAAACACAGGAAAAGGGGCCTTACAGATTATCATTCAAAACATTCTTGTGTATGTGATGAAAATTCACAATCATTATCTAATTGTCTTTTAAATTTCACAGGACAATTGTCGGGTTGTAAGGAAAGTTCCTTTTGGAATGAAATTGATCCATCAGAAAACATGGGAAAAGGGGCCTTATGGATTTTCATTCAAAACAATCCTGTTTATGTGATAAAGTCCACAATTATTGTCAAATTCTGATGAAAATTTCACAGGATGATTGTAGGGTCATAAGGTAACTTCCTCTTGGAAATGGAGTGGATCTGTCATGAAACACGGGAAAAGGGGTTTTGGGGATTGTTGCTCAAAATAATAAAGGGGATAAAGTCAATTTTTTTTCTCCTTTATGCATTCTTCTTTAAGTAATTAATTTCCTTAAATATCAGATTTCTTTAATGGAAAACTTGATAATCAGTAGAGCGTCTCAGGCCCTCATCGGCCTCTTGTTTCTTTTTCCACAATGTTTTCTCAAGTATGAAAACATTTGGACTTAAAAACCGGGGGTTAAACAGGAAAGGGTTAAATATTTTTTCATTTAAACCCATTACTACACAACATAAATTTAGACTGGACCAAATTGAAATAAGTTGCTGACAACAATTTCAAGATGATATAAGGTAGAAAAATTTTTGAAAATGCAAGTTTCAAGCAATTTCTTCATTTTCAAACAATGTTTTCCAAAGCTTTTTACTTTGTGGCTTAAAAAAAAAGCTAGATTGTATGTGAATGGGTTAAACTTAATTTAGAATGTTGTGTGTAACTTTTTTGAGTTTTGAACAGTCCATTATTGTGAAATATGGTGATGGGTTAAATGTTACTGAAGTTTGCTAAAGCATATGGAATAAATTCCTAGTATTTCAGTCCAGTATGTTTACATTGTACCGGACACATCTCTCTGTGAGGTCGTTAGACAACTGATTCATCCCTGTTTTTTACCTGCAATTAACCCTTTCCTGTTCAATCCCTTGTTTGAATGACTATGATTTTTATATTTGAGAAAACATTTCTTCTTTTTCTAAAATATTTCTTCTTTTTCTAAAATATTTTCTACCCTACTGAATGGTAACCTTTCTAGTTAAATCAAAATAAAATTTTCGTCTTGAAAACCTTTGAATTGAAGCCTGTTTAAAATTTTGCCGAACAGGAAAGGGATTGCAGGCCATACCTAGTGAGCTCCTAAAGGAATTTCTACTTCCATGTTAATTGGTAATATTTTGCAAAATTTATGGCAAGTAAAGGTTTGTGACCTAAATGCCATAACTACAGCTTGAATAACTGGGACACAAGTGTTTCTGCAGAAACAAAATTAAGAAATTATTATGCCTCTCCCTGTAATGGTGAGTTACCTTTTGTGAATGTATTTGTGGCGATTGATGGATGGCTGTGTTAGTGTATGTGTCAAATCAGTGAATAGCGCGTCGGACTGTCAATCTAGAGGTCCCGGATTCGAACCCCGATGGCGGCACTCATCCTTTCCAACTATTTGTCTCTTACCAATGGGTCGATAATCGTAGACCTATGTGGGATAGCAGCTGGAGGCTAGGAAAGGATGTAATGGTAGTACTTGTGTGAGAAATACCAGGATTCCATTGTTAGGTGCTCCAGCCGCCACAATATAACTGAAAGATTGTTGAAAGCGACGTAAAACCCCAGTAAAACAAAACAAACCAATCAGTGGAGTATTCTTCTACATTGATTGATTGATTGATTGATGTAAAATAACTTGGCATTGTTTTTCACCTGAAGAGTACTAGTCTCATGCCAAAAGTTCTCTTGGATACTCCCAAGTTCAATATCACAACTGAATGTCATGTGACATACACTTTAGTAGAGGCATCCACATCTGTGAAACATTTCTAGTTTAATATTAACTATTTCAGAGCCCCACCAGTTGCTAAGAAACCAAAACCACTACCACCCAAGAAACCCAGTCTTCCAGCAAAACCAAAGAAACCAGAGATACAAAATGGTAAGCTGTGTTCAGCTATAGGCCAAATTTACAGATTGCTTGACCTGCCAACTGATTCTGCTGGCCCCGCCCAATGAGGCTGGCACTGTTCACTGTGATACTAACCCTTTCCTGTACAACCCTTGGTTTTTACGTCTATATGATTTTATACTAGAAAAAACATTGCAGTAAAAGAAGAAATTGCTTGTAGCAAGCAATTTCTTCTTTTTCTACAATATTTTCTACCCTGTAGGTTGGTTACTTTTTAAATTACTCTCAATTAAAATTTTTTCAAATTGGAAGATAATAAGACTTTAACAACAGGAAAGAGTTAAATAGCATTATTTTGCAAAGTTTATGGTCAGAACAAAAAAATTAACCCATTCCCATATAGTAAAATAATAGAGAGGTCCAAACTGAAACTTGTTGCAGACGATAATTCAAAAGTTAGTATAGGTTGGATTATTTTTTTCACTTATAGGGTAAAACCAATTTTGAGAAAGAAGAAATTGCTTGTAACAAGCAATTTCTTCATTTCCCACAATGTTTTCTTAAGCATTTTTCTATGGGGCGTCTAAAAGCGTCATTGAGTGGGAATGGGTTGAATGGTAAGTTAGCTTCATAAACATCATAACTACAGCTTGAATAAGCTATAGTTACGATACTTTAGTTGCCAAACCGACAAAAACACTTCACATAAATGTCAGGTAATGTCGGAGTTCAAAGTTCACTACTGGTAGAAAGGAATAATTTGATAGGTGGAATGATTGTTTAACCCATTTAAGAGATGAAGAGAATATTTTTGTTTTCATGGAGGTATGAAACGAAAAACCTAATCACACTGTATGAATGCGCGAAGTGGATTCATACATAGTGTGATTAGGTTTTTCGGTTCATACCTCCATGAAAACAAAAAATTTTATCTTCATTTCTTATAATTTAATAGCATTGAGTGAAAAATGCACAAACTTAACAAATTTTGATACCTTTTTGTAGTGAACTATTTTGTGTGGAAGCATTCAAAATGGCTGCGTACTCAAAATTTTATTCATGGAGGTATGAATTAAATTTTTCAACCAATCAGATTGCTCGTTTTTGATAGACGAATTAACAATTTAATTATTACAAGATGGCTAATTTTTAGACTGGTGCAAATTGAAAGGAGTTGCCAACTACAATTTAAACCTTATGAATTTTGGGTTTTTTGTACCTTTGGGTTAGAAAAAAATTGTGGGCAATGAAGAAATTCATTTTTGATGCTACTAAGGAAAACATAGTTAAATGAAGAAATTGCTTGTTGCTTGTTGCTTGTGCAACTCCTTTCAATTTGGACCAGTCTAAAATCATGATGCCTGGTAATAGAGTCATCCTTATTTCAAGGAGTGCTAACAACTTGGCTTAATTTAACCATTTACCAGATGATGAAATTTTAGACTCATGCAAATTCAAAACAGTTCCAAGGACACTTTTTAGGTGATGAAACCTTAAAGTCTCTGTCTATGGGTAGAGAAGACATTGGTGGTAGCAAGAAAATGAATACCGACAACCTTAGAATTTCAGTCAAATGTATGTACAACAATTTATGAGAGTCATAACCTCTAGGTTCTTATTTTGGTGAAGATACATTATTGGTGGGTAATCAAAAACCTTATACCTACAGCTTGATTGAGAAGTAGTTACAAGGTTTAATCACCTACCAACTATGTTTTGATGTATTTATTGGATATTGGTGTCAATATATGATAGTTGATCACTGTGTCTTCTGGATTGTTATTTTTTCTCAGATAAGACATTTATATCAACTTTATTGTTATGAAGAGTGGTATTAGATAGATTATACATCAATGGAGATAGTATGTCAATTGTATACATATATAATCCATTGCTATAATAACTATAATAGTTGCCCATGAATTTATTCTGTTCCTGTCTTATTTTCAAAATTTTTCAATTTGGAAAGAAGTAACAGATGAGTGCAGTTTGAAAAGTAACACAAACAAAAAACATGACATTAGCCTTAACCCATTCCCACACAATGAGACTTTTGGATGCCCACAAGAAACCAAGACTTTTGATAGAATTGTGGAACATAGAAAAAATCCATGTTACAAGGATTTTCTCCATTATCTGCAATATTTTCTACCCCAAAAGATAGAGTTTTACAACTCCATCACCTGAAAATTGTCATCTACAGCTTCTTTCATTTTGGACTAGTTTAAAATTTTATTGACTGATAATGGGTTACTAATGACCTAGACCTTCTCTCAATAAGGAATTTGAATTGAATTATGATGGCGCTAACACTTATTTAAATCTAAAAGTCAGTGTTAAAGATTTTGTTTTAGATTAATACTTGACATTGAAAAGTTATCTGACCTTGACAGATGACTGAAACTTATTCCAATAGGAAGTTATTCCTAGAATGTCTATTACCATTCATATACAAAGGTCAATATTGAAGATTTTGTTTTTCACCCTTACCTGTACTAACCGGGGATTTTACGTCACTGAGATTTTATACTTGAGAAAACATTGTAGAAAAAGAAGAAATTCTTTGTAACAATCAATTTCTTCTTTTTCCTAAATAATTTCTACCACAAAGGATGGTTTAATTTTAACTTGCATCCAGTTTTCACTGTCCTCTGCAATCTCTTTCAATTTGGACCAGTCTAAGATTTCAAAAAACAATAGAGGGTTAATATAACTGATCTTTGGATCAACATTGAGTTACACAGATAGCCTACAAATTTTGGCCAACAGAATTGGCCCCCTGTACAGAAGATGCATATCAAATATATGAAAGTCCTATCACTTACTTTTTTAAGTTACAAATGGCTGATGTGAATGTTTTTTGAAGACGGGCAAATGCACAAACATTTAAGAATTTTTGAAAATCACAAGTTATTATGTAAATAAAGATATGGCTTAGTGATAAGAGTAGCAGACTCTTAACCCATTTCCATACAGCCCCTGAAGAAAAAAGCTTTTGAAACATTGTAGAAAATGAAGAAATTGCTCGTAACAAGCAATTTCTTCAATAGCCACACTGTTTTCTACCCAAAAAACAAAGATTTATAGAATTTCCTCAACTTAAAATAGTCAATTGCATCTTCTTTGAATTTGTTGTCTGGTTATAGGTTAATCTAGGAGGTATTGAAACTCACAGTCACACAGCTGATCACAAGTATATCTTTGGACAAGGCATTCAAACACCAGGCTAATATCCAAGAAGCTTATGATTAAGTGGATTTTGCCATGATATATTGGAAAGATTGTTGAAATACCATTAAAACTAATTCAAACAAACCGATTTAGAAAGAAAAGAGAGATTGTAGAATGCAGTCTAGTGAACATTATGTAATATTAGGAATGATAAGATATCTTGATCCCTCTAAGTTTCCACAGGAAATTAAATTGATTCTATAAGGTCTGTCTTTAAAAGATTAAAAACTTCCTTGTGGCTTTCTTAAGTACTTTCTGGTTATAAACAATACATTGTTACCAAAATCTTTTGTAAATCAGAACATTTACTGTAATTAGGTGACATGATTGGGTCATCCAAATCAAAAGAGTTTACAGACAACAATTAAACAAACATCCAATAGGCTATAAGTTAACCCATTCCCAGTCAACAAAATTTTAGACTGGTGCAAATTGAAAGAATTTGCAGATGAAAATATTTGGTTGAAGGAATTTTGAAAATATCAGTATTTTTGGGTAGTAAACATTGTGGATAATGAAGCAATTTCTTCATTTTCCACTATGTTTTCCAAAGCATTTTTCTTGAAGGGTGTCCAAAAGGGTCATTGAGTTGGAATGGGTTAATGTAAGAAAGGAAGAGATTACAAAAATATACATAAGTATGCACAACCAATACTATGCAATTACATCTAATACCATTTTGGTAGGCAGTCAAGTCCAAATGTTAATCAGATAATATGCTCCCAAAAAGGAGAGCATATAGCCACCATTTGTCTGTCAATCAATCCTTCACAAGTGAATTCCTTATAATGTTTTTCGATAGCATCAAATAAACAGTTCAAGGTCAAACATTAAAATTTAGCTTTTCCAGAGCATGTCTCCTTCAATTATGGATGGATTTCAATATTACTTGGCACCATTGTACTCTATCATGAGTAAATGTGCCACAAAAAAGGCCATAGCTGAAGCTTTTGAGTGATAAATCAAAACTACTATTATCATTTTCAAATGCATATTGTGGTAAATGCAAATTCAATAGTAAAGACAATATTTGGTATCTGAACCACCTCTGACTCACAAAAATGACTCAATCTTGAGCTATTGTTGATAGGATTGCATGACATTGAGAACAATTATTGGCTTAACCCTTTCCCCACACAATTCCTCTTTTTGCGCTATTCAATGAAGTAGCTTTGGAAAACATTGTGGGAAATGAAGAATGCTTGTTGCAAATTCTTCATTTCCCACTTTGTCTCCTACTCAGAAAGACAAAGAATTTTATAAATTCATCTACTTGAAATTATCAACTGAATCTTTCAATTTGGATCTTTCTCATATATTGTCGTCTAGGAATGAGTTAAATGCTGAATTTAGGCAAAAAAATTTCATTCTTATAAATCCAGGGACTATTAAGAATGTTTAATTAATCTAAATATATCATCTTTGAAAAATACAACCCACTATTGAAATCTTTAACATTCAAAATACATCAACCTCAGAGGAGATCAGGGATGAAGTTTATGGTTAGAAATATAATATTCAAAAACAAAGCAGGAAACAATAAATGATGGTCCTTCATAGATCCTCTGAGTATCATGGCTCAAGGCTTTAAGATATATACAAAATATCAAAGTCTTACACTTAATTATTTTGGAGAAGATGATTTTGAAAGATTTTGTCCTTTAATTCTAGTTATATTGAAGATCCCACCATATAGCACTAATATCCAGAGAACAGTAATTCTTTGAAGTATTTTTGTAAAGAGTCAATAGACATTGATACATACCAAATATCATCATAGTTTAGAAGAAGATTTTCTAATAAATCCTCATGGGAGCAATATAGCACCATCATGGTTCTCTTGTTTAGCTTAACTATATCTGATCTTATGATTTTATTCCCAGAAAGATGCTATTTTTGGATGTTAGTGCACTCTTGAGGTCAATTTTAGCTCTAATGTCTTGAAACATGGTCAGAATGTTTGTCTTGATGAAACTCTGACATGAACCTCCCACATGTTCAACATTGGGGGTAGAAAACTAGGGTACTTTGTCAAATCTAAGAAAAACCATGTGTGCACTCCAGAGATCAAAATTTCGCCTCAAATTCATTGATATATGGTCATAATTTTTGTTTGAATAATTTCTTGGTGAAATGTGATTTTGTGTCATATGGGGTCAAAGATTAGGTCACTTGGTCAAATCTTAGAAATAACCTTGTGTGTCAGAATGTTTTTTCCCTTAACCCTTTCCTGCTTTTCAAAATTTTAGACCAGTCCAATTTGAAAGGAGTTGCAGACAACAATCAAAAGTGGGTGCAATTTGAAAAGTCATTAACCTACAGGTTAGAAAATATGGTGGGAAAAGAAGAAATTGATTGTAACAAGCAATTTCTTCTTTTCCAACAATGTTTTCTTAAGTTGAATTTCACAGGGAAGTGAAAACAAGGGATTGTACAAGAAAGGGTTAATATCTGGACCAAGTCCAAATTTTGGTCAATTTGGGTCAATCTGTGTCAAAAATAAGGTCCCTAGGTCAAATCTCAGAAAAACCTTGAGTGCACTCTTGAGCCCCAAATTCTGGTTTATTGATTTGATATTTGGTCAGAATGTTTGTGTCTATGATACCTTTGTTAAGTTCAATTCATTTATTGAAAGACTATAGTTGCCACGGCATTTGAAAATCAGAAATTTTAGTAAATCTTTAGAAAACCTTTTCAGAAACTACACGGCCAAGGGCATTTACATTTCATATGTAGCATAATCACATGTTTACCAAGTGTTAAAAAATTATACCCATGGAGTCAAAAATGGCCCTGTCCCAGAAGTTCCAAGTTTGGAAGAATGCTCACTAAGCGCAATTTTAAATTATTCTCCTCTAAACCTATGACCAGATACAAAAATTTAAGACTGGTCCAAGCTGAAAGAACTTGCGTTTGCAATTAAAATTGGATTGAAATTAAAGTATAAGTATTTTTTAGGGTAGAAAACATCTAGGAAAGTGAGAAATTGCTTTCTCTCTTTCTCAAATTTTCCAAAACCAGGTAAAATACCTGAAAGTTAGCAAATGGATTAAATCATAAAGCCTTAAACATTCTTACTTTATTTAGCATTACTCATATAAGATTTTGCTAGCAGGTGAGTTTTGGCTGAAATTAGCTCACTGATGCTTGATTACCTCTGCAGTCATCAACTCAGGTGAGCGCTTCAGGGCCAATGGCCCTCCTAATAATATCTGCAGTCATTGACTGCCATAGTCACTAACATCCTAAAAAGCCTTAGAAAATATTGTGGAAGATTGTTAAAAGCAGTTTCCCACAATGTTTTCTACCCCAAAGACATCAGATTTTCAAAATTTCTTCAACAAAATGTTAATGTCTGTAAATTCTTTGAATTTTTAGTCTAAACTTTTGTTGTCTGGTGATGAGTTAACTATAAATTTCATCGTAGTTTGTTGCCTTTTGAATTAGATTAAGACCTAACCACTAGAATTAGTTACCTTTTGACCCTTTAACAGATGGCAAGATTTGAGAATGCCCAAATTGACAGAAGTTGAAGACAACATTTAAAAAAGCTTTAAAATTGAAAATAAAGGCAAATTAGGACATAAGGAATTGCTCGTAACAAACGCTTTCTCACTTTTCTCACAGTCTTTTCTATTAAGCATATTTTCAGTTCATACGAAAGTAGGATTGTGTGGTGATGAGTTATTTTGGCTTATTATGTACAATTTCACTTTCAGGTCAGAACAACGAGGAAACATTCAACCTTCCAAATGAAGCTCACATCCAGGACCGCCTGCCACAGAATACAGTACCGCCAGCCAGAACCCCTCCTCAGCCACCTCCAAAAGACTCAACAAACATTTCTAGACATAATAGAACACCACCACCATTACCCAAAAATCCACCAAAAGGGTCCAGATTTAAATTACCAAATGATAATTCCTTTGAAAAGGCAACAGGTGGTATGAAAGACAATGAGATAGATACAATTCCTTGTCATAATGAATACATTGCAAACACCAGTGAGGATGAAAAACTTACAGAATTATCAAAGTGTGAAAATACCCCCAATAAAGTAAAGACAAATTCTTATGTGTATAGTGGTAGTAGTTCAGATAAACCTGAACCTGATATTAAACCTAACCATTCTATCACCCCTGTCAGTGGAAGTATGAAATCAGCACCAAAAGTCCCACTCAAACCGAAGCCAAGACCAAAAGTCAAAGAAAAACCAAATGATATTAAAAATGGACAAATCTCAATTAAAACAGGTGAATCTCCAACAAACACATCTAAAACAGGATTTGATTCTGAGGTGGCTGGAAATTCTACCTGGTTTGTAGATGAGAATAAACAAAGTGTTAAAGAAGATGTTCCTAATGATAAGAGCTTTCAAAGAGATAATGTGCCAGAACAGCAAGATCCTATTCAAAGGGAAAATCAAAATGTTTCTCCAAAACTAGCACCAAAGACACCCCATAAACCATTACCTAAGATTCCATCAAAGACTTTGAGTATGAAAACTGATAGTAAAGAAAAGAGACCAGATATGACTGTAAGTTATTCAATGGATACAGGTGCTGTGATAAAAAAGAATACAAATAAAGACGATGATAATAAAGCATTAGATACTGATACATTCCAAAATACTGATGAATATCAAAAGCTTGCTGGCAATGAAAATAAGACTAATGAATCCCCTGATATAGATTGTGAAGAAAGTACTTTACCAGATGTAGCTATAAACAATGATGACGAATCTAAACCACAAACACTGCCCAAACCTGTTCCTCGTAGATCAGTTCCACCAGGGAGACCTGTGCCAACACCAAGGAAGAGGTTATCAATGAACAGACTGTCTGGTACAGAGGATACCTTCAGTTCAGATCAGCTAATGAGCAGTAGTGTGCATAATCTGTCAATTGAAAATGATCTTCAGTCAAATAACAAAGATTTCCTAAGTGCTAGTAGGGAGGGTATATCAAAAGCTAAAAGTGAAGAAAATGTGTTCAGAGCAGCTAATGAATGGAATGTTGTAGCTCCCACAATAGATATTGGAGATAAGGAAATAGATTCAGATGAGAAAGCTTGTGACATTGTAAAGAATCAAAGCAGTGATGTGATCAATAAATCTCCTTGGAAATCACCTAGTAAAAAATCTACAGAAGGAACTATAGTGAATTCTTTTGTAAAATCAAGGGTTGTGTTCTCAGAAAAAGGTGAAGAAAAACAATACAGAGTGATAGATAAGTCAGTAGTCACATCTCAGTGCCATATTTCATCAGAGTCTCAGAAAACTTCAGCTATTGTAATGCAAAAGGAGGGCCATTCACTCAATCTGCAGGATGATGAAAATCCAGATTCTCATGAAAAGCGTTCAATATTTATCTCAAAAAACAAAGATACTAGAGTGGAATCTTCTATTGCTATAGAAAAGGATCTAAGTCCTGATAGTTTTGATGATCTCTTGTCTGATAAATCTATCTTAGAACCATCTTCCTTATTGAATGAAATTGAGGAGATTTTATCAAGAAGCCATAAACATCTATCACTCACAAGATCAGGTTCCTCTCCTGAGAAAAATGTGTCCCCTCTAATGAGAATTAAGAATGAAAGGTCAAGGTCAGTGGACAGCAATCCAAATTCAATGCCTGTAAGGCCCCCAAGACCGAAAAAGGAACAGAAAAGGGTCAGAGCTCAGAGTCAGGTGATTTATGACTCCTGTGGAAGTGATACAGAATCATTGCCTGATACATCAAATCTTACTGAGGACAATTTGACCTTTGATGAGAGGTCAATGACCTTGGGAAGAGCTAAACCTCATCCACCAAAACCCAAGAGACATAAACTATTGAAAGTACAGAGAAGTCAATCTGATGTAACTGCAATGAAAGGTTTTGTGGAAAAACATAGTCACAAGAGACAAAGTTCTGATGGTGGCTCTCTAACTTTTACTGATCAGTTTGAAGGGACTGACGGGGATAAGTTGAGTCCACAGCGGCCAAAGTCATGGAGGAAATCACGCCCAACAAGGAAAGCCCCTCCCCCACCTCCAGTAGCTCCATATAAGTCTCCTACCATGAATATCAATATGGTCATACCTGCTGTTAATGCTGAAACCATCAAAAGTGGTAAAAAATCTAAAGACAGTAAACATATTAGTGTTGTGGACAACCCTGGAGGCTCAGTTTATCATTCAATACAAGATGATGAGTGTGAGTTTTCGTCTGAAGGAGAACATGATTATCATGAAATACCAGAAGATATGGAAAAAAACTCAAATGGTTTGAACAGTTCTCAAAAATTGGGTCAAATGGTGAAAATTGGTGATAACGAAAGAGACAAATCTGGTTCCCCACCTAAACTTCCACCAAGGAACCAGAATAATTCAATGACCTTTGAAACATCAAGTTTATCATCCTATGGTCATGATTGTGAAAGTATTCTCACAGGAGATGTGACAAGCTCTACTGAAGACATTTCTGTTTCTAGTTTAAAATTTCCAAAGACCTCTAGTCCAAATGTTGCCATAAAACGTATCACAGATGACCTTGAAAATGGAATTGGACTAGGAACAAGTCCAGTGGGTGTTAAACAGAGACCACCAAGTGGTGTGAGTTTACAGTCCGACAGTGGGTCCGGAAGTCATATGACTGAACATGTCTCCTCCTCAGAGTCAGATGGGGATGACGAAAAGAAGGTAATTCATTTTCTTTTATTGTATTTTCTTCTAGTGATAAATGTTTCAAAAAGCACTTCAAAGTAATGCCTATATCTTCATGTTCATGTTTTCTATGTTCATTTATCACCAAATTTGCTTGTTTTTTTGAATGGGGTTTAATGCCACCTTTAACAGTATTTCATTTATACCATGGTAGCTGGAGCACCTAACCATTGGTTGCTGGTATTTCTAACACTAGTATTACCACTGCATCCTTTTAGAGCCTCCAGCTGCTCATCCCACAGGGCCACTTAGGTTTGTGCTTTAAAATGCTGGTAGCCGTGCTATTTAAAAATGCTTGATATTAAACCTACCAGTTTACCATGTCCTATTTGTGAGGAACACCAGCTAGGTAAATATTAATCCTGTTCATGCTTAACCTGGAATATTCCGACCTTGGGTAGGAATTATAGACTAAGATCAGCCTGCACATATGTGCAGCCTGATCATAGTCTAAACCACCCGTTTAGAATTTTGATTTCAGAGTTTTAAAAAGAATTAATAGACAAAAAGTATTGACTGAAAATATCAGATATTCCAGTGTTTTAGCACTTTGATTTTAACCCTTGTCATGCTGTATAAATTACCTTAATGAATTGCTGTAATATAAAAGGGCTGAAAGCACTGATAGAACTTGTTGTTCAAAATTCAATATTTCAATATAGAAATCAATTTCACAAACAGCTCTGGTAGGAAAAGTACAGGCAGGAGGTGTAGAGCAAGATCAGACTGCACTTATGTGCAGGCTGATCTTGGTATACACCTCCTGCCAAAACCGGAATATTCCGGGTTCAGCATGATAAGTGTTAATCCAATTTGGAATAAGGATTTTATTCAGTATGACAAGTGTTAAAATTTGTTGTCTTGTAAAAGTTGATAAAATAGGATCTTTAACTACAGTATGAAAACAAGAATGCAATATTTGGCTTGTACTTACTGTATTTGAGCTTTCTTTGATAGTCTCCTCACCATATCTTGACCCATTACCTCACAATGGTGCTTTTTGAAGTCCTGAAGAAATATGATCATGGAAAATTATGTGGAAAAAGGAGAAATTGTTTGTGGAAAGCAAAAGTCAGAGCTTGAAAATTCCCAAATTTTTACTTGTCCTGCACAATGAGAATATGGTCTTACTCTATTTTTTGTTTTCGAATCATTCAAATTCCACTCGTCCTGCATAAACAAAGAAGGAAAAAATCGTGCAGGACAAGCTGAGGAGTAGAATTTTCAAGTTCTGAATTTCTCCTTTTCTCCCAATTTAATATACCTCATTTGGTACTTATACTCCAATTTTAACAAAGTTTGAAATTCATATCACATGCAATCTCTTTCAAATTGGAACAATCTAAAATTTTATAGACTGATGATGGGTTAATTTGAAAAAATTAGAGGATCAATTCACGCTCTTTAGGAATGCAAATAATTGATACATGTACATTCTGTACCTAAGTAGCTCCAGTTGGCAAATAAAGCATAAATGAAAATAGAAAAGATGAATAAAAAAAAGCACAGGATATATTGTTTGGAGAATATACAAGTGGTTGTAGCCTGCATTTGCCTTTTTGTGGTGGATTCATCTGCAAAAATAAAAAAGGGTCAATGGAGAAGCCTCTTCAAATACTTTCCTGATAATTTTGATATAACTTGTCAAACATAGAACTTCTTGAGGGGGCTTTGATTTCATATTTAACCTATTTCCACACAAGCTGGTACTTTAATGCCTCTCCTGAATAAGCTTTGGAAAACATTATGGAAACAAAGAAATTGCTTGTTAAAAGGAATTTCTTCGTTATGCACAATGTTTTCTACCCTAAAACACAAAAATCTTTAAATTCTATCAACTAAATATTGTCTTCTGAAACGTCTCTCAATATGGAATATTTGACTTGTTTTGGGGTCATTTATAATTATTAGCTCATGTGAGTATGAAGTGCTTAAGTTGAGCTTTTGTGATCTAGCTCTGTCAGTCGTCGGTCATCTGTCAACCATTGTCCATAGTATGTCAACTTCTAGTATGCACTGTAGAGGCCACAATTTTAGCTTAACCCATTCCCACACAGTCCCTCCTTTTTTATTCGTTTAAAGAGAAAAGCTTTGAAAAATATTGTGGAAAACGAAGAAATTTCTTTATTATCAACAATGTTTTCTGTCCAAAAAGACCAAAGAATTCAAAATTCCATCAACTTGAAATTGTCGTCTGCAGCTTCATTCAATTTGGCCTAGTCTAAAATTGTGTTGTGTTGGGAATGGGTCTTGAAACTTGGTCAGAATTATTGTCTCCATGAAACCTCAAACATGTTCATTTTTGGGTCATGTGGGGTCAAAAACTAGCTCTTCGATATAGATTGTTTGCACTCTAGTTGGTATATTTTTGCTTTAAATGTGTTGATATTTGGTCAAAATGTTCATCTCCATGAAACCTCAAACGTGTTCAATTTTTGGTCATATGGGGTCAGAAACTAGCTCACTAAATCAAATGCACTCTTGCTTTAAATGTGTTGATATATTTTCATTTTCATGAAAGCTTGGACAAATCCAATATTGGTTGATGTGTGGTGAAAAACTAGGTCATTACGTCAAATCCTGAAAATATCTCTTGTGCACTCTAGAGGGCTTAGCTTTGCCTCAGGTGCCTTGATATTTGGTCACAATGTTTGTCTTTATAATGTCTTGGTCAAGTTGAGTATTTGTTAATTTTGGGTCAAAAAGTAGGTCGCTTGGCTAAATTTTGATATTTGGTACAAGTTTAGATTTGGGTTAAATTTGGTGTAAAAGTAGGTCACTAGGTCAAACTTTTGAACAACTGTAAATAGCAGGGTGGCTATATTTAAAAAATCTAAAACTTGGTTTGAATGTTATTTAGGAGACAGAATTTTGATACAGTCTCAACTTGGATAAAAAATTAAGTCACTTGTGATTTTACCCCTTTGTTGCCAGTGACTCAGGTAGGTATTTCAGAACCAATGTTTTAGTTCACCTGAGCACAAAGTGCTCTGGGTGAGCAATTGTGATCAGTCATCGTCTGGCGTCCTTCCTCTTCCTCTCCTAAACCAACCAGGGAATTTCAAACGCACTTCACAGAAATGATCCTCAGGTCATGCTCTTTCAAAATACTATAAAGAATTGAAATCCATGACGAACTTTAGGTGCCATGGCATCTGAGCTAAAAAACTAAATAAAAATCTTCTCATCCAAAACAAGGCCCAGAGCTTTGATTTACTCTGAAATTTATCCCTTTTCTGTGCAATCCTTGACTTTACATAGAAATAAAGAAGAAAATCTTTGAAAATCTTCTTCTCCCATACCATAAGGCCTAGAGCTTTTACATATGGTATAAATTATCATATATTAACCCTCTACCAAAATACTTCAAAGAATTACCATACTCTGAAAATTATCCCTTTTCTGTGTGATCCTTGATTTTACATAGAAATAAAGAAGGAAATCTTTGAAGATCTTCTCCTCCCAAACCATAAGGCCTAGACCTTTGAAATTAGTATAAATCATTATTTGTTGACCCTTTATTAAAATACTTCAATGAATTACCATACTGTGAAAATTAGCCCTTTTCTGAACAATCCTGAATTAATGAACAAAAAAGTAAATCTTTAAAATCTTATCATCCCAAAAAATAAGGCTCAGAGCTTTGATATTTGTTAGTATCTATGTCTTTTTCTCCCAAGTCATAAGGCCTAGTGCTTTAATGTTTTGTATGTATCAATGTCTATGAACCTTTACCAAAATACTCTATAGAATTACCAAATTGGGAAATAAGCCCTTTTCTGTTAAATTCCTGATTTTAGAAATGAATAAAGATGGATATCTTTGAAAGTCTTCTCCCCATTATTCTTTATATTTAGAGCTATGACATTTGTTAGTTTCAATGCCTATTGACACTCTACCAAAATACTTCAAAGATTTACGGTACTCTGGAAATTAGCACTATATTGTGGTATCTTCAATATACCTAGGATAAAATGTATAAATCTTCTCCAAAATGAATTGATGTAGGGCTTTGATATTTTGTATATATCATAAAGCAATGAGCCATCATACTTAGGGGAGCGATATGGGACCATCATGGTCCTCTTGTTTTATAGATTCCAGATCAAGGTCATAGATCAAGGTTACAGCACAAGGTCATATGTTAAAACGGAGCTTGTGAGGAGCATTAAACCTTTATGGATTGATTTTAAGATAACTTTGCACAATTGTTCTTCAGAATGAAATGGGCTGTTTTCACTGACTATGATATTTTGTGTGCAGCTTCTTTGAATTTGGACCAGCAAGTTTGATTTAATTCAAAGGAACTCTGAAATCTTCTCTGCTACATCATTCAAATGGGATCGGATTGAAATTCTGTCATTTAGTGATGGGTTAAGACTCACTCACACACACACTTTTTCTGCCCTCTATTATGAGGTTGAGGGTACATGTACTTGTTCTTTAGCAAGTTACCTTCTCTTTAGATTTTGCTTTGAATTTGGACCAGTCTTGAATATTGTCATCCAGTAATAAGGCTAATTGTTTTTTATCATAAAAAGGTTTGAAGCTTTATTTGAAATTATAAAAATGAAGTAGAGGGACAGACAGTGAGTGGAATAGAAAGAATGACATACAGACAAATGAGCAGACAGAAACTGTTGTTTTGCATAAAGGTCCCTTTTGCTAATTCATACTCAGAAAAAAGTTCAAATTACTCATTGAAGAGCTAAACATGTGCTTGTGATCTCAGCATATGATTATACATAATTTACTATATTGAGGGGCTAATGTCAAACTGTGATAAGTGCAATTGAATTGTTTCTGCTCTTACGTGAGTTTTGTAATCACCCTTTGATGTGCCCTTTACCATCAGCTGGCAGAGTGTCAAAACGGATTTTTAAAATGCTATGACATAATGTAAAATGGAAATAATAGCTGCCTTTGCCTTTTGAACAAACATATGACAGTTATATATTGTCATTGGGCAAACAAAATATTGTAAAAACAGCTTTAAAAAAGCTGTATTTACTTTACTATATTTTGGTCACCAAAAAAGAGATGTGTTCAAATGAAAGGATTTATTAAAACCTTTAAGTGAAGCTTTAAATTTTGAGGTTTGATATTTTAAAGCTATTGCAAGTGTCTATTATCACATGGACACTTTCAATAGTTTTGTGGTGACCCTTACTAAAATTTGGTTATGTAGTTTTGAAAAAATGGAATATGATGTTACTAATTTCAAAAGTGCCAGAATACTCTGAGAATTTAAAAGACGTGATATGTAAAATGTGTGAAAATAAAATCAAACTAATTCATTATCTTTGGGAGTGTGCAGAATTTACTTCTGGGATTGAAAGGTTATCTCATTCAAATTAAAAGTACATGTATAAACTAATGATAGAAGAGGACATGACTACAGAGACAGTGGTGGGTGTTTATTAGTTTTTAGAATTTTCTCTTTGCTAGTCCTAGATGAAGTTGTTCATGATCATTTAAGGGGTTCATGCAGGAGTTATGAGTTTGAATCCAGGTTTTGTAGAATTCATTCTGATAACTTAATACAATAAATGATATACTGGTCTACTTTGTGTAAAAAGTAGCTAGGTTTGGATTAACCCATTCCTACACACTACCACTTTGATGCCCTGAAGAAATTTGATCATTGAAAACTGTGAGAAAAGGAGACATTGAACGTAACAAGATCTTGTCTTACAATGTTTTCTACCTTATTTGGCTTTTATATTCCAATTCAAGGGCTATTTGTAATGTCGTCTGCAGCATCTTACATCTTTAAATTTTGTCATCTGGTAATGGGTTAAATGTTTATTTGATAAAAAGCCATTGTAAGGTGTACAATATTGTTTGATATGGAAGAAAACATACTGAAGATTGCTCTAAGATTCTAAAAACCTAGAAAATCGTTGTCCAAAAAATGTAAAAGAGAAATTGGTAAAATGCAAAATAAAAGTAGTCCTAGGGACTTCCCATCTTTATTTAGGCTTTGTTACTGGAAACATTTTAGGTAATATTAGGATTATAACCCTTGACATGCTGTATAAATTACCTCACTGTATTGCTGTACAATCAAAGGGCTGAAAGCACTGACAGGACTTGTTGTCCAATAATCAATATTTCTTTTAGAAATCGATTCCATAAACAACTCTGGCAGGAAAAGTACAAGCAGGAGGTGTAGACCAAGATCAGACTGCACTTATGTGCAGGCTGATCTTGGTCTTCACCTCCTGCCATAAACCAGAATATTCAGGGCTTAGCATGACAAGGGTTAACATATTTTGGTTAAAATATAGTTCATTTGATTAAAAGGCTTAGACACAACTTGCAAATTAAGGACTTAATCTTTTCCTACAAAATCCCTCTTCTTAACCCCCTCAAGAAAAGGCTTTGGAAATTATTTATAAAAATGAAGAAATTGCTTGTAACAAGAAATTTCTTCATTTTACACAATTTTTTTTTTCAACCCAAAAAGAAAGAAAACAATTCTGTTAACTTGAAATTGTCGTCAGAAACAACTTTCAGCTTGAACCAGTCTTACAATTTGTTGTCTTTAATAGGTTAATGAAAAACCACTGTAGGTGTTTTGCTTAGCCTTCCGAAAGATTGTTAATCTATTCTTTAACTTTACTTTTTGTTTGTTTCAGATTGCCAACAAAAAGGAGAGAAAGTTGTTCATGATCGTTCAAGAAATTGCATCATCCGAGAAAGTTTTTGTAGACGTTTTAAAGTTGTTGAATGTGGTAAGTTGGTGGATTTAATTTGATACATGAGGCAAGCCTTAGTCTATAACTAGTTTTATATCAAATCACATGGCATAGAAAATAGGGGAAAAAAGCTTTAAATGTCTAACTGCCTTGTTCATCAAAGATCTTTTTTAAGAAATGCACCTTCATCCAGGCACACTATATATGTAGAGAATAAAAAGAACTTTGGGCAAACTTATAATCACAGGTTTGATATTCCCCTTAGGCATCATCTATTGACTTCCTGAAAATGTTGCACAACATATAATTTAAGGGTTAATTTTGGATTCACACACTCAGGCACACCTTATTTTACATAGAAACAAAGAAACAAAATTTTAGAATGCTATAGGGACACATCATAATGCCTAGAGACTTCATATTTTTCATGTACCAACACCTGATGATGCTCTGCAAAGGTTTAAAAAAGTATTGCTTCTACAAAATGTGGAAATAATGCCCCTGCAGTCCCATTTGGGCAGCACCCGGGCATACCCTATGTTTAAACACATACACACACACACACCCCACAAAGTAGAGGGGGATTATGGTTTCACTATGTCTGTCTGTCTGTTTACCTTCCATCCCTAGACTTTTTCATTTCTGTGCGCTCTGGGTTCAATTGACCTTCAACCATGAAACTACAACAATTGTTGACAAAGATTTAACCTATTCCCACACAGAGATGCTTTTAAACGCCTCTCATTAAAAAAGTTTTGAAAAACATTGTGGAAAATGAAGAAATTGCTTGTCACAAGCAATTTCTTCGTTCTCCACAATGTTTTCTACCACAATAGACAAAGATTTTAAAGATTTCATCATCTTTAAATTGTCTTCTGCAACTTCTTTGAAATTGGACTGGTCTAAAATTTTATCGTGTGGGAATGGGCTAAGGAAGTGTGCTGTTATTTTTGGGTCACAAAGGACAATGTCATAATTAAACAAAGATTGAAAACTGTTTCCATGTTCTAGTTCATAAGCCATTAGACCTAGGACTTTGAAACTTTATAAAAGTTTTATCCATGACCCAAGGAGAAGGCCTTGTTGCCGTTGGGTAACATAGGTCAACTGTGTAACTTGAGTGACAAAATGCTGGAGGGGGTATATGTCTACTTTGCTATAATTCTTGTGTGTTTAAACAAAGAAGGATGTCTTTAAAAAAACACTCTGGGACAAAACATAAAGCCTGCTGTTTCATTTTTGAATGTTGAATCATCTGTACACCCTGAAACCATTGTTATGAGCCCCATTTGGCCTCCCCTCACATATGACCTTATATTGTATAGAAACAAAAAAGGAACTCTTTCAAAATCTTTTAAACTAAACATGTTTCAAATTACTTTCCATTTTTGATCAGATAATAATAAATTTCAAACAAATCTTTAGGAAGTACTATAAAGCTCGGACACAGCTACATACTAAAGTTACAATGTTACTGGTAGTATAAAGTTGTGCATGTACAGTTGTCATGACCATACTGTCATAGGTTGCAGTTATCTCCCCTTGAAGTTGTAAATTTCTCTGAGTTATTGTTGTCCAGAGAAATAATCCTACTTTTAAGCTCAGGCTCGGCTACATACTAAACTCAAAAGTTACAATGTTACTTGTAGTATTAAGTTGTGCATGTGCAATGTTCATTACCAAACTGTTATTTTGTTGCAAAATTGTTTCCCTTTGAACTTGTAATTTTTACTAAATCATAGTTATCTGGAGCATTACTCCCCAAAGTTTTGCAAATACTGCCTGTAAAAATACACATAATATTTGTGAGTATATTAATCTTGTCATGCTTAACCCGGAATATTTCTGTTTTGGCAGGAGGTATATACAAAGATCAGTCTGCTCATAAATGCAGACTGATCTGGGTCTACATCTCCTGTTTGTCCCCTTTAGGTCAGAGTTGTTTAAATAACCAACTTTCAAAAGAAATATTGACCCTTAGTAAGGCCTTTCAGTGTTATCTGCCTTTTGACTTTAAAGTAATTCTGTTCAGGATTTTAGTTCAGCATGACAAGGGTTGAGTTGTGTATGTGAAATTTTTGTGACCATGCTGGCAAATTTTTTCCCCTTCAACTTGTGACAAGGGCTGGTGCAATGTGTAGTGATGCTTCAAGTTGTTATTGCTATTGGACTTTATAAGGGGTTACTTTTTGTACAAGAAAGACTCAGGTGATTCATTTAGAACAATCATCATCCTCTTGTTTTTGTACTTTTAGGATTTTAGGCGGCATATATCAGAAACAACAGAGCGTCATGGCCGTCCTGTAATTCCCAGTGAGACCCTTAACAGAATCTTGGACTATCTGCCTCAGTTACAGAATTTTAATGAAGATCTGCTCAAAGATTTGGAAAACAGAATTAGCACTTGGGATGAAAATAAAGGAATTGCTGATATATTTGTAAAGAAAGGACCATTTCTTAAGTTGTATTCATCTTATATTCGTGATTTTGAGACAATGACAGCAACACTTGATGAATCTCTGAAAAAATACCCAGCATTCCAGGCAGCAGTCAAAGAATTCGAGGTGTATATTTGTATAACTATTTTAGACATTAATGGAAATCATGATGAAAAGGTCAAATATTTTCCAGAGCTAAGAGTAAACAAATTCATTAACCCATTACCAGTCTACAAAACTTTAGAATGGTCAAAATTCAAAGATGTTGCAGACAACAATTTCAATTTGATGAAGTTTGTCTTTCTGTTTTCTTGGGGTGTTGGAAAGCGAGATTGGTTTGGAATGTGATAATTCCTCAGAATTCTGTAAAACTTGTTTGGAAAATCAAATGAGAGCTTATAAAGACTTGTATAAGGAGACAAAGTTATAACCAAACCAGAAATTTTTAGACTGGTCCTAATCGAAAGAAGTTAAAGGCAACAATTTCAGGTTGGTGAGGATTGAAAAATCTCAGTTTTTTTAGGATAGAAAAAATTGTAACAAGCAATTTCTTCATTTCCACACTGTTTTCAAAAGCTTTTTGTTGAGGGGCTTAAAAGACGGGATTGGTCGGGAATGGTTCAAACAACTGACTATTACATAACAAATGAGCATATCTGTCACATTTTCAATAATTATTCATGTGTGTGTGAAAGGTAGATCCCATGGACAACAAAGGCATGCATTTACCCATTCCCACACAAACACGCCTTTGGACGCACTTCAAGAAAAAAGCTTTGGAAAACATTATGACAAATGAAGAAACTGCTTGTATCAAAAGACAAAGATTTTTTGAAATCCATCAACTGAAAATTGTTGTCTGCAATTTCTTTGAATTTGGACAAGTCTAAAGTTTTGTTGTCTGATAATGGGTTAAGAATATTCTTTGATCATTGAATGAAACTTTGAGACAGTAGCTATCTATAGACCAAAAAGTGAAGACTCTGATGTGAGCTCAGATGCACAGGCTGATCTGAGTCTTTACCTGGCTCTCTTGTAAAATTGTTGGAAATTTCTGAACAGGTTCTAATCAAAATGTGGGCCTGTTGCAGAATTTTAATTTTGTAAGTCATTTATTATAATGAAAAGAGTCTTTCCAGAATTTATTCGTAAATGTCTTTTTATTCTTTATTAATTGACAGATTGCTTGCCAAGATATTTGATCTTTGTCAGGAAGTTTCACTTAGATATTAAAGCGTATTTTTGGGGCAAAATTAATAGCCTGTCATATGTAATCAAAAGGTATAGTGGTTGGTTGGTGACCTAAGCAGTGTAACTACAGCTTGAATAAGCTGTAGTTACATTGTTTTAGTAGCGAAACAACAAAAAATGCTTCTCATGAATGTTTGGGAATGTGGGAGCTCAAAGTTCACTTCAGGTTTAAAAAGTATAATTTGGTTGGTCAGTTGATTTAACCATTGACAGCCGGGATCTGTCAATCACCACTGAATCATATTACGTTTGATGTTATTTCAGTTGAGCTCTAGGTGTGCCAGTCTAGCATTAAAACATTACATGTTAAAGCCGATACAAAGGATACCACAATACAGATTGTTGCTTCAAGGTAAACATTTTTCTACTTTCTAGCCTTCTCATAAAGAAATGCCAGACATTACCTTCAAATCAACCTATTACCAGACAACATAATTCTAGACTGGTCCAAATTCAAGTTGCAGATGAGAATTTTAAGTTTATGAAATCAAAAATATCTTTGTTTTTTTGGGTACAAAGCATTGTTGATAATGCAAGAAATTGCTTGAAATAACATGATTAACGCATTACCACACAGCAAAATTTTAGACTGGTCCAAATTGAAAGGAGTTGCAAATTGAAATGTTGTCTACAACTTCTATCGATGTTGACCTAAAATTTTGTTGTCTACTAATTGGATAAGACTTGTACATTTGTAACAATGTGTTCCTGATTCTTATTACAGATTACACCAAACATCTTCCTGAAAATTCTACTGAAATGAAAGATACTCATAGTAAGTCTGAAAACATTTATATCCATGAAATTATTCCATTACTAGAAAGCAATGTTTTAGACTGGTCCAAGAAGTTGTGGACAACAATTTGAAAAGTGATTGTATTTTGAATACATGTATCTCTGATTTTCAGAGAAATTCAAACAAATTGTAAATCAACTTATGATACTGTGAATGAATTTAAATATAAGTATCATCTTTGTTAGAAAACATTATTAGAAAAAAAGAAATTGCTTGTTTTCTACATTATCAAATTCTGTGCATTATCCGTGGACAAAATTTTAACTGGTCCAAAATGAATGAAGTTACAGACAACATTTCAAAGGGCAAAAAATTGAAAAATAATGCAAAAAAGGGTATAAAATATTGTAAGAAAAGAAGAAGATTTATACAAAAGTTGCCTATGACCAAATGTGTTTTTGTTTTGGGATCAGATCAAGGTTGCTGATGAACTTTATTCAAAATTTCTTTCCATATTATAATTGTCGGATCACTGACCACACCTACTAACTCTGACAGGAACTTCAACTTCAATATTAACCCTTTCCTGCTCAATTCCTTGTTTTTACGTTGCTGTGATTTTATACTTTAGAAAACATAGTGGCTAAAGGAGAAATAGCTTGTTACAAGCAATTTGTCCTTTTCCCACAATATTTTCAACTACATAGGTTGGTTTCATTTCAAATTACATCCCATTTTCATTGTCATCTGCAACCTCTTCCAGTTTTTGACCAGTCTAAAATGTCAAAAAAAAGGAAAGGGTTAAACAGGGTAATTCTGCAATTATGGTTAGTATCAAACAAAAAATAGGGAAATGTTTTTTTTTGTGATCTAGAAGTCTCAACGTAGATGACTGCCTTGATGGCCGAGTGATAAAGATGCTTGATTCGTGATCTGAAGGTCAAGGGTTCAAGCCCCACTGTCATCAGGTGTGTTCATGGGCAAGACACTTAAAAGCCAGCCCCAGTCTACCCAGCTGTAGAATTGGGTAGCGGTCGGTTTAGCTACTGCCTCTCTTTCAGGGACCTGAAAACATCTGGATTGTGGGTTTGAGAGCGACTCTATAAGCTTAAAGCTTTCGTTGCAATCGAACTAAAATAAATTAGTATAAACTAAACAATGTAGTTATGACTTTAAGTCAACAAACCAAGAAAAGAGCTGAAAATATATGTTGTAGTTCAAAGTTCATTTTGGTCTTAATGATTGATATGTTTGGTCAAATGAGTTTCTTTTATTGACAGCCACAATCCATCAATTCAATTGTCATTTCACCCATTACAATGCGATCTAAAGTCTTTTGACCTAGGACTTTAAAATTCTTCGGGGGAGCATATAGTCGCCGGCCTGTGCGTACGTCCGTCCTTCTGTCTGGCCATCTGTCCATCGGGTATCATATCTCAGCAACCCCTGGGCCTAATTGGACGAAACTTCATATATAATCTTCCTAGGAAATTTCCAAGACCGGTGTATTGATTTTTTCTTATTTCAAGGCTATGTCATGGAAAAAGGGGCCTTAATGTAAAAACTAGTTTTTTGCCAATTTCTCCAAGACCAATCGTTAGAATTTCATGAAATTTCGTATTTGAGTAGCAAATCAGATCCCCTTGACCTTAAACTAATGGGAATTTTCGTTAAAAAAAATGCGTCATGGGAAAAGGGGCCTTAATGTTATTACCTTTACGTTAACTGTCTTTTTTCCCTACAAAAACTAAAATTGGCAATAACTTTTGATTGGTTACAGATGAAGTCTTCATATTTGACATGTGCATAGCTTGGGACAAACCCTTTCTGTTGTTACCAAGTTCAAGGTCATCATTCAAGGTCAAGGTCTTTTCTCAAGGTCAAAATTTGGGAAATAAAAACTTTAAAATTGGCCATAATTTTGCAATGGTAAGTGATATAACCATCATATTTAAGCATTTTTCATGTATTTATTACTTGTGACAAGACCTTTCAGCAGAAACTTAGATAAAGTTCTTGGTCAAGGTCAAGGTCAAATGAGTGATAAGTGATTGCAATTTTTATATTTTGTATATTTCCTACTCTAAAATAGATCAGTTTATTGTTTCTGCAAGACTACTCAAGTTACTCTTCATTTTTTGTATGGAGACATATTTCATTGATAACTTTGATGGTCACGGTAAAATATGTGAAAAGTGAGTGCATTTTGAAAAGTAACCAGCCTTCAGAGAAGAAAATATTTTGGGGGAAAAGAAGAAATTGCTTTTCACAAGCAATTTCTTCTTTTCCCACAATGTTTTCTCAAGTATGAATTACAGCAACGTAAAATCCCGGGTTTGAACAGGAAAGGGTAAATTAACAATGGGGGGTATGATTTTTTTCCTTGAAATTTAGCTCTACTGGCTGAAAGCCAGTGAGTTATTATCATGCTTTGTGTCTGTCGTGGGTGTGTCCGTCCATCCATAAACTTTTACTTTAAAAATTCTTCTCTTTAGAAAGCACTGAACAGAATTCAACAAAATTTCACAGAAATGATTTTTATGAGACCCTTTTTCAGATTCCTTCAAGGATTCTAATCGGATGAAAAACATGGCTTTAATGGGCAGGTCTAATTTCTGTATACTGTGAATGCTTTGATATTTTTTTCTCAGAAACAGTGAATTGGTTCCATTCAAATTTCACATTTTATGATCCTCTGATGACTCTTTTTCACATTCTATTAATTAATTTTCATTGGTTGAAAATATGGCATTTATAGTCGTGGCTTATGTACATATTATGGTGTACAGTGAAAATTTTAAAAATAATTATAAATTTATTAATACCTTTTCATTGGTTTTAGATATGAAATGACATTTATAAAACAATGGAAAGTTTGGAATATAAAAAGATTTAATTAATAAGATTTATTTGCCACATATTGTGAATATGATTCAGCTTATATCCAAGTCCTGAAAACACCATTTGCTTTATCTGTATATTCAGGCCATACAGGCACTGAAGCGCCTTTTGTTTTATCCTGTGTTACAAATTGATTTCAGGAACAATTCTTTTTCTTCTTCAAATGTATAGAATAATACAGATGATAATAAATGAACCCTTCTCCTGCTGAATATTTTTCCTATTTTCACTACATTTGAAACTTTGACATAATTAGATCAATCTTGTGTTCAAAGCTTTCTCTCAAAAGAACAAAAATAAGCAGTTAGTTTAGGCTAAGATCAGACTGCACGTCTGTGCAGGCTGATCTTAGTCTATACACTTACCAAAACCATTGTCAAAGTAGGAATATTCCGGGATCAATATGACAAAGGTTTAACCACATGTTTTATGAATGATTTTGTGTACCATTACAGCGGCCCTTGCCATTGTTAGTGAGGTGGCTCATCATGCAAATGAAAATATGAGACATGGGGTAAGATATATATATCATTTCTCATAGGGATTATCTTTATCATATACCTTTAATTTTACAAAAGAAATATTGATGTCTGACTATTTGCTCTGCCAAAAGGGATTGTGTATAACTGAAAATGTAAGCTTCACTTGTAACAATAAGGTTGATTGGTTGTGTAGAGTCTTATGTCCCACTCAACAACTGAGGTCAAATGGAAATGGGGAAACAGTATGACTGAACCTTTCCTTTCCAAACTGTGGTTTTTATGTCCCTGTGATTTTATGATAGAGAAAATATTGTAGAAAAAGAAGAAATTGCTTGTTATAATACTTTCTATCCTACCAATTGTTATCTCTCAAATTAAATAATATTTTCGTTTTGCAAAACCTTTGAATTTGGACAGGTCATAAAATTTGCAAAAAAAGGAATGGGTTTATACTAAATCTTGTAACAAGCTTGACTTTACGGCTCCAATAGTGTCTTTCCCTATCTTTCTTACATTTGTCTTCCATCAATTGGTTAATAATTGTAAACCTATGTGGGAAGAGCAGCTGGGGGCTCGGTTAGGATATTCTGGTAGAATTGTGATGAGAAATGCCAAGAATCCATGGTTAGGTACTCCAGCCGCTGAAATAGACTGAAATACTGTTAAAAGTGGTGTTAAGCCCATTGAATCAATCAATACAATAGTCCAATAGTGTCTTTATGACAAGAAGATGATCAAATCACTGTATAGTTAAATACTTGTACTAAAAAGTCTTAAATGTGTGGATTTCTACTCTTATATCGTCGTTACTGTACCACATGCCTATATGCGTGTCAACCCAGAAGACGATGAGTTGTTGCAGGGGATAATGCAAGGATACAAGCCGAAACTGCTGAGAGCCCCACCAGGTTCTTGAACGTGCTTGATGGATAGCACTGTCAATTGGTGCCCCAGCTTAACATTTCATCTGACAGACAATTAGTTTGTTAGTTTGGTCAGCCTTGAGGTTTGAAGTTCACTGCTCTACCAACTAAGCTGATGGGACTGACTATATTGTCTTAAATGGGTCAGATAGTCAGCCCGATTAGATCAGATTGAACTTTTTATACTGTCTATCCAGGGTCAATTCTTTTCACAGTTTCCTGATGTTTGCCTAACTGGTCACAATTATATGTTTATCATTCCAGGATTATGTAACAAAAATGTTAGAGATTCAGAGATCTTTGATTGGTCAGTTCGAGGTCATCAAACCTGGACGGGTAAGTAAATTGGAAGATTCGCTAACCCCTTTTCATGCTAAACCCTGAATTTCTCTGACTCAGATTAGTCTATATACAGGCTGATCTTGGTCTATGTTTCCTGTTATAACAGAAATATTCTGGGTTCAACTTGATAGGGGTTACATCTACAAAATGGCTTGGTCATTAATTTTGAAAACAATGTTTACACACTTTTGTTGTGCACAGAGTAGTATCAGAATAGGCTTACTCAGAATATATACATATGTCATAGATTGTCTTATTTGAGGTCATCAAACCTAGGTGTGAGTCATCTATAAAGAGGAATGCTTCTTCAGGATGAAAATTTCTGACGATTTACTTTAACTTTGATAAAACTGCCTTTTAAAGTTTTTCTTCTTTTGTAAGGAAACACCATAATTGAAATGTTTTTTAGCTCGGCTGTTTTCGGAGAAAACCCAAGATATTGCTATAGCCTTCATGTCGTCATCGTTGTTGTAGTCATGCGAAAACTTTGACATTTTGTGATATCTCTGGTTCTACTCAAGGCATTTATTTGAAACTTGGCACACTTGTTCGCTATCAAAAAAAGCAACCTATACTATCAAGGGGGATAACTCTAGATGCATTTTGTCCACTATCCAGCAACCAACAGCCAAGCGTAGGTACCCGTAGGCTGTGCTCTCGTTTCATTAGGTCTAGTTTGTACCCTTTCTACTAACACTAAACCTTTCTTAAAAGGTTTGTCAATACATTATTTTGTAGCATACTTTGACACACCCAGTTTTACAAAGAGCCTATATCTGTCATTTATACAGCTGAGATATAACATTTTTAAGAAACATTATTTCAGACATTCCTTAAAGAAGGAGAGCTGATGAAGTTATCAAGGAAAGAAATGCAGCCTCGCTTCTTCTTTTTGGTAAGTTTTGTTTAGGAGAGTGAAGGAAACAGAATTGTAATATGAAAACTTATGGACTGCTACTGCTTCTTAGTACAAAGAACTAAATCATCAATTAGCATAATAACATTTAATTTTAACCAATTACCAATGACAAAATTTAAAACTGGTCTAAAGTGAAAGGAATTGCAGACTACAATTCACAATTTATGGAATTTTACAATCTTTGTCTTTTGGGGAAGAATACATTTTTGGTAATGAAGAAATTGCTTGTAACAAGCAATTTGTTCATTTTTCCACAATGTTTTTCAAAACTTTTTTTCTTGGGGGCATCAAAAAGTGTCAATGTGTGGGAATGGATCAAACCGTTTTGTCAAGCAGAAGATAGTAAAATGATATACTAAATACAACATTATGATAATTTAGTGAAACCCTAATGTTACAACATAATACGAGGAATTCTGATTTTAAAATAGCATATTACAAGTAGACTACTTTAACCCATTACCAGATGGTAAAATTTTAGACGTAATTGAAAGGAGTTGCAGACGACAATCTAAAGTTTATGAAATTTTAGACATTTTCTGCTCTCTAGTTAGAAAATCTTGTGGAAAATCTTGTTACAAGTAATTTCTTCATTTTACATAATGTTTTCCCAATTGTTTTTCTTGAGGGGCATCAAAATTGTCATGTTGGAATGGGTTTAATACATCATAGTATATAAAAGATATAGTACAACTTCTTCCTCATAAAATACTTCACTTGAAATATAGACAGATAAAAGACTTTAAAAGTATTAAAAGAATAGGCAGTTTGGGTCTACACAGTATCACGTTTGCCTGATTGTCTGTCTTAATAGATGTGTTATTTAATTACACTACTCCTGTTGATACCAGATTTAGACTGAATAATGCCTTACATATAAAATTGATTCCATCATCTTGAAATTTATTACATTACCACTCAATCTCACCTTTGATGCATGAAAGAAATATGGCTTCTGTAAACATTGTGGGAAAAGGAAAATGGCACATTAGAAGCAATTACTCCTTTTCTCACAATATTTCTTCTCTATTTGATAATAATTATCCAAATTTAGTGCATTTTTCAAAATGGACAACTCTTAAATGATTTTGTCTGGTTATTTAGTTTTATACTATACCTTTATACTTTAAACAAATTGAAGAGATATCTTTCATTAACATCAATGCAATTATTTTTGTGTCCATGATAAAACCGTTACCATTGTATTTCAGTTTAATGATGTGTTATTGTACACGACTCCTGTTGCTACTGGATACAGACTAAATAATGTTTTACCATTGGCTGGAATGAAAGTAAGTTTGATTTTTTTTATTCTTTTATTTCAAAACATCTTAATAGTATTCTAGCAGATGCCAAGCCTAGATAGCTCAGTAAAGCGCACAGACTTGAATCAAGGGATAGTGATTTTGAGAACTGACTCTATCAACATTTTGTTTGTATAATTTTTTTAAAGCTTTCCTCTGAAGCGGTTTCAAAATGTAGTATTTTCTGGGAATAGGTTAATGGAATCCATGATAGAAAAGGTATTAAGTCAGTCTTGGAAAGATTAAGATCAGTATGACTGAAAAATCAATAAAAATATTTTTTTCTTTTCTCCATAAGCTTTTAAAAACATTATTTGCTCCCAGAACAATTTCAATAATGCAATGATGTGATTACCAAATAAGAAAATTTTTGACTGGTTCAAATTGAAGGAAGTTGCAGACAGCAATATCAAGTGGTGATATTTAAAAAGTTACAGTTTTTTAGGGTCAAAAACATTATGGTTAATGAAGAAATTGCTTCTTCACTTTCCTTTATGTTTTTCAAAGTTTTTTTCTCAGGGTGTAAAAAAGCGTGATTATGTGGGAATGGGACAAAAAGTGATTCCGCACAATTGTAAGGCAGAAATATATGTGATACCTGTTGCTAGACAAAACAAAGTAAGCTATGTAAGAGATTATCTGTCTGAAATAAGTGACCATTTTTATAATCCATCTCCTTTTTATGTTTCTTTTACCAATTCCTTTTAACCCTTTCCTGTTTTATGAGATTTTAGACTAGTCCAAATTGAGAGAGGTTACAGACAAAATAAAAATTGGATGCAATTTGAAATTTAACAATCCTATGAGGTAGAAAATATTGTCGGAAAATGAAAAATTGCTTGTTATAAGCAATTTCTTCTTTTCCACAATGTTTTCTTGAGTATAAAATCAAGGCAATGTAATCCCAGATTTGTACAGGAAAGGGTTAATTACAAATATGACCAAAAGTCTTGTAATAATTTGGTGAAAATGGTTAGCGGTTCATTGCTCAGTTACTATGTTAGTTTTTCAGAATGGAAAAGCTGTTAATACTTGCTTTAGCTTGTTTTGTAGAATTATTTATCAATTAAGCAGTATGAATGATATTATTTCACATTATATTTCATATTATGTTACAAAATACTTTTTTGAATTGTAAATATTAATTGTGTGGTAATTTAACCCATTCCCACACAGTGCAATTTTAGATTGAATGAAAGAACCTGCAAACAACAATTTCAGATTGATGGAATATCAAATTGTTTCGTCTTTTTGAATAGAACAAAATTGTGGATAATGAAAAAATTTGCTTGATACAAACAATTTCTTCATTTTTCACAATGATTTCCCAATTGCTTTTTCTTGAGGAGCATCAAAAAGCGTCATTGTGTGGGAATAGGTAAACATTTTTATGCCCCCGCATCGATAGATTGGGGGCATATGTTTTACCAGTGTCAGTCTGTCTGTCCGTCTGTCTGTCTGCAAAACTTAACCTGTCAATTTTCCTTCAACCCTGAATAAGTTACAATGCTTATATTTGGTATGTAGATAGGTCATAACAAGGTGCAACTGGGGAAGGTCATTTCATCAAGGTCAAGGTCAAAATTTTAACCCTTTTCCCTAAAACGTTATTCAAAAACTTAACCTGCCAACTAAACATTTTCCTATAACTTCATCCCTAATCAAGTTACAATGCTAATATTTGGTATGTAGATAAGTCAAAATAAGGCGCAACCTGGGAAGGTCATTTCATCAAGGTCAAGGTCAAATTTTAACCCTTTTCCCTTAAATGTTTCTCAAAAACTTAACCTTCCAACTAAACATTTTCTTATAACTTCATCCCTAATCAAGTTACAATGCTAATATTTGGTATGTAGATAAGTCTCAATAAGGCGCAACCTGGGAAGGTCATTTCATCAAGGTCAAGGTCAAATTTTAACCCTTTCCCCTTAAACTTTACTAAAAAACTTAACCTGCCAACTAAACGTTTTCCTATAACTTCATTCCTAATTAAGTTACAATGCTAATATTTGGTTTGTAGATAGGTCTCAACAAGGCACTTCTGGGGAAGGTCATTTCATCAAGGTCAAGGTCAAAATTTAACCCTTTTCCCTAAAACAAAGAAAAAAAAACAACAATAAAAATCACCTGTTTCTAAAGAATTCCTGTTTTGGGGGCATGGTGTTTCACTAACACATCTTATTTATAAACTATTTTACAGGTGTCTGTATCAGCCCAAGATGAGTTCAAAACCGAATTTAGCATAATATCAGTTCAAAGGTCATTCACCTTACACAGTTCAAATTTAGAAGAGAGGGACGACTGGGTCTCAGCCTTAAACTCAGCTATAGAAGAAAATGCTCAAAAAAGAAATACTTTTGAAGCAGTCAGAGCAGGTGCCCAGGTAAATTCATTTTGTTTACTGCAATAGATATCTTCCTATCCAAGAAACGTTTTACCCATTGTTGTTCTGTGTTGTCTAAAGTTATTAACTAATATGATACTTGTATACTTCCTCTGTCATTTAGAATAGTTTTATTCTGAGTTGTTTGTTGTTTCTTTTGCCATTTGAAATTGTGTTAATGGTTGTACTTTGATTATTTTGCCATTTGAAAAGTTACCTCAAGATTTTGGAAATTGTTTTTTATTCAAACATAAATTATTTTACCAGAGCACTTAGAAACTAGTCTTTCAAGGAGTTGTTTCAAATTGGAATATTAGAGGAAATCAACTTTTTCCATCATATAAATATTGCGGAAATACTTCTGTATGTTAAGAAGTATCAAATGTCTGCTTGTAAATTTATTAACACATTCCCAAACAGTGACCCTTTTAAACGCCCCTCAATATAAAAGCTTTGCAAAACATTGTGAAGAATATAGAAATTGCTTGTTACAAGCAATTTCTTCATTATCCACAATGTTTTCTACCCCAAAAGATTAAGATTTGAAAGATTTAATCAACTTTTAATTTTAGCCTGCAACTTCTTTGAATTTGGACTGATCTAGAATTTTATCGCGTGGGAATGGGTTAACTAGCTAATAAGTCTGGGTGGTGCTCCTGTGAAAATATGACAGAGTGAAAATTACCCAAATTACAGTAGATCAAAGGTTATAAATAAGAGTGAAAACTTTCGGCCTGTTATTAACCTATTTGTTTCTTTTTCTAGTTATGGGTATTTTTTCTAACTTGCATGTACTTTCTTTTTTAAATGATATAATTTTGCTACATTATTTGATTACAAGACATATCAAATGTAAAAGTTATTCTAATACTTAAATCATTTAATGATGATGCATTTTGGAATTCATATTTGTAAGCAAGTTCTTTTACTTCTGAATTACTTTGTTTGTGTTTTAATGTTTTATATATTGACCAACATCTTTTTGAATTAACAATCAACTACAGTTGTAATAGAGGCTTTATTGTTTAACCCATCACCAGATGATTAGATTTTAGGTCAAAATTAAAAGAAGTTGCAGATGATAATTCAAAGTTGGTGAAAGTGACAAATAAGGACCAAATAGGATTAAAAAAAAATGTGGGAGAAGAAGTAACAAGTGATTTCTCCTTTTCTCACAATGTTTTCCAATATTGTATTTCTTTTAGGTATAAAAATATGGGATTGTGTGGTAATGGGTTAAGCATTTTTTCATTCTACACTGATTTTATCATTGGACTGTTATCAATATTTAACCTTTGTCATGCTGAACCCGGAATATTCCGGTTTTGACACGAGGTGTATACCAAGATCAGCCTGCACATAAGTGCAGTCTGATCTTGGTCTACACCTCCTGCCTGTACTTTTCCTGCCAGAGCTGTTTATGAAATTTATTTCTGAAAGAAATATTGATTTTTGAACAACAAGTTCTATCAGTGCTTTCAGCCCTTTGATTTAAAAGCAATTCAGTAAGGTAATTTATTCAGCATGACAAGAGTTAAACTTCCTTGATTTTCAACTTTGTATCCATATGGTATTATCTATGAAAATATATGTTGCTCTCAAGCAATAGGGACCTCTTGGGTTTTGACAAAAAGAAATATTTAAAAAGAGATGGGATCCAGCAGAGGTCAATTAATCCATTCCCACTGGACAAAATCTTAGACTGGTCCAAAGGGGTTGCACTCACAATTCAAAATTTTCAAGATTTTAGAATTTTTTACAACTTTCAGGGTTTGAAACATTACGGAAAACAAAGAAATTGCTTGTGACAAGCAATTTTTTATTTTCCATAATGTTTTCCTAATTGCTTTTCTTGACGAGCATCAAAAAGCATCACTCTGTGGGAATCGGTTAGGATATTATTTTTAAAATCATCTTCTTAAAAAAATAGATTGACCACTTTGGATTAATTTTCAAAGAGTGAAAAGTTTCAACCCTGATCAACCTGCACCGTATGTGTCTGAGCAGGGCAGTTACTTTACACTCTGCCAGGAGGCCCAATTTTGCTTGATGGGTAACTTATGATATATGATATTCAGGAGGCACTTGGGATATATAGTGACTGGGAAACATTTAAGGTGAATACAAAATGTGATGTGCATAAAATACAAGGTAGAGATCAGTAAAACTTAATGGATGATTATCCAAATATTAACTCTTGTCAAGCCAAACCCAAAATATTCCTGTTTTGGCAAGAGGTGTAGACAAAGGTCAGCCTGAACAAAGTGCAATCTGATTTTGGTCAACACTATCTGGTTGTACTTTTTAAGCAAGAATTGTTTAAACATTTAATTCCAAAAGGAATATTGACTCTCAATGATGTCTTCCAGTGCTGTCAGTTCTTTTCTTTCAATGCAGGTTTTTAGAGGATTTTATTCAGCTTGACAAGGGTTCAAGACCCTGAAAATTTACTCCAGTGGGAATTTCTTTAGTTGTTACAAAAGTTGATTAAAATGGAACATTCAAATTTAAGATCTTATCAAGCTTTTCATAGAGATTTTTGGTGATTCCGGTCAGAATAGTTCAACAATAAAAAATTCATGTAAACTGTTACATTACAATTTGTTGTGAAACTACAGATGAGCTTTACTGACCTTGAATTGTATTCATGTAATGCAAAACAAAACCCCAGTGCATTAAAGAAACAAAAATTACATAAAGCTTATGATGGCTGTAATGATCCTGTACTTGCGTTGCTTATTATTCCTCCCAAAATGCAAATTAATGATGATTTATTCAAATTTTCAAATTCTGCTTTGAGAATAATGTATGATAAACATTTATTGCCATTAGAGAATGATTGTCACAAGAACTCTTTAGCTTGTGAACCTGTGTGCATAGTGAAACCTAAAAACACATCTTCCCTTTACAGAAAACTATTTAGTATCTTCTGAATTTCCTTGAAGCATGTTTATGAAAGTTATTACCTAATATAGTTTAGAAAATGTTCATGAAAACCTACAATATACTTAATTGACAGATTGTGTCTATCAATCAAAAATCATTTGACCAACCAAATCATTTGTACAGACCAGAAGTGAACTTTGAACTCTGACATTTATGTTGAGTGTTTTAGTTGGTTTTGAGAATTAAACATTATTGACCATCATAGCTGATAATGATAGTTTTTCGGAAGAAGAAATTTTTAATATTCAAAGATAACCCCATATTAGCATAATAGAAGTGAAACAACAGTTTTTAAGTCACTCAAGGATGAATAAACAATTTTAACATTACTTGATAAATTTAAGATAGTTTATTGAGGTCATATTGTGGTGGTATATTTGGATTGAATTCGTGAAGTCTGTGGTCTAGCAGTAAGAGGCTTTGGGGGGATTCAGTTTCCAACTTGGTCCAAACTATTGGAATTTATCTGAGCAAAAAGTTAATACCATTTTGCTCCTTTTCCTAGCATTTAAATAGGTTCCTTTTAAGGCCTATAAGCCTATGCCTTTTTCTGCTCACCTGTTAACAGATGACTTCTAAATCAATCAACCCATTGTTATAAGCAATTTCTTCATTCCCCACAATGTTTTCCAAAGCTTTCTTTCTTGGGGCGTCTAAAAACATCACTGTGCAGAAATGGGTTAAGGTAGGTCAAATACTTTAGAGTCATGATTTGGCTTTGGCTTGAAAACAGACTGTAAAAGAAACTTTTAGATAAGCTTTAACCTCAACTTAAACTTATTTGATCTTGGAAGCTTAAAATTGATATTTCCATATATGGTGAAAGCTTTGAAAATCTTCCTCCCAGAAACTGATGTTTGGATTTCAACCAAATTTCACAGAAACGATCCTTGGTGAACATTTATTGAATGGCTTCAAATTATTTTGAGTGGATGAAAAATGTTGCTTTAAAGGGTGGGACTAATTTCCATATATGGTAAAAGCTTTGAAATTCTTCTCAGAAACCAGTCGATGGATTTCAACCAAATTTGACCGGACCGATCCTTGTGTGACAGTTTATCTGATTATTAAAAAGAATTTTGATTGGATGAAAAATATGGCTTTAATGGGCAGGGCTTATTTCTATATATGGTTTGTACTGAAAACTTTGTATATTTCTCAGAAACCTGTTGATGGATTTCAACCAAATATCACGGGAATGATAACCAGATGACTGTTGTCAGATTCCTTCGTATAATTTTGTTAGGTTGAAAAACATGGCTATTATGGTAGTGCTTTAAATGGATATTTTTCTTTCCAACTGCTCCTCTTTTGCAATGCATGGCTGAGCAGGAGGTAAAGACAGAGATCAGTCTGCACATATGTGCAGTCTGATCTTAGTCTACATCACCTGATTGTGCCTTTCAAGTCAGAATTGTTTATATACATGTATATATATATATGTGTGTAAACAGTTTTCAAATGAAATATTGACCTGAAACTAGCAATTTCAGTGATTTCAGTCATTTGATTTTTGTACAATTCTTAACAGAATTTTTAATCCAGTATGACAAGGGTTAAATCCTAAAATGAAGATATAATATTACAGCAGGAATCAGAAATACCTGATGAGTTTGAGGTATAGAGTAGGCTGGTTATGAGCATGTCAGTACAGGTGGTTGTCAAAAACATAATGGGATTACTGGTCATTCTTAGATGGACGGAGAATAGTGATTTTTCCCTTACTGGTGATCAAAATTTGATAAACTGCGGTGCATGTACATGTATATTATCATTCAATTACTTTTAGTAAAATATGCAACACCAGAATGCATGAATATAAAATTTTGATTTTAAGAGTCAGCAGTATAAATGTATAGTCTTTTAAGAAGAAACCTGAGACATTTAACCCGTTTCCACACAATTCCTGCTGTTTTATACCATTTAAGGAAAAAAGCTTTCCATAACATTGAAGACAATGGAGAAATTGCTTGTAACAAGTAATTTCATCTATGTTCATAATGTTTTCTAGCCAAAAGTCACAGATTATTCAACAACTTTAAATAGTTATCTGCAACATCTTTCAATTAAGACTAGCCTAAACTTTTGTTATGTCGTAATGGGTTAAAAGTTTTTCAATGTTTTATGCAGGTGCTCTACAAACTGAGACAGGCGAAGAAAATTGATAAATGTTGATGGACTGTGCTATATCTAAATAAGTGCAGATTTGATATGTTTTAGATGTATGTTAATGTAATGTGCATGTTTAATTAGCATCTTGCTACATTATAAATATATTTCTAGAGTATTGAGGTAAGTATATTGTCAGCACCCTGGGTGATTTGTACCTGACTTATGAGCTTAAAAGTCTAACAAAGCTACCAGCTTAAGGAAAGGGATGATGTGCTTGTTCTTTCAGTTAGAAGGATGTCAAACAATCAATCATGAGGTCTAGGGCTCAATCCCTGGGTGTGGCATATATCCAACATATTCCTTTCCAACATATGTTTCCCACCAAGGGGTGGATAATCACAAACATAAATGGTATGAGCAGCTGGTTAGGTGCTCCATCCTTGGCGATATGACTTAAATACTGTTAAAAGTGGTTTTAAACCATATTCACATTAGCAAACAATCATCTTGTGATACTTGATAGGGGATAAGGAATGATGCCTTCTTTAGGATCTTTATTTTAATTTGCTTTATTTTGTTTGATCTTTGATGAACATAATATTTACTCTGATTTATCTCAAATCTTGTGTGAGTTGCTTGTGTGAGTTACCCTTTTACATTACCTATTTTTGCACATCAATTCTTTTATCCAAAATCTGGGGTAGAATAGCTGTAAGTTGTTGCCTTGTCATTTTCCTGTTACAATTTTTGTCTTGTTTAAATTTTATTAAGCAAAAGCATATAGGTGCATTGTCCCAGTCAAAGTATTAATGGTATGTTCCATTACCTACAGGATGTCCCTAATTTATCATACTTTTGTTGTCTTTTTTTCTCTTTTAACTTGTAGGTACTTATAAGCTTGTTTTGGTTAAAATAATTTTTTTGAAGATTTCATGGCTCAGCTTACTTATAGTTATATACTAAAAAGGAAGAAAAGAAATCATCTTTCAATTAGATACTTTGCTTCTACACTTTTGACTAGTGATATCCTTTTTACCCATTTCACAAAAAAAGGCTCAGGAATACATTGTGGAAAAAGAAGAAATTGCTTGTTACATGCATTTTCATAATTATCAACAATGTTTTCTTTCCAAAACACAAAAAAACCTAGGATCTTTAAAATGTCTTCATTCAGAATTTGTTATCTGCAACTTCTTTGACTTTGGACCAGTCTAAAATTTTGTTGTCTTGTAATGGGTTGAAAACATATCAATGGAAATTTATGTGGGAATATAATCATTTGCATATTATGGACAGTGAATTTAAATTCCAAAATATCATTTACATATGATTCTGTCTAAAATTATTTCAATCATATGGGCTAATCAGTTTAATATACATAGACTCTTAAACAAGTTGAGAGTAAATTGAATAAGTAATTTTATATTAGTTGATATCACAGTTAAAAGAGAAATTACTTTACAAGCAATTTCTTCTTTAATAACAAAGTTTTCTGTAATAAGATATAACTAAGTCATATAACTCTACCGGTATGTTAACTGTTGAAGGGATTTACCAACTAACACAATTTCAGATTCACAATCAGCCTATATGTGATATGCAAATATTTGTTGCACTAATTTTACCACAAACCTAAAAAAATTCAGTTGAACATAAAAACACTTGTATGGTAGATAGCACTTCTTCAATGTCTGTTTAACAGCTTGCGAAGCTGTATTAACCCATTTCAACTTGACAAAATTTCATACTGGTCCAAATTGAAATTGATTACAGACAACAATTTGAAATTGGTTGAATGTAGAAAATCTCTGCCTTTTAGGGTAGAAAACATTGCTGACATTGAAGAAATTTGCTAGTTACAAGTGATGAAATGGTTGTCTGTAATATATTCCAATTCTTTTATCTTGAGAGACTTCAAAAATCTTAATTGTATGGGCATGGGTTGAATTTGGTGACTATAATGTTGAATTGTAGACAGCAAGGATTTACAGTAGGCTATAAGTTTCCCTTTGTCCTTCGCTTGAAAGTTACTGCACTTCTGTAATAGCAAACACTTTGATGTAATATATTTTAGGAAAGAATAATGCTTGAACTCACTAATCATTTTCATGAAAAATCATTACTGTATTTCTCTAAATCCATTACCAAACAGCAAAATTTTAGTAGGATCCAATTAACAAAAAGTCGCAGACAATTAATAGATGGTGAAAGTTTGAAAATCTTTGTCTATTATGGTAAAAAACATTGTTTAAAATGAATAAATTGCTTGTTAAAAGCAGTTTCTTTAATTTCCCAATTTTTCTCCCAATTGTTTTTCTTGAGATAGGTCAAAAAGAGTCATTGTGTAGGAATGAGTTAACTATTGTATCACTTTTTATGTCATGCTATTTTCTGAATGAAAATATACATGAAGTAGTTGTGTCTACATTTCAGCAAGTGTGAATGAAGAAATGTTTTAGCTCATTAAAAGACAGCAAAATTTAAACTCAATTCAGAGGTTGCAGACGACAATTTTCAGTAGCTGAAATTTTTCTGTTATTGTAAGACAAAATTCCTTCATTTTCCACAACATCTTTAAAAACTTTTACTTCAGGGAAGTAAAAGGCTTGATTGTGTTGGAATGGGTTATCAGAATAAATGATCATGTAAACTTTTAATGTATGCTTGCTGTGTTCATGGATCTCAATGAATATTTAGAAACAAAACACTTGACAGATTGCTGGCCACTCCCACTGAACTCCGACAAGCAGTTCCAGTTATTGAATGGTGTTATTCTGCAACATTTATGGTCAGAAACATGTAACAAAAAATAAAATGGTTTGTTGGCGACCTAATTGTTATAACTTCTACTTAAATAACTTGTAGTTGCAACATTTAAGTCATAAAATCAACAAAAATGCTTCACATAAATATTGACTGATGTTGGAGTTCAACGTTAACTACATTCTAAAGCAATGATTTTATTAGTCAGTTGATTTTTTGATTCGCAGTCATGATCCAATAATTTAGCGAATATTCTATACCTTAAATTATTTATTTGAGCATTTTATACAAATGTATAATGAATTATTTATGACATGTCAGATGAACAGTGACCTCCTGGATTTTTCATAAGATAATTTATTGAAAACGATATCAGGTACAGCAGAGGTCAGCCAGAAGTAATTTTCAAAGTTACATAGAAGAGTCATTCTATATTCAAAAAATCTACTGACAAAATTCTTTTATAACACCTGCTTTAAATGTACCTACAGTCTTATAAGGGTGAATACTTTTCCCACCATTAACCCTTTCCCATTCAATCCCTGGTTTTTAAGCCCCTGTGATTCTACACTTGAGAAATATTGTGGAAAAAGAAGAAATTGCTTGAGAAAATATTGTGGAAAAAGAAAAAATTGCTTGTAACAAGCAATTTCTGCTTTTCCCTCAATATTTTCTCTTCTGTAGGTTAGTTACTTTTCAAATTTCATTCACTTTTAACTGTCGTCTGCAACTTTTTTCAAATTGGACAGGTCTAAAATCTTGAAAAACAGGAAAGGGTTAAGAAGATCCCTATTTTCTTTAATTGTTACTTAACAATTATTTTGCCTTCTTCTCAATGTTTTATATTTGTATTATTGCCTTATTGTGTTTTACTTGAATCATTTTTATTCAAGAAGTTCTGATAACTCACCTTTTGCGGGTGATACTTCTTTAGTGTTGATTTAATGGTTCAAGATGAAGTTTAAACCATTACCAGACAAACATTTTTTAGACTAGTTGAAATTCAAAGAATTTACAGATAGCAATTTATAGTATGAAATTCTAAAAATCTATGATTTAGGGTAGTAGATATTGTTGATAATGAAGAAATTGCTAAGTGACTGTAATTTTCCTGTATGCTTGTGACAAGCAATTTCTTCATTTGCCACAATATTTTCTTAAGTTTTTTTGTTAAGGGGCGTAAAAAAGTGGGTCTATGTAGGAATGGCTTATCTAGTACATTATTATAAATTTGACTTCAGGTGATGCTGGACAAGGATTTTGTGCTGGGTTGTAAAGCACCATTATGGATCCCTGATGCTAGAGTTACAATGTGTATGTTGTGTACATGTGAGTTTACCGTAACATGGAGGAGACATCATTGTAGAGCCTGTGGACGGGTAAGTTTATTACTAGGTTTACATTAACCCATTCCCACACAATGATACTTGTTGACTCCCCTCAAGAAAAACAATTGGGAAAACATTGTGTAAAATGAAGAAATTGCTTGCGACAAGCAATTTCTTCATTCTACAGAATGTTTTTTACCCCAAAAAATTAAAAAAATTCAAATTTAACCTTTGTCATGCTGAACCCGGAATAATCCTGTTTTGACAGGAGCTATAGACAAAAATCAGCCTATAATATACATAACTGCAGTCTAATCTTAGTCAAAACCTCCTGTTTGACTCCTTTAACCCAGAGTAACTGTTGTTTATAAAATTAATTTTCCAATTCATTTTTTAGCCTTAACCAGTGCTTTCAGGCCTTTGATCTTAATTAAAATTTAGATAAGAATTTTATTCAGCATGACAGGGGTTAATAAACTTTAAATTGACCTTTGCAACTTCTTTCAATTTGGACCATTCTAAAATATTGCCGTCTGGTAATGGGTTAAGATGGAGAAGACAGAGCCTTTGGACAGGTAAGTTTATTATCATGTGTACATGATGCTTTCTTTATCTAATTTGTGGATCCTGGATACAAGACAAAATATGACCAATCTGGCAAAAATGGACAGTCTAGTAATTTTATAAAGAATAAGACAACAATGACTAGTTTTTGAAATTGATTAATTATGTAGTAGGGGTAAATGATCCTTCTAGATTTAGAAATCTAGAAGTTCGGCAAAGTTTTAACCTTGTCAGCCTGTGTGATATGCATGACGAGTCATAGAAATATTGTCATGGTGTCGTATCTATTTTGCTTCACCATGTTTCTAAAATATATCTCAAAAAATAATGTAATCAGGAGGTCCTGGGTACATTTCAACTAAATATAACAGGAATGATCCTTGTGTAGCTGTTGATTTGGTTCCCTTAAGAAATTATGATCAGATGAAGAAATAATTTTATGGGTAGGACTAATTTCTATATATGGTATGAAATGAAGATCTTCTTTTGAATTGTAGTTAAATGGTCCTTGGGTAACCCTTTATCAGATTCCTTGATAAATATTTTGATTGGTTGAAATACATGGCTTTAATGGGGGGGCTATAAGATATAAGATCTTGTGTGAGTTGGTTGAATCACCTCAAGTTCTAAAGAGCTATGTTATTTGTTATAATGCATATCTGACTAAGTAAATGAATTCTACATGACTAGATTGTGTGTTGTAAAGTTGTGAAAAGTTAAACAAAAATTGTTCCCACAAGCTACTTTAAGGATTTTAGTAACTAGCGATATATTTGCCTGATATGGATATATTGAATCTCTAAAAACATCCTCCAAATCAGTATATTCAGGCTGGTGGAGTGCTCAAGCACCAATGTTATATGATACCTTCTCTCTGCTTGGTTTTTATCTTTATATAATACAACTCACTAGATTAGTTATAAATTCTTGATAGCAAAGTCACCTATTAACCCATTCCCACATAATGAAATTTTAGTATGGTCCAAATTCAAAGAAGTGGCAGACAATGATTTTTAGCTCACCTGAGCTCGAAGTGCTCTGGGTGAGCTATTGTGATCGGTCATTTGCCGGTGTCTGCCCATCTGTCCATCTGTCTGTCTATTCACAATTACAAAAGAAATCTTCTCCTAAACTAACCAAGGAATTTCAACCAACCTTCACAGAAATGATACTTAGGTCATGCTCTTTCAAAATCCTTCAGAGAATTGAAATCCATGAAGAACTTTGGTTGCCATGGCAAGGGAGTGAAAAACTTAAAAAATCTTCTTCTCCCAAACCATAAGGCCTAGAGCTTTTATATTTGGTATGCCTCATCAACTATTGATACTCTACCAAAATACTTCAAAGAATTACCATACTCTGAAAATTAGCCCTTTTCAGTGTGATCCCTGATTTTACAAAGAAATATAGAAAGAAATCTTTAAAAATCTTCTTCTCCCAAACCATTTGACCTAGAGCTTTCATATTTGGTATAAATCATCATTTATTGACCCTTACCAAAATACTTAGAGAATTACAGTATCTTGACAATTACCCCTTTTCTGTGTGATCCCTGATTTTAATATAAATAAAGAAGGAATTCTTTGAAATCTTTTTTCCTAAGTCATAAAGCCTAGAGCTTTAATACTTTGTATGCAACAATGTCTATTGAAACAGTACCAAAATACTTCATATAATTACTATACTCAGAAAATAAGCCCTTTTCCGCGCAACTCCTGATTTTAGAAATGAAAAAGAAGGATATCTTTGAAAATCTCCTCCTAAATCATTATACCTAGAGCTTTGATATTTAGTATGTATCAATCACCATTGACCCTCTTCCAAAATACTTGAAAAAATTACCATACTCTGGAAATTAGCGCTATATGGCGGGATCTTTAATATACCTAGGAGAAAATCTTCTTCTCTGAAATGAATTGGTGTAGGGCTTTGATATTTTGAATTGAGCCATCATACTCATGGGAGCGATATAGGACCATCATTGTCCTATTGTTAGTTGATGAAATGTTTAAAAATGTTTTCTTTTGGGGTTGAAAGCATTGTGGATAATGAAGAAATTGTTTGTGGATAATGAAGAAATTGCTTGTTACAAGCAATTTCTTAATTATCCATCATGTTATCCAAAGGCCTGTTTTTGAGGAGAGTAAAGAGGGGGTTCTTGTGGGAAGGCTGAATGGTGTGTATGTGTAATTCTATAACTATGAGTAGACGTCACTGCAGGGCTTGTGGATTGGTTATTTGTGTCTTTGTATATGAGGAGAGTAAGCTTACTTGATCCTTTTCTGGAAGACAAAATATTAGACTGGTCCAAATTAAATAGATGTTGAAGACAAGTCAGTATCCTAAGATTAGAAAATAAGTACACAAATAGATTAGAAAACATAGTGAGAAGAGAGAAATTTATTTTAAACTTTTACCCTTTTCTCACAATTTTTTCCAAGGCCGTGGCCATAACCAGTAGTTAGCACATCAGACTCTCAATCATGGGGTCCAGGGTTCGATCCCTCTTCACGCCTAATATTCTTTCCAGCACTTGTCTCCCATCAATGGATGGATACTAGTAAACCTAAGTGGGTCGAGTAGCTGGAGGCTTGGGAAGGATGTAGTGTTAGGACTGGTGTGAGAACTAACAGGAATCTATCGTTATGTACTCCAGCCACTGCGATGTGACTGAAATACTGTTAAAAAGTGGCATTAAATCCCATTCAAACAAACAAAATGTTTTCCAGAGCTAGTTTCCTGAGATGGGTAAAAGTGCTGGATTGAGTGGGAAGGGTTAATGAATTAAACTTTATTATTTGTTTATGCTTGTACTTTCTTTTGAAGGTTGTTTGTGGTAACTGCTCTGACTGTAAGGCTCCTCTACGATATTTGAAATACAAACCTGCTAGAGTGTGTGATGAATGCTATAAAAACTTGAAAAAAGGTATGCAATACAAATCTACTTTGATCCATTAACACATTTCCAGACAACAAAATTTTGGACTAGTCAAAATTGAAAGAAGTTGTAGATTACATTTCAAATACAGCTAAAATTTGAAAAAGTGTCAAATAGGGTGGAAAGATTATGAGAAAAGGAGAAATTGCTTGATATGATTGATAGTAAATACGAATTTCTCCTTTTCTCATAAAGTTTTCTGTGATTCTATCTCTTCAGGGCTTCAGCAAGCTACATTTAGTGGTAATGGGTTAATTAACTTGAGTTTTTGTGCTCCACATAGGGCAAGCATATAGCCATCTCTTCATCCATTCACCTGTTTTTCTTTTCCTCAATCCGTCCATCTGTCTGCCCCCATATCACTGCAACCCTTGTGCTAAGTACCCCAAAGTACATCAATTACTCTTCTTTTTGTCCCAAAACACCAGAGCTAATACATTTCTTTTTTGTATTATCATCTGTTTTTGGTAGCTTTTTGTAGATTTTGAATATTGGCATAAGATAATGTATTTTTATTTATTATATACATTATGTATATTTCTAGTAAAATATATACATCTACACATATAAAATGAAACATGTCAGGAAAAAAATCTATACATGATATTGTTCCATCTAAGGTAGTTTAAGATGATGCCATTTTCATTCTGTAGGTGATGACATAATGCAAATAAACTTAATCTCAATGTAACTTCTTGTCATGGATTTTATTTTGAAAAAAATGTGAGTATAAAATAAATGGAATACTAAGGTAAGATATTGACACAACATCTCACTAAAGAGGAAAATTTGATATTCTTCTTGACCTTTTGACTTGTGAAATGCAGCTTAAAGCAAATGAAAATTTTGTATCAGTATTGTAACATTATATTCCCTATATATAGATGTAGAGAAAGCTGACCAGGAGCAGTTAGATCATGCTGAACTGACAACTAAGGATTCAGAGGAAGGCTCTTCATTTCTTAGTATCAAAAATGGTCTGTTAGAGAGGTTCCAAAAAATACGACGCAGTGGTAGGCTTGAAAAGAAGAGTATATTACGACCAACAAGACTGGTCGAGGTAATTTCATTTAATTCCTTATTACTTATGAAATTAGATTTTTTTTATGAGCTCATTATACACCCTCCCAAAAGTAAAAGGGGTATATGTAATTCATCATGTCTATCTGTCCATCTATCTGTCTATTTGTCTGTCCAAATACTCTCTATCTCTTTCACTGTCTGTCTCTCTCTCTCTCTCTTTTGAATCTCTCTCTCTCTCCCCCTCTCTCTCTTTCTCTCCCTCTCTCTCTCTCTCTCTCTCTCTCTCTCTCTCTCTCTCTCTCTCTCTCTCTCTCTCTCTCTCTCTCTCTCTCTCTCCCTTGAATCTCTCTCTCTGGAATCTCTCTCTCACTCTCTTCCCTCTTGAATCTCACTCTCTCTCTCTTGAATCTCTCTCTTGAATCTCTCTTGAATCTCTCACTCTTTCTCATATCAAGGTCATAAGTATGAAGAGGTGTATTTGGTTTAACCAAGGTTTTCACACAGACAACATACTGATGTATTATCTTTTCCTAGGTGAATGCCAATGATGAGGGTGCCTCTATGAGTGGTTATCTGAGTCGTTGGCAGAAAGGAAAGAAATGGAAGAGGTCCTGGTACCTAGTCAAGGATAAAGTTCTCTATACATTTAAAGCCACACAGGTAGGTATTTAACCCATTCCCACTCAAGAAAATTTTAGACTGGTCATAATTTGAAGGAAGTTGCACACAACAATTTCAAGTTGATGAAATTTTAAAAATCTTTGTCTTTGGGGACAGAAAACATTGTGGGTAATGAAGAAATTGCTTGGTATGAGGCAGATTGACACATTGGTTTAGTATTAGTCCTAGTTTTACAAGAGGCAGGAGTTATTTTATTTACTCTGGATAAAAATTTACAGTTCAAGGTCTTGGGTCAAAATCTGACTGACTCTCTTATCCAGACAAGAAAGTATTGGGTTGCTTTAATATAATTTTATACACTTGTTCAGTGTCATCCTAAGTTGTGCAAGAAACAGAAAATGATATCATTTGCCTAAATTTCAAGATCACAGTTAAGGGTCAAAGGTCAAAATTCAACCTGCAATTTCGCTGAAACCTTAAGCTAGACTTTGATGGAATTTCACAGATCAGTTTAATTTCATTCTTAGTTGTGCAGGGGAAAGTCAATAATTTATTTGCTGAAAGTTCAAGATCATAAGTCTAATTGGAAGCTATAAATAATAGGTTTTATATGGTTTCTTACTTCCTGTACTCTACCTATGTGAGAAAGTGTGTGCTCTCATTTAAAATAATTTTTATTCTCTAATTTGGAAATCAGTAGTTCAGAAAACTGAATTATCTAATGATCAGTTATTTTGAGCACTAAAATTACGGACAAGCTAAAATTTTGATCATCTTTCATTTGTAATTTTACTGATTAATGGATTTATGAAGGTAAGAAAGATGCAATTAAACATTGGATAGAACAATGTGGCCAACCAAAAGCTTTAGGACAGGTTATTATGAGGCAAATTACTCAGCTTTGACAAGAACATGCTTAACTAATTGTACATATATTGAGCCATTACCAGATGGCAGAATTTTAGACTGGTCCAAATTGAAAGGACTTGCAGACTACAATTTAAAGTTTTTGAAATTTTAGATTTTTCAGCTTTCTGGGTAGAAAACATTGTGTGAAATGAAGAAATTGTTTGTTACAAGCAATTTCTTCATTTTACACAATTTTTTCTAGGTTGTTTTTCTTGGGGGCATACTCATGTATATTATATTTTAGGACACTGCAGCTGCTGAGAGTATGGTTTTGCTAGGTTACGAAGTGTCTAGATTCACTGATGTAAGAATTCTTTCATTTCTTATATATTGTATTAATACTACTTAGTCAAATGACAAGAAGGTTGTGTAGAGACTAGCATCAGATTGCTTGTTCATGCAGGTGTTTTTTGTTTGTTTTTATTTAAGCTCTCCTGCGTACAACATGCACATTGTTTTTTGATCTTTGAATGTGTGGTATGTGGCATCAATGATTTTTTCTGTTAACACTCTAAAGGCCACGGTTTTCCAATAGAACATTCCCATAATAAAAAGGATTAATTCTTAAGTCCTTACGATTATTCTGGCCAAATTTCATGAAGACTAAGCCAAAACTATGCCCTCTATAATGTAAACAAGAAATTATCACTAATTTTCCTGTGTTTTCCAATAGAACTTTCCCATAATCAATTTGGTTCATCCTTATGACTTAACATTTTTTCTGGCAAAGTTTCATAAAGATTGTGCAAAAATTATGACCCCTAAAGTATAAACAAAGAAATTATTATCAAAGCTTCTTTGTTTACACTCTAGAAGCCACAGTTTTGCTCATTTTTAACTCACCTGAGCACAAAGTGCTCTGGGTGAGCTATTGTGATCATTCATCGCCCGTCCGTCCGTCTGTCCATCCATCTGTCCGTTCACAATTACAAAAAAATCTTCTCCTCTTAAAATAACCATGAAATTTCAACCCAACTTCACAGAAATGACCCTTAGGTCAGGCTCTTTCAGAATACTTCAAAGAAATGAAATCCATGAAGAACTTTGGTTGCCATGGCAATGGAGTGAAAAACTTAAAAAATCTACTCCTCCCAAACCATTAGGCCTAGAGCTTTGATATTTGGTATAAATAATCATCTATTGGCCCTCTACCAAATTTCTTCAAAGAATGATTGTATCTTGAAATTTAGCCCTTTTCTGTGCGATCCCAGATTTTACATAGAAATAAAGAAGGAAATCTTTAAAAATCTTCTTCTCCAAAGCCATAAGGCCTACAGCTTCAATATTTTGTATGTATCAACGTCTCAAAGAACAACTGCATCTTGAAAATTAGCCCTTTTCCTTGTGATCCCTGTTTTTCATAGAAATAAAGAAGGAAATCTTTAAAAATCTTCTTTTCCCAAACTATAAGGCCTAGAGCTTTTATATGTGATAGTAATCATCATCTATTGACCCTCTACCAAAATACTTCAAAGAATTAGTGTATCTTGAAAATTAGCCCTTTTCTGTGCAATCCCTGATTTTACAAAGAAATAAAGAAGGAATTTTTTGAAAATCTTCTCCCAAAAAATCATCATCTATTGACCCTTTACTAAAATGATTAGCTCAAAATGGTAGCATCTTCAATATACCTAGGATTAAATTAGAAAATCTTTAAAAAAATCTTTTCCAAAATAATTAGGTGTAAGGCTTTGATATTTTGTTTATATAGTATAGCCTTGAGCCATCATACTCAGGGGAGAGATATAGGACCATCATGACCCTCTTGTTTTTTATTGTTGGCCAGAATAATTGTTATGTCATAAGGATGAACAAATCAAAACTTAATTCAAATCTAAATGAATGATTTCATTGGACGACTGGTTATTTGATTGACAGCTGTGTTTTGTCAACTGCTTGGCAAAAAATATCCAAAAAGTCTTATCTTACTGCACCAAAGATTAAGCATTGAAAGGAGTGTTATTTTTTTGACGTTTCAGTTTTTTGAAGGGATAGAGGCAGACCTTCTATTCCAACTATCCCACAGTAATACAGCCCCTATAGTCTTCCGTACAGATAGTGGTACTGCTACAGAAAAGTAAGTATCTGTAATCAAAACATATTTTGATGGAAGAGCAAATAGAGTGATCACTGGCCTTCGACAAAGAGTTCAACTGAGAAATCAAATGATGTTAGTTTAAAAAATGTATGGCCTGGAATGTAAAATGTGAAATTACCTAAATGTTGTAACTACAGCTGTTATGTCATTTAAGTAGCTGAAACAACAAAATTGCTTGATACAAATTTTGGTGTTCGAATTTCACTTCTAGTCTGAACAATGATTTAATTGGTCAATTGATTTTTTGATTGACAGTGGTGATCCATCAATTCAGTGCAATGCTTAGAATTTGGAGGGATAGACAAAGACTGTTTATTTTAACTAGCCAACAGTTATACAGATCAGATAGTCTTTGTATAGATAGCTGTATGCTACAGATATAGAAGTAACCCAAAATATCTTGATGGTTAGGTAATATAGTGCCATTATGGACTCAATGTTTTGATTTTGAAGGGATAGAATCATATTTTTTTTTTTTTTTTTTTTAGTTTTTCATTCCTCAAATGTCTTGATATTTGTTCAGAAAGCTTATAATGGTCACAAGGGATCAAAAATAAGGTCACAAGTTAACATCAAGATATCATTTTGTGCTCTCTAGAGGCCACATATTTTGGTCTGTGTCTCGATATTGGGTAATATGTTTGTCTCCATATTTTAGCCAGGGCTTGATATTGGTTTTTAATTCAGTAACTTATTAATTAACCTAATTATTATTGAAAAAATTACAACAACAAAACCTACCTTTCAATGTACATTGAACTTTTCTGGCACAAAACTCCTTAAACTTTGTAAGAATGTCTTTTTGTTTCTGATTACTTATACAAGAGGTCACTTTTGGTGAAAATAAGGTCTATAGCCTATTATCGTTAGATCTGTTAGAAACCAAACATTACTAGTGCTTTAGGCTAAGTCTCCTCACTCTTGTTTGACCATTTCAGTAATTTGAAAAATTTGTATGTGTACAGTAATTGATTAATCATTTGCTGTTTTTCAAAATTTTAGACTTGTTCAATTGAAAAAAGTTGCAGACAGCAATTAAAAGCAACCAACCTACAGGGTAGAAAGTATTGTGGGACTAGAATAAGTGCTTGTTACAAGATTTTTTTTCTTTTCTCACAATGTTTACTTATGTATAAAATCACAGGGATGTAAAAAATCAGGAATTGTACTGAAAACAGTAAAACTTATGTCAAAAGTTTCATGACTGCCTAAATGGCCGAGTAGTATAGATGCTTGAATCATTATCTGAAGGTCAAGGGTTTGAGTCCCATCGTCAACCAGATGTGTTCATTGGCAAGACACTTAACAGCCAGCTTCAGTCTACCCAGCTGTAAAATTGGGTAGCAGTGGGTTTAAGCCACTGTCTCTCTTTCAGGGAAGTGAAATCATCTGGATTGTGAATGTTTGAGAGCGACTCCATAAGCTTTAAGCTTTCGTCGCAGTTTAATTAAATAAAATTAGCATAAACTAAAAGCTTCAGAATTCGTTCACAAAAATGTTTGTGCAAATAGAAAGAATCTGTTCAACTTACTGAATAACTAATGTTACATTACTCTAGTAAAATGGTATAATTATAGAAACGTGGAAAAAACCAAGTTCCTAAATTGTTTAACTTACTTCATATAATTTTGTGTATTTCAGATGGGTTACTGTGATGAGGGAATCTTCTGTGACATAACTAAAGCATTTGACAGAACTATTCAACATAGATTTTCAACATACACTACTCAACATCGATTTTCAACATACACTTTCTAAAATCATCAAAGTAATAAAGTTTCCTAGGACAGAAAAATTAATTGACTGTTTTTATCTTAACCCATTACTAGGCAACAAAATTTTAGACTGGTCCAAATTTATATTACAGATGACAATTTCAAGTTCATGAATTTAATTTTTTTTCCTCTTAGGGAAGAAAACACCATGGAAAATTAAATTGAATGTTGATTTTGCACATTGTTTTCCAAAGCTTTTATCTGGATGATCATTAAAAGGCGGGCCTCTCCGAATATATTGATGGTTGGAAAATATGGTTACTTAAGCTTGCATTCCCTCTAGTTAAGCTGTCTTGATTGTGATATTGATATTCCATACCTACCTACCATATTGTGTTTTCAATGTATTAACAATGACAATGTTCTAAGATCATCACACACCCATCTTAGTCCATTTTAGCTTGGCTGTTCTTGGAGAAAATCTGGGGTAATTATAGCCTTACCATTGACAAAAAATGTTGACATTTTGTAAATCTTTGAAGGCATTGGTTAACACTTTTGATAAATGTTTACTCTCAAAAGAGCAACCACCTTCATCAAGGCTAGTAACTCTAAATGCATTTTTGTAAGAATTATGTCTCTCTATCCACTTAGATTTTCATCCACTTTCCACCTTCAACTGTCAAGTGTCAGGTACCAATTACTCTTTCTTAACCCATTACCAGATGACAGAATTTAAGACTGGTCCAAATTGAAAGAAATTAGAAAAGACAATCTTCAGCTGATTAAATTTTAAAACTCTTTATCTTTTGGAGTAGAAAACATTGTGAATAATTAAGATAGTGCTTGTTATGAGCAATTTCTTCATTTTCCACAATGATTTCCAATGCCATTTTACTTAAGGGGTGTCAAAAAGCATATTGTTGGAGTGTGTTAATCACATGTATTAATTGTGCATTTATATTTGCATTTATCATATTTTGTTAAATTCCTAGTTTTGACTCAATATCAGAGAAGTCAACATAATGATATCAATGGTTTTAGTGCAAAGATTTTAAAGAAATATTTCCTTAAGAATATCAACCCATTTCACATAATGATGCTTCTGACTACCTTAAGAAGTATGAAATTCGAAACCTCAAAATTCAATTTCTCAATATTTTCAACCCTATTTTGCACTTATTTTCCAAGTTTAGTGTTATTTGAAATTTCATCTGGAACTTCTTTCAATTTAGACCAGTCTAGAATTTCAATGACTGTTAGTAGACAGGTAATGCCGTTTCATAGTTTGCATTTTTATAACCTACTTTGTTCAATAGGTGGCATGACATTTTCAAATTTCCATCGATGTTTTTCTAAATCAGAGAGAATCATACATCTGATACAAAACATTTAGGTAAAAATTATATTACAGTCACAATTTTAATCTTGCAATGTACATGTACATGTATTTATATATTATGAATCAATTGTTATATGATTGTGCAATACATTTATAAATGATCTTTAGCAAAAGTTGACTTATATTTTTTACCAACCAATATTCTGATGAAGGACTGGCGAAGGTGAAGGAACATTCTTGCAAGCAGAATTATATCAGCCGTCTATGTGTTATTCAAGTAATTTTGTGTCACCAACTCCTCCCACAATTTTACTTCAAAGGTAATAAAACTCAATACATGCAATGATCACATGTTGAAGTCTCAAGTCCCCCGGCAGAAGAATTATCTCCCCTAGAACTTAGAGACTTTTTCATATCTTACATGTTTAGTAAAAAAGGCTCTTGCAGGGTTATTAACCCTTTCTTGTTTTTGAAATCTAAGACTGGTCCAAACTGAAAGAAGTTGCAGACGACAATGAAAACTGGATTCAATTTCAAATGAAACCATCCTATGTGGTAGAAAATATTGTGGAAAAAGGAGAAATTGCTACAAGCAATTTCTTCTTTTCGCACAATGTTTTCTCAAGTATAAAACCACAGTGACCTCCTGTGACAAGTTCTAGTTGCAGAAAGATTTGTTTCTTTACCACTTTATTGTTTTCCTGCTAAGTTCACTCACATGCTCCTTTAGTGTCATCAGTACTTGACTGGTGCTCTCAATTGTTAAGTTCAACCTGTTCCTGTACAAACCCGTAATTTTAGGTTGGTATGATTTTATACTTGCGAAAAACATTGTGGAAAAAGAAGAAATTGCTTGTAACAAGCAAATTTTTTTATCCCACAATATTTTCTACCATATAGGAAGGGGGTTATTTCAAATTGCATACAATTTTCATTGTCATCTGCAACCTCTTTCAATTTGAACCAGTCTAAAATATCAAAAAACGGGAAGAAAGGGTTAAATCCTTTCACAAACAATCCCTGAATTTTCCATCCATGTCAAATTACATTTAAGAACTGTTTTTGGAAAAGGAAGAAATTGCTTATAGCAAGCATTTTCTTCTTTCAACAAAACATATTCTATCATATAGGATTAATACTCTTTATATCGCACCTAATTTATAATATTGTCTGCTGCCCCTTTGAATTTTGGAAAGTCTAAATCTTTTCAGACAAGTCTAGATTTAAAGAAGTTACAGACAACAGACAAAATATGCTTTAATTAAAATAAACTAAAGACCATGCATAGTAGGAAACTATTCACTCTTTTCCTACAATATTTTACACGGTTGAATACAGGATTGTGTGGTAAGGCTTTAAAGATATAGGAATGTTAGCAGCTGCCCTGCATAGAATTTAATCTATGCTCCTAGATTAATCTACAGCCGTTTGTCGACCACACTAACGACATAGTCTCTGTGGAGATCTTATTGAAATGGAGTTCAGACATTTTGCTTCCAATAATAGCATCCCTACTAACTATACAAACTCCATTACCAGACGACAACATTTTAGGTTGGTTCAAATTCAAAAAACTTGCAGATGACTAAAAAGCTTTGTCTTTTGGTTAAGAAAATATGGTGGAAAATTAAGAATTCGCTTGTAAAAAGCAATTTCTCGATTTTCAATTATTAGTTTACCGACTATAATTCGTATTAACTCTAGAAAATTGTTTTGATGGCATTCTTTGTTAATGCTCGGCATCCATGCTAGTAATATTCTTTAGGGTATTACTAAACCTTCCAGGGTGGATGCCCAGTCTGAAACCTAGAATTAAGGCCACAGCAAGGTCAAAGGTCAAATAGGTGCGCTTTCATATTATAATCGTCATTGTGATATTTTCAATTGCTATACATATTGTATTATTAATTCTAATTGTGCTAAATTTTCTGAAAACTGCATTACAGACAATATTTTATTGAAAAGACAACTTTTTATGCCCTCGCGTCGATAGATCGGGGGCATAATGTTTTACCGGTGTCCGTCTGTCTGTCTGTCTGCAAAACTTAACCTGCCAACTAAACATTTTCCTTTAACTTCAACCATGATTAAGTTACAATGATAATATTGGGTATGTAGATAGGTCTCAACAAGGCGCAACTCGGGAAGGTCATTTCATCAAGGTCAAGGTCAAAATCTTAACTCTTTTCCCTAAAACCTTACTCAAAAACTTAACCTGCCAACTAAACATTTTCCTATAACTTCATCCCTAATTAAGTTACACTGATAATATTTAGTATGTAGATAGGTCTCAACAAGGCACAACTCGGGAAGGTAATTTTATCAAGGTCAATGTCAAAATTTTAACCCTTTTCCCTAAAACGTTACTCAAAAACTTAACCTGCCAACTAAACATTTTCCTTTAACTTCATCCCTAATTAAGTTACAATGCTAATATTGGTATGTAGATAGGTCTCAACAAGGCGCAACTGGGGAAGGTCATTTCATCAAGGTCAAGGTAAAATTTTAACCCTTTTCCCTAAAACAAAGAAAAAGAAGAGGTGTTTGTGAAAAACCATGCCCACGAAACAGAGATTCTTTAGAAACGGATGATTTTTTTTATTGCGTTAAAGCTTTGAATTTGTATCAACACTGGTTTTAAATTCTTTTAATATTAACCCATTACCAGACCGCATTACTTTAGACTGGTCCTAATTGAAAGAAGTTGCAGAGGACTATTTAAATTTTATGAAATTTTGGATTCTTTCAGATTTCTGGGTAGAAAACATTGTGGAAATGAAGAATTTGCTTGTGACAAGTAATTTCTTCATTTTCCACAATGTCTTCCGAACATTCCTGGGGGACGTCTTAAAGCGTCACTGAGTGGGAATGGATTAAGAAGAGTTCTAGACGTCTGTTCAATAGTTTTGTTATTAGCCTCTATAAAGGAAAATGACACTTATTTATTTACCCTGTGCACACTGCTAGCCACTGTACCAGTAAATACAGCGCTAAAAAGAGACAATTTGAATGTATTTGTATATTGGACGCTTGGCCACGTGCACTCTTTCTACATTACAAACCATCTCACTTTCTTGAAGTCAAAAGATTTTTATATTCTGATTTCCACTGGCCCAGACAGTAGACACTTTTAAAAAGTCTCCTACAAGCATGTTTCTGAAAGTAGTCACATATGGACATTTATTAGAAGGTGTGTGGTAATACAAGCTGTATATCAGAAACTGTAACATGTATTTGACAATTGTATGAAGCATTGTGTTTCATCATGTTTACTGACGGTATTGTGTTATTTATTTGTTTTGCATTGCGTCGGGGCGCTTTTTAGCAGATATATGGTAAATTTTTCCCTGTAAATATCAATTGAGGGGCTGAGGAAAGCATTGGTTTCATTTTTATCCTCCGCCGTTTCGGCGAAGGGGATATAGTAATGATCTCTGTCCGTCATTCTGTCCTCCGTCATTCTGTCACTAATCTTGTCCAGAGCATATCTCCTATAGTATAAATGCTATCAACTTGAAACTTCATAGGTGGATAAAGCTCATTGAGGAAAAGTGCACTGCATAAGAACCACAACTCTTGCTTGCATAATTTTGGAGTTATTGCCCTTTGCTATTTTAAAGGCTTAGATTTTGTCCTAGGCATATCTCTGAAAGTATCATAGCTATCTACTTGAAACTTTATAGGTGGATAGATCTCATTGAGGAGAAGTGCAGTGTACAAGAACCACAACTCTTAATTTTTAACGGTTTCAAGTGATATGGGTCAAAGACTTAGATTTTGTCTGGGGCATATCTCCTAAAGTATAAATACTTTCAACTTAAAAATTCATAGGTAGATAGATCTCATTATTAGGGAAAAGTGCAGTGCACAAAAAACACAACTCTTGCTTGCATTATTTTGGAGTTATTGGCTTCAGTTTACTATCAAGCTTTTACAGCGGGGGATGGCCATGTCCGACATGGCTCTTGTTACTTATTTGCATTTGATTTTGTTCCTATTTTCATAATATTAAAGTTGAAAATAATGTACAATGAACATCAGTTGCATGTATTTGTAAGTTTCACACATTTGAACGTACTTTACCCGTGACCTCATTCTGACCTGAAATTCGAAACAGACACTAAGCAAGCATTGCTTGAAGTAGTCTAGAATAGCTACCTTCAGTTACATGAATGCCTTGGATAATATGTATGTAATAACAAACCTTTTACTCATGTTCAATCAAAGTTTTGTTAAGTATTGTGCTTCATTTTGTTATTGGCCATAGCGTTTTTTTTAGCATAAATATAGTAAAATTCTGTTTGAAAATGACAATATAGGCTCTAGGGTAAGCCTCTGTTCATTCCTGATTCAATTTATTTGATTTCGTTCACATTGCTTTCATTATGTGTTGACGCAAATAAATTTGCTTTAGCTACAAGCCATTTTTTCTTGATTTTTTGAACTCATTGACCTTTGACCTCACTGTGACCTTAAATAAAAAAATCACGCTGGGCATCCACCCCTATCTTGTTTGTAATAGTCTAAGGAACAATTCTAGCATGGATGCCGAGCATTAACAAAAAATGCCATCAGGAGTCATCGTAGGATTTAAGGGAGGCAGACTATATGTTTTTCAAGGCTCTATTCTGGAGGGGCGTAAACAAGATTGTGTCGGAATGAATTACAAAAAATTGTCTAATCTGCTTTTTCAAATATCATCTTTTTAGAAGGTATAAGGTAGACCTTAATTGATAAAGCTTGAAGTAATTTATAAATAAAAGCCAATATGTGGTTTTGGAGAAAATAGTTTTCAAAGATTTTATACCACTTTGATTTATATGAATCTCTTCAAATCCAGAACATTGAGCCCATAGAGTTTACTCCTTTTTGTTTCATGGCATTTTCTTCGTATGATTATTCCTGCGATGTTTAATTGAAACCAACTCAGAAGTTTGTGAGGAAACATATTTACACAAAAAGTTTACGATAGGACAAAAGAATACATATTTCTAAGTATATATTTTCAAAATAAACAGTTTAGGATGAGAGGAACGACAGCACAACATACACATGTCTATGGCAATGGCCTCATTTACTCTCGATTATTTGGATTAACCCTATACTAAATTTCAACATTTTAGACCTGCCCAAATGCGATGGTTTTGTATACGACAATTTAAAGTAGATTTTATTTGTAAACTAATCATTCTTTATGATAGAAAATATTGTTGAAAAAGAAGAAATTGCTATTTACAAACAATTTCATCTTTTCCACAATGGATTATCTAGTATTAAAACACAGGATGTTAAAAAACAGGGATTGAAAACAGAAAAGCGTTTTAGTAAAGTATCAACATTTTTAAGTGGGGGCTATGCTACCTCCACTCACAAACAAGAGTGGGGTAGTCACAATATACGCCGCGAATTAGCAACGACAAAAATGCCCCCTTTTCTGTGACATACCCTTCAGGGCGAAACCCCGACAATATGCCCAAGGTCAGGTGACGAAGAACATTCTGTGAAAAATTCATTCAAATTTGTCAATAAATGTAGGAGGAGATTTGAAAACAAGAAATTTTCCTTTAATCCCCCTTTTTCTGTGACGCAGCTTAAAATGGTGAAACCCTGATAATATGTGCAAGGTCGGGTGACTACGAACATTATGTGAAAATTTCATTCACTTTCGTTTTTAAATGTAGGAGATGTGTTAACAAGAAATTGAACGGACGGATAGACGGAGAAGATGATACCAATATTACCACCTTCGTAAAATGCACATATGAAAAAGTCTATGCAGTCTATATATGAAATTGTTTGTCTTTTCTAAACAACAAAAATGGGATGAGATAACAATATGAGTCGTCATTGTGTACTCTGATTATTATTTCGCACTGGATTAGTATGTGGCATCCAAACTCCCTCTGGTTTAATGGGTGTTGACCGTCTGATGATTGTCTGAAAAAAAGAACAATCAAAACACGGTGTTCGTTGAGTGTCTACCTGACATCAATATTGAAAGAATACCATAAAATAGAAAACAAATTGTTAGTGGTCGACCTAAACGTTGTATCTACAGTTTGACTAGGTTGTAGTGCGACATTTATGAGGCCCACACATGAAAATGTTAAAAGTATTGTGTGGAGGGGGTCTACATTTCATTACTAGATTGTTCAAATGTTCGGGTTTTTTTTATTGATATCGACGTTCCATCTGTTATCTCCCAAGCAAATGGTAACGTCTTGGAAATTGTGAATTACCGGGAACAAATACTTGATATGTGATTTTTTTTTTTCAATCAATTTTATACATCATTGCCGGACTGCCAATTACGCTATAACTACAGGATGAATTATCTGGAGTTACGGCTGTTTGGAAGCACACCAACGAATAGTGTTCCTAAGTGTGTCTTAGATCAAGAGTCTGTCGTGAATACCATTTTTGGAACACAAAAAGAAACAAAGATTATAGAGTCAAAAACATCACAGTATCAACTACATTCAAGTAAAGATGTGTACATTATTTACAAGACTTTCACTTCATCTGTTATCGGCGATGGCCTATCGTCGTGTACCCTGAAATTATACAATATATGCTGTTACTTGTTCGTCGAAAAAAAACCCAACTTTTCTTTACAAATGAAATTCTTTGTATTAAAACTTAGAGATTTGCCAAGATGAACACGTAATATAATGTCTAAGTCTTGAAGAATCAAGCTGATAAATCAAACGGTTTACCTATATTTGGAATTTTTACGCACATTTTTAAATACGTTCATTAACCATTAGCTCTTGGTGACATGTAAATCTTTTGAATTAAAAAAAAAATCTTTGACGAACAAGCTTGTGGCATATTTATGTATAATTACTGAGTTCTTACGCATGATTAAATCAGATTAGCAAATAAAACAAAATACTTCTTAAATTTATGTTGTCCCTTTTCTGTTCAGAACATTAAACATGAATGTTTCATAAAAAGAAATATTGTATTATATGAATATGAGAAATCGGAGCAACGTCGGAAAATCCTATGGACAAAATGTACACTAAGTATTTAGGTTTCGTTTTGAATAATCAAAGCTTATATCGCTTCAGAATCCCCATAAATGTGTATCATATAAAGGGGATAAATAGCTATGATTATATTTGGATTTTTACAACAGAATCAGTTATTGTAGTTTAAAACGTAAAAAGCGCAGATAACTTCTATGTAGCGCAAAAATATTTTTCAAAAATGATGTGTTGAGCTTGTCGTTAAATTGCCATAAATCGGTATTTGATGCCAGAATATGTTGCACTTGGGTGTTTAAATTTTCTTGGAGCTATATAAAAAACTTACGGGGTATTAATTGTTAAATGTCTAATGTTGTCAAAAAGGTGGTTTGAATTTTCTTAGAGCGGCCAATTCATTCATCATGATTGTAAATGTGTGATTCCCTTTTTTTAAATCTAAGGAAAAACTCTACTAAAAAAGGAGATATTCTCTAAAGTGACAATAAAGTGACAATATATGTTGCCTTACGAATCTTAATAATTGAAAGGTGATTCTTTTATTCTAAAGTAATTTATTTTGACTGATAAATGTTTCACGTTGTGTTTTGGGTGACCTGAATTTATGATGATTGATTTATTTGAAATATTTATACCCAAGTTCGTTACAAAACCTTAGCATTGTATTGATTATATATGTATACATTTATAAATTCTGACACTTGTGTTGAACCTTAAGCCAAATGAGATGCACTATATACTGTTAAACTCCTCAAAATTAAAGTATCTCATAAAGAGAAATAATCCGATCTGTATCATGGAGACATACAGGAACATAAATCCATTAATTATTTCATGAGTAAAATTTGGTTTGTCGGTTGTGAAGTTATAAAGTCTTTTTCCGTAATCTCAAATGTACAAATTTTCCACTTACATTTCTCCACTGTGACACATACGAACCATCCGCTGATACAACAGCAGGTCGACAACACCAACAACCCAGATGGTCTGTATCATCCATCGGTCTCCGCAATGAGCCCACTCCTAGTATGTTACCGGTCCAACAACTGAAATGAAATAAGTACCCGAAAATCAGAAAATCGGCGTACATGTATTTTCTCAATGGTTGTGTCGTCTTATTTTTAACATACAGCTTGACCCTTTCCTGTTTTTCAACATTTTTGCCCTGTCCAAATTCAAAGGTTTTGCAGACGACGATTCAAAATTGATTTTATCTGAAAAATAATCATTCTGTAGAGTAGAAAAAATTGTGGAAAAAGAAGAAATTGCTTGTAACAAGCAATTTCTTCTTTTTCCGCAATGTTTTCTTAAGTATAAAAACAAGGGAACGTAAAAAATCAGGGTTTGAATAGGAAAGGGTTAAGTAACGATCCTCACTTGCTTGAAACTCATTTAGTTTTCTTTGCTACTATTTCATCAAGGGGGTGTCGAATTTTTATTCAATTAAAATACATGATCAGGACCAGGTTAAATGGACATGTGACATTTCCAACCATTATACGTGTGTGAAGCGGGCATATTTAGTCACTTGGTTAATCACATAGTACGTGTAGAATATTTACTAGTTGTCTAGTATCCATCTGTAAAGCGCAAACTGAAGATTCCGATCAGACTATGTGGGTGCACAGGCTGATCTGAATCTTTACTAAGTGCCTAGGTAAAATTGTTTGAAATGTCAAGCACAAGCTCAAGTATTTATAAATTGTCATTTAACACTTTCCTGTAGAATTACTTGTTTTCACTGCCCACATATTTTTAGCTCGGCTGTATTCGGAGAAAACTGCGGGTACCGTTATAGCCTTTTTATCGCCTGTATCGGTGTCGTCGTGGTATTGCCGAATACATTTACTTAAAACCTGGAGAATATGTTCACAGTCAAAAGAACTACTTACACTGTTAAAGGAGATAACTTGAAATTCATTTTGTAAAAATCATGACTCTGCACTTAATTTCGTTATTAACTATAAAGCCGAGCGTAAGACGACCTTGGGCAGTTCTCTCGTTTTACTTGGGAAAAGAATGTGCTGCGTGTAACAAGCTATTTCATTTTCGCCTACAATGTTTTCTATATTTTTCTCATTCTACAGTCACTTTGTTTTGTTTCATGCTTCTTAGTTTAGTTTAAAATTTTGTCATTTTGGGAATGGTTTAACCAATTTTGCAACATGCATTTTTTCATTTTCTAACCATAAAGTTGAAAAAAAAAAAACGAAATTGTCGTCTGCAACTGCTTTCAATGTGGAATGGCCTAAAATTTTGTCGTTTTGAAAAGGGTTTAAAGGACAAACCGAACAATAGATATAAAACATACTGTCCACTTACCCACATAATCTCATACAACACAAAGTTAGACATGTCAGTAGTAACAGAGCTGCAGTAACGGCCGTTATACCAAGAACAACCTGTAACCAGAGTGGGACTGAAAAACAGAATAGAAAGAAACCTAATTACACTTGTCCAGGAATCCGCTTCACGGCTTCATAAAGTGCGATTTAGTCTTTAGTTTAATGTATTAATGAGAAAAAAACAACACCAGCAAAAATAATAATAATATTTTTTGAAAAATAAGGAACATTCACTACATTTCATAGATATATCTATGCATGCATTTCTAAATCAAATCAGGTATTGAAGGCAAGTCATGCACCGAAGGGAATTGTCCTTCGATTTTTCCCATAAATGTTATTTATATATTTGGGTCGGTAAAAAGAAAATCTCTAACCCATTACTGAACAAATCTGCATTTTACATGTCGAAAAATAGCTTTGAAATAAACATTTTGAGAAAATGAGAAACTAGAAATTGTGCGTTTCATGCTATACTCGTTTTATCACATTGTTTTGTGAGGCTCTTATTATCATTATCTTAAGCCACTCTGAATCGTCGTCTGCAATCTCAATGAATTCGAACCAGTCTAAAATAATTGGTTAATCCTTTCCCACGCAATGATGCTTTTTGGCTCCTCTCAAGAAAAGCGATTGGGAAAACATTGTGGATAATAATGAAACTGCTTTGTTTAGGAATTTCTTAATTTTCAACAATGTCTTCTACCCAGGGTAAAAAAAATCTAAAATTTCATAAACCATTGTCGTCTGCAACTTTCTTGAATTTGGACGAGTCTAAAATTTTGTCGTCTGGTAATTGGTTAAATACCATAAAAAACTCACCTTCTTCCCTGTAGAGATACAAGTCAGGATAAGGGGATTGGGTTGTCATATTGTAGTGCTGCGAAATGAATAAAATCTGTCAACCAAAAAGGTTACCTTCCGGATGTTACGTAAAACAAATACTTGAAAAAATCGACCAACCAGAATTCTACCACAGGTCGAATAAAACAGTTATATAGTAACTTAGAGTAGTAATTTTATATTCAGAAAATCGTCATAGACCGAAAAGTATTGACCCTGGTCAGTCAGACAGGACCGATCGGCTCAGGAGTCCTTTTTCGCCTTGAAAAATGAAAGTCAGTTGTGAACAATGAACCATTTGTTTTAACTTTCCATCTTAGTCTCTGCACTCTGCTAGTATTCTAGAACTCTTAACTTCCCTATCTTTTGATGATTAACCAATTCACAGTCCCGCTTTTTGATGCCCCTCAAGAGAATTGATTTGGAAAGTATCGTGAAGAAACTAGAAACTGCTGTTGAGAAGCAATTTCTTCATTATCTATATTGCCCTAAAAGACAAAGATTTTTAGAATTCCATCAACTAAAAATGTCGTCTGCAGCTTCTTTGAATTTGGAACAGTCTAAAATTTTGTCGTCTTGAAATGGATAAATATCGAGGATTAAATATGTTTCAACTTGAAAGCAAATTCTTTTAAAGTGGAGTAATTCTACTCCCATTTTAAAATGATGTATATGGTGAAATAAGTAATCACGTTGCAGTTAAAATGATTTTAAGAAGAGGATAGGATGTCTCGGTAGCGCAGTTAGTAAGGGCGTCGGACATTGCAGGGCTAGGCGGCGTTATCCGTGTTGGTTCGAACCCCTCAAGAATAAAACATAATTCTCTAAAAAACTGAATTCAATATATATCAATAGCATTTCAGAAGTTGATACCGTATCGGGGGGAAAATACAAAAACACAGTATTTGGACCTTGTGATTTGCCCAAGAAATTTAGAATACGCCTTTTAATTGTCAATCTGGCTGTGAATAATTCCGAATTATAACAAAAACTTACCTTTGAGTTATCCCCAAATTATAAACAACATTCCGCCATTTTAGGTTGTGAATTATATATAAGTCATCTCTAGGCGCCCAACCTTCAGGTTGACTGGTGCGCTGTGGCATTGGAACAAACCTATCTTATCGCAATGTATGTACCATGGACTAATGAATGAGAAAATTATCAACGCGGATTGAATGGATAAATAAATAATACATAAAAGGGGGTTGCAGGGTAAACAGAAGAATGTAATTTATACGTACGCTAATATGTTGTAAATGCAGATAGGACTGTTTCGCATTCTATGTTAAAAACTCCAGTCGCAATTTATCGTGACACTAATTTGTACCTTAACCCATCTCAACATAATCCCGCTGTTGGACGCTCCCTTAGAAATAAGCTTTTTGTAATCTCGTTGGAGACTATAAATCTTTTTTTTTTTTTTTTTTGAAGGGGGGGATTATATTGTCTATGTCACGGCGTCACATAAATCTCGGATAAAACAAACACACACACGCACAAACTAAGCCTGGCTGTCATTTGTCATGGCACAGTTACGGCCTCACGGCGCTTTTTTACAGGGATACCAGTACATATGATGCTACAGGACCTCGAAAATAATACGATGTACTCTTTACTAAATTCTAAGTTAAATCAGGAATAAAAACTAATGTATTATTCATAGAATTTACAAAAAAATTCGTTTTGCACACCAACAACTCCTAATGAACTCCTCTGCCAAGTTTGAAGTGAATCACACAGAAAATATAGGAGGATTTGTGCGGACTAGCATTTTTATGTCAAACAGGGAGTAATAACTCATTAATTATTGATTAAGGATTCACAAAATTCGCGCCTTGCACATCTACAACTTCTACTGAACACTTCTGCCAAGTATAAACCAGACTAAAAGTCTAGGAGGAGATGTCCGAGCAAGCTATTCAAATTGAAAGGGGTTGAAGAAGACATTTTAGTGGATGAAATTTGAGATTTTATCAACTCTCTTGATGGAAAACACCGAAAAAAAATGAAGAAATTGCTTGTTGCAAGCAATTTCTTCATTTTCCACATTGTTTTCCCTATTTTTTTTTCTTGTGGGTTAAGTTGCTTCTCGTAAGATAAATGTTAATATTTTGTGAGAGTGACAAAGAGATAGTATGACGTTCATACGAACAAAGATAACGATGAATCAATGCATAATGATCTTTAGATAAAAAATAAAATATTATAGAATACATGGTTTAACGAGGAAATAGCAGCTGAAATCGAAATGTTCTACTTTCACATTTTTTCCTTCCATAATTTGAAATCATAAATACAGAATTGTTTAACCGATTACCGGCCACTTGACTAAAGTTTAGACTGGTCAACATTTTAAAGAAGTTACAGACGACAATTTTGAGTTTTGAAATATCTCTTTTTTTTTCAAAGGAAGAAAATATCATGAGAAATAAAGAAATTACTTTTACAAGCATTTTCTTTATTGCAATACTATCTTCTGGAGGGTCGTAAAAAGCGATATTTTGTAGGAATTGTCTAAGGTAGAAGGTAAACTTTGTCTGAACAAGCGTCTTGAATTTCGGTTTTCATGTAGTTGAGGCTCCCAGTAAGGTCCGCCAGTCCCAACACTGATCTGTCTTTCGATAAAAGGGCTTTCTGAAAAGAACGTTTTCAATAATTCAGTCAGATTTATTTATTAGTAAAAATAGAATGGTTACAATTTTGTAACTCAGTCATTATTGTGACGTAACAATGTCTACACTTATAAATGGAGAAGAAACGAGGCACTAGATAACCTATCCCCGGCGGCGGCACATATCCTTTCCAGGTCTCTTACCAAAGGGTGGATAATCGTAAACCAAAGTAGGATAGCAGTTGAGGCAATGAAAGGATATGATGGTAGTGCTGCTGCAAGATATACCAGGAATCCATTGTTAGGTGCTCCAGGCGCCGCGACATGACTGAAAAACTGATAAAAGCGGCGTGAAACTCCAAACAAACTAGAAAACCCGCTTGGAATTCAACGTCGCCTATTTCAAATGAAACATTTGTAACCGTAACGAAAATGGGATTTCCTGGGTTTTCCATAAAAAGCATGATTAGAAAAAAAAAATTGGTCAAGCAGGGGTCAACCAGAGGTCAAATTCCGGAATAAATCATAAATATATAGTAAGGTAGAATAATCATTCTAGATTAAGAAAATCGTCAAAGTGCGAGAAATATAGACCCTTGTCCGCTTGCACAGCCGGTACAATCTGATCAGAATCGATACTTTTTGCACTTCCCGGGAAGTCCCGTTGACGGCTAACATATTATCGGTGGGCGAGAAAAATGTCGTAAATACAATATTTATTCCAGATATATTTACAACATTTTGCTCGCACACCATCGATATCAAATGAGTATTATGCCAAATTAAAAAGTCGACAAAGAAACTTAGTGATGCTATCAATTGAAACATCAGCTGTGTTTGGCTTATTAACATTAGATTACTAATCTATCATGGCAATTTTACCTCAAACAAGTCTTTTCCAACTGCCCCAAGATTCAACAAGTTTTTATCAATTTCTGACATTCTATACACAAAACAACCAGAACTTGTGACTATTACAGCCTTCATCTGTAGTAAATGGAAACGAATATCATTACTTAGTTGCTTCACGTTTCAAAACAAGTAATTCTACGATAACTAGGTTTAGATAATCTTAAAAAGAGGTAGAAATTATAATATTTTTTGCATCGACAAACTCTGGGCAAAAGGACATATTCATAAATTTAATTTTGTATCTGACTAAACGTAAGCTTATTAATAAATCCTATAATAGTATGGCGTTTGGCGTCCTGAGTCTGCACGCAACACAATTACACGGTGGACTTTCATGAACTGTTCTTGAGTGTTTTTTTTTTATTATTATTATAATTATTAAGTTTCATTTCAAGATCGATGTTTAGCAGATTTGACACTCGATGAAAATCGTCAATAGAAATGTTATCTGGAGATTGTTGGTGAAAAGATAAGTTTCCCAAACCCGATTGATGATTCTGGGTTTGGTGATGTTCTGTGGTCTAGTTTTGACCAGTGCAGGCTAATTAACGGATATCGCGATGTCATTCTATGGACACACGAGACCGAAGCTTGGTTGGATGGTGTAATTTGAAACCATGCTTCTATTAGGAGACGAGGAACTAATTTGACATCCTTGTCAAACCTCAGTTTGACCGTGTAAGAATATAGTAGCAAGACTGACGATAACTCACTTAATCCATTCCAGCACAATCCCTCATTTGCACACACATATTTGGAAAACAATTAGGAAAATGCAGACATTACTTGTGTAGAGCAATGTCTTCATTGGAAGGATTCAAAATGAAGTTTGTTGAGATTAGTTAGCATCATTAGCGTCACAGTTTAAATTCAGATACAAACACTTGTACGTACACTAAGGGTTTTATCATACATTATGATCGGTGTTGTAGTAGTCGACTCTATTGGAGTGGCTAAGCCTCCAATTGTTGATGTTATTGGTAATTTGGGTCTGCCTGTGGTCAGCAAGGTGGGTCTCCCCGTGGTCGTTAAGGTGGGTCTACCTGTGGTCGGCAAGGAAGACGCTCTTGATATAGAAGACTGGAAAATGTCAATTCAAACCGCTTTTTAGCTATCAAAGCGTCAGCTTTGACAGCTCAAGTTAACAGAGAAAATTGTGAGGTCTTCTCAAAGTTCAGCGAGTGCAAACTCCCACTGGAGGCTTAACCATTTCACATTCAATTCCGCTGTTGAAACATCTCAAGAAAAAAGGCATATTGGAACACATTGTTGACAATAAAGATATTGCTTGTAACAAGCTATTTCTTTAACGTCTACAATGTTTTCTACCCAGCAAGAGAATGACTTCTAAGTTAAACGAATTTTAAATTGTCGTCTGCAACTTCTTTCAATTTGAACCAGTCTAAGATTTTGTTATGTTGTTATGGGTTAACTCCTGGGTAACTTTAACCTCGTTTATTTATACCATGATAAAGAAGGCAAAGAAGATTAGTTAACAAACCTATGCTTTGCAAGCTTACATGTGTAATCAGCCTGTGCATTGAAAGAATTACGCTGTTATTTTGAAGACCCTGGATTGCCATTTGTTCTTTAACTTATCAAGTATTTACAGGCCGTTACAAAACTGAAAATTGAAACCCATTTCCATACAATCACGCTTTTTGGTGCCCCCCCCCCAAAGAAAAAAAATCTCATGATATCATTGTGAAGAATGAAGAAATTGCTTATATCCAGCAGTTTTCTTCTTAACCCACAATGTTTCTAAAAAAATATATCAACTGAAAAATATCGTCTGCAAAAACTTTGAATTTGGACAAGTCCAAATGTTGTCGTACGGTAATCGGGGTTAACGCAGTCAGTTTTAAAGAAATTGACCCTTTTCTCTGTTTTTCCCGTATCAGACAGAATGTTTATTCTAATTGGACAATAATATTGGAATCAATTTTTTTTTCATGACCTTATATATTATGTTGAAAAAAAAAAAAATACAAACCCAAAAGTAACGGGCAATTTTGACAATTTAATAGTCAGTTTTAAAAGTGGGTATATTCTTTTAAATACTCATAGAAACAGCTGTGCAGGGAGGGTCATCTCAAAAAATGGGTTAAACAGTCAAAGGGAAAAGGGATCATGCCATGCTGAAATTTATAATTTTGGATGTATGAATTGATGATCATCAATGTAAAGTCTACCGAGCTATAAGCGAATATGTTATAACAGTCGTCTATGGAAAATGAGTTACTTCCCTTCGATCTTAATAAAAAGAGTGGCTTTAACTTAGATAATGCCACGATAGAAATTTATGGTATAAATTAATTACACTTATAAGCTTACAAAGAACTGGTTAGTCGTAGCAGCGGCAGTTGAGGTTTTTGCTTCTCGCATCAAAAAGAATATATCTCGATCCCCGCACCACGTATTCATGTCAGACGTTAGACCTCTATCATTGTGGTACACCTTATATTCAGGGGCCCGACCTATCACTTCTCGAATAATAGTTACCTGAAAAATTAGAATTCTAACATGGATCATTTGAATAACATCTGGTCGTGTTCTCTTACCCACCGAAATGGCAATGACTTTAGACAAAGCTGAACAATACCCAACTTATATTTCTTATATAAGTATTTGGCGTCCATATAACAGCACAAAGCTAGAAAATTAATTCCTCTACCATGCTGAATCATTTCTTACAGTAAGACTATTAAAATGCAATGATATTCACCCTCTTGACCACTCGACAATGGAGAAAAAAGCCCGTTTTCTTTTTTAATTTATTATGACCTAATACTACCGTGCCATGATAATAATCATAATTTAATAATAAGAAGAAGATAAAATCGGCAAATGACAACCCAACAAAACTGCATTCAATAGGGCATATCAACTCAAATTTTCTTTCCTGGAATTCATACTTTCACAAAATTTAAGAGGTTTGGTCATCCGAACTTTCATTTTAATTACTTGTGAATTTAACAATAGCTCGTACATTAGTGAGTTTTTATTCTATTTCTATTCAAATAATAAAGTTTAAATTACGACTATTTTCAACACACTTCAGAACAAACTACGGTTGCGATCAATGTGTGTCGTATGTGTGGCAGAGGTAGAGAGAATGAGAGACGGAGACAGACAGACAGAGAGTTAGAGACGGAGCAAGAAACTAGGGGAGAAAAACAGATATACATGTACATACAGACACTGAGATACACATAGAGACAGAGGATAGACGGAAGTACAGGGACAGAGAGATAACTCTAACTTACAATGAGCCTTTCACGTCCAAAGTCATTTTTAGCTTGGTGTAATTCTTCTGATGTCAATTTGACAACGAAACAAGTACTTCCTGTAACAATGACCATCGTGTTCTGAAAGACAGGGGAGGTATCGATACGTCTAGTTTTTTGTTTGATTTCTTCTTATTATTATTTTTCATTTGTAGTTTTGAGGTTATACTCACGATCTCTTTATGAACGGGACATCGAGATACAAGATAGAATAATAAATTGTGACTGTGTCAATGGCCGGGTGGTAAAGGTGATTAACTAGTGATCACGAGGTCACGGGTTCGAGCTCCACCAATATCGGGATGTGATCATGAAAAAAGGTTTCATCACAATCGAACTAAAATGTATTAAAATCCAAGACCTAAGTTTACTACTAAAGGCCTGACCGAGCCGGTTTCATGAGACAGAAAATCAACCACATCTAGTAAATAGCGAGGGCGAGTTAAGATTAAACCAAGCCCCCCCCCCCCCCGTTTATGGACCCTTGAACTTCGAAAAGAATTATTCCGATATATGCATGAAACGCGATACCAAGTTGGTTTATAAGATTTGCGAAATCGCAGCTATATGTAGCATCGCTCTTCACTCCTGTTACCCATTCCCACACAATCTCACTGTTGGATACCCTCAAGATAGAGGCTTTGGAAACAATGTGGAAAATGAAGGAATTGCTTGAAACAAGCAATTTCTTCATTTTCCACAATGTTTTCTGGCCCAAGAGAAAAATATTTAGTATTTCATCAACTTAAACAAATCGTCTGCAACTTTTTGAATTTGGACCAATCCAAATTTTCTCGTTTTGTAATGAGTTAAGCGAGTAAAAATGTTTCGTAGATCTAGTTTTTGGGCTTGTATCAGTCTTTCAATTTGACCAATCTAATATTCAGTTGCCCGGTAATGGGTTAAATTTGTCAAAGAAACTATTTAAGGACCTATTTATTTAGTCCCTGGGGCCGCTTTTTTCTTACCTTGACATGCTCAACATGTACATTTACTGTGTTGTGTTCCACCCTGTCATAACCTTCAGAATAACCAAATATGGCTACGAGTGCCACAAGTACCTGGAACAAATCCGCATGCCAATACTGAATCTAAAAGTATTTTCTACAAACGATATATTTTTCTATTCTTACTCTTACGCGAATGTTTTCTTTTAAAAGATGTGCTTTAAATTTGATAAAGACTTTAGTAGGCGAGGTTGGCCCTTGAATCAAATGAAATACGTGAATGTGGACCCTATGATTAAGCAGATGTGTTGACGTCACTCTAAACATTTTGTTCAGTTATATCGCGGTGAATGTTGCGCCTGCCTTTGGATTCCCGCCTTGTTAACACCAGTATTACAACATTCAAATCGTACCAGCAATCGCCCATCTCAAAGGGCACCTCCCGTTAGCCTATCAGCGAGAGACAATCTACCATTAACTGATTGCCACTTATCTTAATCGACTTTAATGTTGCAATTAACTACACTGAAATATCGAGATACTAGCCCAACGTATTGAAACCATTCAAAGGTACTATGAAATGAATGACTGGTACTTACAAAAAACATTCGCATCGTGGAATTTCCCTACATTCGTAAAATAATATGCATATTTGCGATAAGTGATAGAAACGTGTTAGTCGTATACTGTGGGAATAGAAATTTAACATCTTTTTGCACCTTATTGTTAAAAACAAGTTTCTTATCTTTTGGAACGTCCTGAAAAGGTCAATCTGAAAGTGTAAATCAGCTCGCGCATATCTGTTCACAGTTCAAATGTCAGACCGTATGATCTAGTTCGTAAATGACGGATCGCAGTGTCGATGAAACCAAGAGAACCATGGTGGTCCTAAATCCCACCTGAATCATTTGCTGTTAAAAATGCAATTTGTGATAGATAATAACAGTGTTTAACCAGTTTCGTGAAACTGAGTCAAAACCGCGGCCTCTAGTGTAAACAAAGAAACTGCCATTAAGGCCCCTTTCCCGTGCTTCCAACAGAACGTTCGCATAAACGATAGGGTGCATCCTCATGATCTAAGACTTATTCTGGCAAAGTTTCGTGAGGACTGAATCAAAATTGTGGCCTTTCGAGTGTAAATCGTGGACGCCGCACGACGAACATTCAATGATCACAAAACCTCACAATGAGCACGTTGTGCTCAGGTGAGCTAGAAAATGACCGATCAAATCGTTAATTTACCCCGGAATTATATGCTGACGTCGACTATTTCTATGAAGCATTTTGTTAGTTGAACAGCTTAAATACCGTAATTATAGTATTTCCGACTTCAGATCGCCGTTAACGATTTGTTTTTAATTGGTCGTAGACCAATTTATTATAGGGATGAGTGTATTTTTACGGGCGTTATGTTTAAGCCATGTGCTAAGGCAATTGCACTTTATACTCCAATAAACGCAGTGAAAAATACACTCGGCCCATATAATTGCAATACGTCTATTTTCAAATCCGAAACGGATAGAGAGATGAAAATAAAAACAAATAAACGAACTGTAGGCGGAGTTACTTTTCTTTGACAGGCGTATGGGTACATTGACACAGTTTATCGCTCGAGTCATTGTAACGGCGGACATTTTATTTCGTCGCTTGGCTTTTTTGAAATGGAAATTCGAACATTCGTTTGATTTATTTGGAATAATTATGAGGAAATTCTAACTTTAAACTCTGTTAATTATGATATCTGGGTCGATAACAGTTAGAATTATGAATAGATGCTTTGTAATAGACAAGAAATATAAACCTACCACATGGACACGATGCATGCTGATGTGGCGAAGCCGATTCGATATCTCGGATTTACGGCTAATAAATGTGAGTTTTTCGAAATCTTCATGTTTAAAACGAACATTATAATTGTTATAAGGACACTATTTGTTTACCTATTTATTGAAAATCCATGGAAGTATAAAGGAATTCGAGGAAATCGAAATTCAAAAGGTGATGACAATAAATAGTAACAAAACAAGTTTGGTATTTCTTGGAAGTGAATTCCCAATATCGGAAATCCCTGACCTTGTTTGTTTCTATTTTTGTCGAAAATAGTTCTGCCTTTTATCGAGGTATAAAGTGCAATTGATTTGATCACGTGATACGATTTGGGCCAATGAAAATACTCTATTTTGAAGTATTGCAATTATATAACCATAAACTCAAGATTGTGTCGCTGCAATTTGCCAAAACTGCCTTTAGCCCAACTGGACGTATATTCTGACGGGAAAACAGAAAAAAAAATTCATTTTACAAGTTAAGAATTATCAAAAGGAGTAAAGGAAAACTGGACGGTCACACGCTTTAAAGATGAATGCTTCAAGAATTTTCCGCTAGAGATGAACGCGTCTAACCAACCCTTTCTTTCAATCATATCGAGGTGTAAACAAAGATGATACTGCCACTCAATTATTTTCCAGCCATAAGTTAATCAAAGTACTGAAAGTTCTTCTGGAGAGCAAATTTGATTATTATGCTTTCAAGCTGTCTAAAGAATTCGCCCAAAGAATAGTATCAATTGTTTTTTTTCCTTTGTTTATAATCAGCGCTGTTTAGGAACGTGTTAATTTCTGCCCAGAAAAAGAGAGGGTTTTGAAATTTCATGAACCTGCTGTCAGCATTTGCTCTTAAACTTAAGTTATCATATTTCCATAATTTTTCTGTTTTGGCTTTATAAGAAAAAGCTTGCAGGGATGATCTAACCATGACTATTTAACAATCGAGAATTTTTAAAAATTCAGTTTTCACAAAAAGTTGTTTTTTTGTCGGTACCCATGTTGCATCAAGGTCTTACGTTCGTGTAAAATAATATTAGTTCTAATTAACATTCACGGAAATATCATACACTAAGATAGAACCTACGTGTTGTGAAAGTAATAGAAATTAAAGTTGTTTTACCCTAATTCTAAAGTCGGAATGCAACGAAATGTCCAATTTCTCAGTGACGACCAATTACAGTGCGTACGGCACTTTGATTTGTATTCTTTTTAGCTTTATATCTCTTACCATATACCTTACAAAATAATATCATTATAGCCTTGTCAAACTTCAATGGTTGGAGGTCAGTGGGCGACGAACCCTACATTAACGAATAGCCACTATCAGTAAAACAAGAGGACCATGATGGTCCTAAATCACTCACCTGAGGCATGTGCAAATTACAGTTCTTTTTTGTATAAAAAAAAAAAAACAAAACACACAACATGAGCAAAATGAATTAAAGAAATACAAGATTTTAGGCTTAGTTAAAAACTATCCAGTAATGCTGTACAATAGAATGAATGCCTATAGCTTTATAGTTTAATCCATTACCAAACTATCCCACATTTTGACTTCCTCAAGGAAAATAGGCTTAAAAGGCATTCAGAGAAAGGGAGAACTTAGTAGTTACAAGCAATTTCTCCATTTCTCACAATGTTTTCTACCCTAAAATTCTTTGTATTTAGATTTTAATCAAACTTTAATTACCATCTGCAACTCCTTTTAATTTGTTTAGGGGAGAAGAATTTGATATTTCTCTAAATGAACATTTTACCAAACTTTGGACCTCTGGGGCGGGAGCCATTTTGACCCAATGTGTAGAAATTTAGTAACCTTGGCAGAGAACAATCTAGATGTACTATAAACCAAATATAAATACATTACAACTTATACATTGGGCGAGTAAGATGTTTGAACTTGCTCTTATTGAGCGTTTTTCATTACTTTGGAAGGGCCATTTTTGTCCAAAGGATATAAACATGGTAGATAAAAATAATGTTATGCTATGTTTTTAATATAAATGCTCCAGGCCTTATGATTAAAAAAAAAAGAATTCTTTCGAATTAAGCAAATTTTACGCAATTTTCGACACCTGGAGCAGGGACGATTTTTATCCTGAGGGCATATTTTCCTGTAACACAGTACAAAATCATTTAGTAATGCTACATGCTAAATATGAATGCCATTCACCTTATATTTCAGAAGGAGAAGACTATTGAAGTTTCTCTAATTGCGTGTTTTCCCAAATTTTGGACCTCTAGGGCAGGGCCATGTTTTATCCAAGGGCCAAGATTTTAGCAAATATGGCAGAGAACGATCTGGTTATGCTTCATACCAAATATGAATGCCCTAGACTTCATAGATTGGGAGGAGTAGACCGTTGAACATGGTCTAATTGAGCATTTTTACAAACTTTGGACACCCAGGGAAGGGTTTTTTTTAACCTACAGGCATAACTTAATCAAAATTGGTGAATAACAGAATTGCTGCATTTCAAATATAAATGCCCTCGGCCTTAAATTGAAGATTTTTTCTCTAAATAACTCAAATTTTGCGTTTTTCTTATTTTGAACCCCTAGTGCAGGGCCATTTTGCACCCTAGGAGAACCATTCTAATTGATATAGTACAAAACCATCTAATAATGCTACATACCAAATATGAATATCCTAGACCTTATAGTTTACGAGGAGAAGACTTTGGACGTGTTCTAATAAAGCATTTTCCAAACTTTGGACCTCAGGGGCGGTGCCATTTTTGACTCCAGAGACTAAATTTTTCAAAACTTGATAGAGAACCATATGATTGAGCTACATTAAATAAAAATGCCTTTGGCCTCGTAGTTTTTGATATTTTTTAAAAAAAAGATTTACTAAAATTTCCAATTTTCAAATGCCGCGGCAACCAGAGTTTTTCATGATATGATATTCTTTCAACATTTTTTGTAGAACTTCATCCAAGGAACATCCCTGCAAAGTTTCAGCTTGTTTGGCGTACTGGTTTAGGGAGAGAAGACTAATAAAGAAATTGTGGATGGGCGGACGGACGGACGGACAGACGGCCGGACGACGGACAACGATCGATCATTATAGCTCACCTCGCACTTTGTGAGCTAACAAAACTAGCTAGAGGCGCTTGAGCGCCCGTATCGCTCCACAGTAACCCGAGTGTACTGATTAAGCAAATGATGTCTTAAGGAATTCAATATAAACCAATAAATAAGGTCACTGAAATCTTTGAAATAGTTCTAGAGAAGCATTTCAAACTTTTCACTATTTTACAACAGTCAAGTCGAGTTGTGTATAATTCATTTACTAAGTCAGATGAAAAGGTATTTACAAAATTTTCACTGTATACCGTATATGGACATAAGCCACGACAATAAAAGCTATGTTTTTCAAACTATCAGAATTATAAAAGGAATCTGGCAAAGAGTCATCTGATGCTCATTCCTGTGAAATTTGATTGGAATTTTCATCTAATCAAGTCATTGAAAAAATCTGATGAATGGTCTCCAACGGATTATACTCCTTGGTTGAAATCAAACTAATGGTTCTGAGAAAAAAGATTTTTATCTGAGTTTTCACTATATACCATATATTTGTGGCCTATTCATACAATGATTTTCATAGATCAAAATTCTTTGAAGGAATCAGATAGGGTCACACAAGGATCATTCCTGTAAAATTTGGTCGAAATACATCTACTTTTTTCTGAGAAGAAAATTTATAAAGCTTTCGCGATATATGAAAATTAGCCCCGCCCATTAAAGCCATGTCATTCACCCGATAAAAAATTATTTGAACGCACCTGATAAAGGATCACACAAGGATCATTCAAGTAAATTTTGGTTGAAATCCTTGCACTGGTTTCTAAGGAAGAAGATTTTTAAAGCTTTCACCATATGGAAACAAGTTCCGCCCATTTAAGCCATGTTTTTCATTCGATAAAAATCCTTTGAAAGAATCTGATAAAAAGTCACACAAGGTTCATTTTTGTAAAGTTTGGTTGAAATACATCCACCGGTTTCTGTGAAGGAGATTTTCAAAGCTTTCACCATACATGGAAATAAGCCCTGACATTCAATCCATTTTTTTTCATTCGAAAAAAGATTTTTTGAAGGAATCTGATAAAGACTCACACAAAGTTCATTTCTGTAAACTTTGGTTGAAATCCATCCACTGGTTTCTGTAAATAAGATTTCAAAGCTTCCACCATACATGGAAATTAGCCCCGCCCATTAAAGCCATGTGTATCATCAGATCAAAAGTCTTCGAATCTGATAAAGGGTAACCCAAGGATCATCTTTGTGAAATTTGCTTGAATTCTGTCCGTTACTTTCTGAGGAGTTGATTTAATTAAAAGTTTACGGACGTACGGACGTCGGACACAACGTCATGATCAGGAGCTAAAAACCAATGACAATTTGAATTGCCTATTCAGTTCGGAGTTAAAATGTTTTACCCACTACCAAACGACAGCATTTCAAACTTGTCAAAATTCAAAGAAGTTGCAATTTCAAAACTTTTGTCTATTATAATAGAAATCATTTTGGGCAATAAGGCAGTAACAACACGGTACTTGAGTGTTTGTTGCCCGATTTCAACAACACAGGTCGGCCATTAGGCACTCAGGCACTGGTTTCAAAATAAAGGTTCGTCGACTCAACAATGCCGTCTCACACCGCATATTCATGGACTAGTTTCACCAAGTGCAACAGCGTGTTTCTACTACTTTTTTTTTTTAGCTCGCCAGAGACGATTGTGTCGGAAAAGCTATTGTCGTACCCCCGCTCTAAAATTCCAAAACACAGTATAGGTATAATTTTGCTAATATTTTCTGAGTGATTAACTTAGGCCAATTATACTCCATAATTATACTCCATATATACACTCACTCGATGATAGGCTTTCTTTTGTGACTGTGATGCTTGACAATTTGACATAGACCTACTATTGAAACCTTAACCAAAAACTTTAACTTTGCTTATATTTTCTGATTGCTTACACCTTGGACCACCATTTTTCAAAGGTGATATGATTTCATATGTGACCAAGATCCTTGACACTGATACCTTTATCCCGACCTACATTAACTACTTTTTCCATACTATATTTTTTTAAACAAAAACCTACTAGGGCGACCTATGTTTTCCGAAGGCAATTCTTGTAAATTTTTATGTTGTTAATGAACGAAATTTAACAAGATTGGCTAGATACATGATTGTAACTAGTTTTTTAAGAATTTCCTTCGGACCTGTATTTCATATGTGGACCATATGTTGAAATTGTCGTATGCAGTTTCTTTCAATTTGAACCAGTCTAAAATTTTGTTGTGTGGAAATGCGTCAACCAAGTCGTCGATCGGCGAGTGAAAGATTGCAGGAATCCCGATTTTTGTGAACGGTATGGATAGTAAAATAATCAAGTCCATATTTAGACCTGGCCCAGGTAATCAGTGTACATGTAGACCGGTACCGCCGTCGACTTTAACAAAGCTTTATTGAAGTCGACAGTGGTACCAGTCTAGTGTACATGTAGTTTCGTTTTCGGATCTCGCCCAGGTATTTATTCCAGTTGAGTCATATGGTGCTTATTGTATCGGTATATCAAGTTGATTGAATCCATATAAGATTAAACTATAACCATCGATTAAAGACATGTTTTTAAATTAATCAAAATATGAAGGAATCGTGATATAGTGCATAGGCACTCGGATTCTGGAATTTATGAATAAATAACATCCTTAAAAAAGTATCTCTCTATTTAATAAATATTCACAATGTTGTGCAGCTGCCTTTTTTAAAGGGGTGATAGTAACTTCGGTAAATTACAAATTCGGTAAATTGATACTATATAGTAAAATAATGGAGACTTCGGTAAAAAGGTAATTATAGAGCAATTATCACCTCTAGACCGGGTATTGACACGAGTCATCTTAATTTATTTTGACAGTTTGTAATAATTACAATTTTATCTTGAAGTAAGAATTTGTACTAGTATAATGGTCGAGAAACATGAAATTCGTTGAAAAACTTTTATTCAATCATAAAATGAAAAATGGTAGAATAGAAATCAAGAAAGCAACAATTTTCCCACAATCCCTCCTTTTTACGGCAGCTTTTAAAACATGAAAATGAAGAAATTGTATGTATTAAGGAATTTTTTCGTCCTCTACAATGATTTCTATCCAAAAGGACAAAAATAAAAAAATACCATCTTGTAATTGTCGTCTGCAGCTTCTTTCACTGTGGACCAGTGTAAATTTTGTTGTGAAGATCGGGAAAAGTTTAGCCCAATCAGCGCAGAAATCTTGAATGGATTGTCAGTTTATTTTTAACGATCCATCTCCAGATGTGAACGCAAGTACCACCTGTATCTCAATTCTTAAAATTTGAAGAAAGTTTTCAAAAATACAATTGATGCGATCTAATCATACTATAACAGAGTGAAAATGGGATAACCAGAACAGATAATATTGTATTTCATAAAAGAAAATTGTTAATGTAAATTCAGATTGAAGATGTGTTTACTCACTGATATTAATCAAACCTAAAATTGCAATATACACTCTTTTCCGGGCTCTTTTCCAAAGGGCAAAATCTCATACCGTTCAATGGCATAAGAAGTTGCCAATAATCTAAAAAAACTGGTTGAAAAATCGCAAAAATTGCTGAAGACAAGGAAGCGTCATCTTAGTCTTAACTTTAATCGAAACCACAAAAAATAATGGTGATGACTTGTTTTAAGTATGCAATTTTATAATATTATTTACCTTTTTTCAATTAATACGCAAAAAGGAAAAGAGAAAGAAAAGTGTTTTATTTTAAAGACCAATGATTATTGTTCATATATTTGATTGTTGTGTGTTTGATTGAGTGGATTGGTACAAATGTTTGTCATATATCCATCCCTAATGACAATAAATAATAAACGCTTCTCTCCTTTTCGATTTTGAAAATTTAAGAAATGTTTGTGTGTGTATTTCCGTTTATTTATCGTCGCTACCGTAGCACATGCCCATATGAGCGACGCTCCCAGAAGATGGTTAGTTGTTACGGGGGATAGTGCAAGGATGCAGGACGAAACTACTGAGAGTCCCGCCTGGTTCTTTAAAGTGCTCGATGGATAGCATCGTCACACGGGGCCTCGGTTTAACGTCTCATCCGAAAGACAATTAGTAAGTTAGTTGATATGGTCAGCCCAGGGCTCGAACCCGTGATCTTGAGGTTTGAATAAGAAATGTTTAACTACGACTAAGTATATAATGAAAAATTACTGATAAACCCGCCCACAAGCGAAAACTACACTACAATGATCTTTTTACCGAAGTCTCCATTATTTTACTATATGATATCAATTTACCGAAGTTGTAATTTACCGAAGTTACCTGAAACCTTTTAAAGTTACGGATGTTTCTACAAGCATCGCTGTTTCGTAACCATATGAGTCAATTATTTCTTGTGTCGTGTCGGAAAACAGGGGTGCCTGTATAAAGAAGGACCCGTGTAACAACATCCGTTACCTTAAAAAGTGACGACTTCACTATCTTGTGTATATTTATTACAGAGAGAGAGAGAGAGAGAGAGAGAGAGAGAGAGAGAGAGAGAGAGAGAGAGAGAGAGAGAGAGAGAGATTTCGTAAGTTGTTTTAAATTTCAGAATCCAAGTATAGAGTGTCACTCCAGTAAGATCATTCAAGTAAGAAGTGAAGTCTGGTTGTAATTGACCCTGGGGGTTCTGAAATTTCCAGTTTTCACTTTATGCCATATATTATGTTGGGCAAGTTATCTCTTTCCTGTTCAATCCCTGATTTTTACGTTCCTGTGATTTTATACTTGAGAAAACATTGTAGAAAAAGAAGAAATTGCTTGTAGCAAGCAATTTCTTCTTTTTTTCATATTTCCTACCCTGCCGAATGTTTTTTTTCAAATTGAATCCAATTTAAATATTCGTCTGCAAATATTTGAATTTTGACAGGTCTAAAATTTGGTAAAACAGGAAAAGGTTAGAATTAATAAGTACAGCTTAATCCATTCCCATACAATGACACATTTTTGACACCCTCAAAGAAAAACTAGACATTATTGCAAAGCAGACTAATGTCCCCCAACAGCGCTTGTACATATACAAGTGCTATCCGCCAAAGGGCCGTAACAAAAAAATGGACTTTTTAATTAAAGGGCCATAACTCCATCAAAAATCAATTTACTATAACCTAAATATGATATGCACATGTCTGACTTATACCGAGTGTTTCTGTGAATTTTTAATTAAATCCGTCCAATGGTTGCTGAGATATTGAGCAGACACGGTTTTTCACCAAAGGGCCATAACTGCTCAAAAATTAATGGACCATAACCAAAATACATGTAGAATATGCACATCTCTTCTTGATATTGATTATATCAGTGAAGTATCAATCAAATCCATGCAATGGTTGCCCAGAAATTGAGCGGACATGAAAAAGCTAGACAGACAGACGGACGGACTGACAAGCTGACTCCTATATACCCCCAAACATAGTTTAGGGGCGTATAATGATTGGAACAACGTTGTGGAAAACGAAGAAATTTCTTGCACCTAGTAAATTCTTCTTATTCCGCAATGTTTTCTACCCTGGGGTTGAAAAAGGCTAAAATTTCAGAAACTTTAAATCGTTATCCGTAACTCCTTTCAATTTGAACCAGTCTAAAATTTTGCCGTCTGGTGATTGGTCAATAGTGGTAGTTACGACGTACACGTCCCCTATCCAATTGTTGCTTATCTACCTCTCCGACCATAAATTTGCATACATTAGGTGAGGACTAGTGCATTCTCCAAGAAGAAAGGTCGAGTTGGGTTAAACCTAGTTGGAAGAACTTGTGTCCCAATCTATATACAGAGCCCAGTTTGCTCAATAAGTAACACGCTTCATCTCGATCCCGTGGTCGTTAGTTTGATCTCTTGTTCGTCCTAAGTTTGACAGTTATCACAACCTTTGGGATGGGCAACTGGAGGCTTGGAAATGATGTAGTGGTAGTACTGGTGTGAGAAATACCAGGAACCGATGGTTAACTCCAGCAGCGCAATTTGACTGGAAAAAAACTGTTAAAACTAGCCTTAAACCTATTCAATCAATCAATCAATTAGGGAGTATAAAATCGTGATTGTGTGGGAATGGGTTAAACCATAATAACAAGCAAATATTGGTTGAAATTTTGCCCAGGGTCACTGACCATGGCCACAGTTTTGTCAAAGATATATATCTTTCCTAGATAAATGTTTTCTATTTGAAAAGACAGGAGTATCATGACATCCAAGAAAGACCTCACTCACTGTCCTGTATGTTTAGAAGTGTTCATCACCCCACGGGCCTTACCATGTCTACATACCTTCTGTGAGTTATGTCTTCATGAATATATCAGAGCAGTGGCATCAAGTAACAGAGGATCAAACCTAAATGAATTTGACTGTCCGACATGTCGTCAGAAAGTGCCTTCGCCAAGCTCGGATTCATGGGAAAAGTGGGCGGAGCAATTTGTGTTGAATCACATGATGGTATCCCTTATTGATGAGAGAAAGACTCGAGTCCCATCTTTATACGGACAACTTAATGAGAAAATGAAGGCATTGTCTGTGAAACAAAAAGAAGGTAAAGTACAACAGCCTTACTAGGTAAGCATTCTAGGCATCACTCATTAAACCTATTACCATGTTAGACCATGCTTAAATGTTGAAGATGACAACTTTTAGTTTATGAACTTATAATTATGTCCTTTGTGGGTAGAAATATTGTGGAAAATGAAGAAATTGCTTGCAACAAGTAATTTCTTCATTTTCCACAATGTTTTCAAAAGCTTTTTTCTTTGCGATGTCAAAAAGCGTAATTTTGTGGAAATGGGTTACGGTTAATATAATAAGGTTTTTAAAGTTCTCTTTAAAATTAATCCTAGAATGTCTTTAGTTTGTCAGGTCAGCTTTCAGCTATATCAAGAATCTCTAAAGAATATAAGAACTCTGGGCTGCTGCAAACAGCAGTGGCACTTGCCCAACACATGAAAGCTCAGTGGTTATAGCACTAGCTTACAATGAGTTTGATCCTACCTAGGGAGTGACCGAAATTTACTTAGGAGGTCTCATGTCACTCATTGGTTGGGTGGCAAACTGGTGATCGAGGATTTGTTGAATTTCCTGCCTTTGAATCACGCATCGGTCATTGATATGTGGGTATGTAGCTCAGTAGCATTACGCACACAAACATGTAAACTTTGTCATGAAATTTCTGTTCACAGCGGCATTAAACACCATGCAAGCAAATCAACATTGGCACTCTGGCATCCATTCAAACTGGAAGCAAATGGACTAAAAAACATAAAGTTGTTTCATCCACGGAAAGAGAGCCTTCTTTAACTCCAAGTTTTTAGATTTGCTTTTCATCGGGTATCTAAACAGTTATTGATCACATCTTTTCCTGTCCTTTTTGATATATCAATTTATATACATATATATCATTTTAAATAGATTAGTTAAAAACTGGTTAAAATATTTTAACAGATGCGCTTTCTTTAACAATCAAGGAGCCAGAGTTAAAGCCAGATTCTTGGATGCAATCACGAGAATTAACAAACACTGAGACTCAAGATCCAGGTAATATTCCTTAACATTGTCTTTGACAACCAAACAATCTATTGATTTGAAGATTCTTTACAAAAGTATTATAGAAATATTATTAGAAAGGTAGACATTGCTTGTGCAGGTTATTTCTCCGATTTTTTACCAACTAGTTATGTTTTTGTTTACACTCACTATGAAAGTTCACCTTCAACAAAGTTAAATTTGGACCAGCTTATTTTTTTGGGGGGGGGGGGGGCAAAAGGAAGATTTGATTCCTTAAATTTCAATCACTTTATCATTCAGGGATGTAAAGATAGAGGAAAATGAGTAAATAAATCAATTGCATCTGATAATTGCCAAACTGTTCAATTATCAATGTTGCTGAAGACAAGTGCCTTAAGTTTAAAGATCACAAGCTAACAATTTTTCCAACACAACATGAAATTTGTCATCGAACACAGATATACAATCACTTTATTTCAGGTTATGGACCATCACATTTCTTTCCTCCACCACCTCATCCTGAGAATTGGCCACCACCCCATCACCATGGCCAACCACCGCATCATTTTTTCCGAGCTCTACCCCCACATCACAGAGATACTCCCCCATTTCACATAGATGCACACCAACATCACAGAGGTCCTCCACTGAATCACAGAGGACCACCCCCACACAACTTTCCACCTCACCATGGTCCAAGACAATTACATCCAGATGAGTATTGGTCATTACCACTCAGACCACCACCTTGTCATGGACCTCGCCACCATAGACCACCAGGCAGACATGGGCACCGAGGACACTGTAGACACCATTGAAGTATAAGTTTTTAATCTATTTTCACTCTCTTCATTGGGTTTAAAATAACCCTTGAAAACAAAGTGAACATGATGAGCTATTAGGACCACCAAATATTTCTTGTATATAAAGTGCATTGTCCATTCTTTTTTAAACAGCTTTTGCCTCTCAACTAACTAGTTAATCATAATGAAACTTCACAGGCGTGTTCCTTTGGTGAAGCTTTATCAAGTTTATCAAAAAAAATTAAAGTACATTGTACAACCTCAACTATGTTTGCCCTGGCAATAAAGAGGGTTTGAAAAACAAAACTAAATCTCCTGAGAAGTTTTTTTGTTTTGTTTTCACATCATATGTTGAATTTAGCTCTGCAAATTTAAGCCAATTTTTTTTATCCAATCAAGATTCTTTACAGAAAAATGATAAATAGGCACTCAAGGATAACTAATTTAGAATATCATTGAAATCGATTAACAAGTTTCTGAGAAGAGGATATCAAAGTTTTCAATATACACCATGTATCGAAATTAGCTCCATCCATAGTAGCCAAGATTTTTCACCCGTCTAGATTCTTTGAAGGAATCTGATAAAGTGTTGGCCTAGGATCATTTCTGCAAATTTGGTTGAAACCCATCAACTGGTTTCTGGAATGAAGAAATCTTATTCTTCTGTAAAATTTGGTCGAAATCCACAGTGCTCTCGCAGGAGAAGATTTATAAAGTAATAGTCTCAGTAGAAGATCTATAAAGTAATAGCATACAGACCCATGCACTCATGGCAGACACTATGCTGTGACAATAGCCCGCTCACCTTCAGTCAGTAGAACACAACACCAAGGACCTTTATTGTGTAGGTATGAATGAATGAATGGGTTTTTATTGCTCATCAAAAGCTGTGGTAATTTTTCGCCTACATCAAATAAGAAATTCTAGCTTATGTAAAATTTGAAGCAATAAAACATATTGGCTAATAACATTGTGTCAAATATAAAATGAAACCATTAAAGACTGCTTATTTATGCTTGTATATGACCTATTCCCACACAGTGATGCTTTTTGATGCTTCTCAAGAAAAATATTTGGAAAAACATTTCGAAAAATGAAGAAATTGCTTGTAACAAGCAATTTATTTATTTTACACAATGTCTTCTCCTCTGAAAGTTGAAAAAAATCTATAATTTCATACACTTTGAAATGTCATCTACAAGTCCTTTCAATTTTGAAACAGTCTAAAAACTTGCCATCTGGTAATGAGTTAATTTATTGAATCAATGGTAAATGAAGTATGAAATAATTCGAATTATAATGAATGTTTATAGTGGACTGAATTAATCAAAAGTGAGCACATAGGTACATTGGCTCTTCCAAGATCAGGAGTCACCCATTGATAGTCTCCCCATTGGAAAATTTATATATGTGTATATATATTTTTTGAATGGTTATCAAGATGGGTAAAGACTTAAACAATGTAAAAGACTTTGCAAGCAGTTTTCCTTTTCCAACTTTATATTACTTCAAACCAGGAATTTCAAGCCATGGGAAAGTATACAACAACAGGCTTTTAACCCATTGCCAGACGACAAAATCTTAGAATGGTCCAAATAAAAAAGTGGCATATGATAATTTCAAATTGATGGAATTTAGAAAATCTTTGTTACAAGCAATTTCTTCATTGTCCACAATGATTTCCACTGTTCACAATGATTTCAATGATGATTAAGGAGCATCAAAAATTGTGATTGTATTGGAATGGATTAAGCATGAAGTCCAAACAAAACAGACCAAAGAAAGTGAACTTGGGACTGCTCTGAATGGACTATATTTTTCTAAAAAATGTGTTTGATCATATTGAATAACTTGGATTGTTAGATGATCTCCTTGTATTAAGTAATAATTGATAAGTTAATAAAGAAATATACATGTATTTTCAACAAAACATAAAGGCCAGAACAGCCCTGGGTCTCTGTCACTCTTAATTTGCTTGAGCACCTTATTCGCTCCGCCAGTCTGAATTTACTTATAATGAAAGTAATTTAGTTCTAATTGACCAGGCTAATATCTGATGACTAACTGTCACCATTCATTGTGATGGATACTCATCACAAGTGTCATTTTCATTGTGATGCTTTAACATCATCCGCTGATTTCTGAGAAGATTTTTACAGTTTTCAATGTATTTCATATTAGGAAATAAGCCCAACCAATAAAAGCCATGTTTTTCATCCTACCCAAATTCTTTGAAGGATATGATAAAAGATCACCAAAGAATCATTTCCATGAAATTGGGTTGAAATCCATCAACTACTTTCTGAGAAAAAAATATTCAAAGTTTTCAGTATAAACCACATAAAGGTTATAGTTCAGTATGTTAAAGCCATGTTTTTCATCTGCTCATATAATTTTAAGGAATCTGATAAATAGTCACCGAGTAATCATTCCTGTGAAATTTTGTTATAATCCATCTACTGATTTCAGAGAAAAAGATTTCAAACTTTAACTATATATGAAACACAGCCTTGTCTATAAAAGCCATGTTTTTTATCTAATCAATTTGTTTTTAACCCTTTCCAGTTTTATTAAAATTTAGACTGGTCCAAATTGAAAGAAGTTGTAGACAACAATGCAAATTAGATGTTTTTAAATGATACCATCTTATGTGGTATAAAATGTTCTGGGAAAAAGGAGAAATTGCTTGTTACAATGTTTCCTCAAGTATAAAATCAGTGACATAAAATCCGGGGTTTGTACAGGTAAAGGTTAAAGGAATCTAATAAAGGGTCAGAAAAGGATCATTCCTGTTCAATTTATTTGAAATCCATCTATTAGTTTTTGAAAATAAGATTTTCAAGGTTTTCAACATATATGGAAACAAGCTAATCCCATAAAAGCCATGGTTATTATCTGATCAAAATTCTCTGATCATTAATGTGAAATTAAGTAGCATTTTGTTTGATACTTTCTGAGGAGAAGAATTTAAAACTCAAAGTTTACTGGCTGGCTGAGGGATGCACATTATTACAATAACTCATTGACTTTCAGCCAGTCAAGCTGAAAATGAGTAGTACATTTGTGAAAACTAAATCGTAACTGAAGGACTTTTCTTGGAAGGGAGGACAATTAAAATATGTCGACATGAATACAAATCATCACAATAATTTCATATTCTAAGCAAATAAAAAAGACATTGAAAAGTATTCAATATTTCTTTTAATGAAAAACTTATATTTTGTGATTCTGTATACTCTGAATCAAGCCACTCAGTAAAGTAATCTTAGAAATAAAAAAAACATGAAAGACTGGTCCAAATTCAAAGAACGGCAACAATTTTTTTATTTAATTGAATTATCTTTCAGATAGAAAACATTGTGGATAGAAAGAAATTGCTTGTAACAAGCATTTTCTACATTTTTGTTGAGCCCTCTTGCGTTGAGCAAGACATAGTTGTCACTATGATAAGTCGGTGTATGTGTGTTAGTCTGCCCGTCCATCAAAATTTGTCCTGAAAATTACTCCTACATTTGTGGATAGACTTCAAAATAACTTTGCACAATTATTCTCCACCATGAGTAGATGTGCCATTTAAAAGAATTTTTCGGATAGTTCTAATGTCAAAGTCACAGCTCAGGGTCAAACACTAAAATTGAGAGTGTCAAGAGCATTTCTCCTACATTTATGGATGGATTTCAAAATAAATTGGCACAATTATTCTCCATCATCAGTAGATGTGCCATTTGAAAGAATTTTTTGGATAGCTTCAAGTTCAAGGTAAAAGCTAAAACACTAAAATTGTGCTTGTCCGGAGCATGATGCCTACAATTATGAATGGATTTCAAATTACTTTTAAAAATATTGTCCATAATTAAGAATTGATTTAAAAAACAAGAGGACCATGATGGTCCTAAATTGCTCCCCTGAGTATGATGGTTCATGGCTTTATGATATATACAAAATAGCAAAGCCCTCTGTCTTATTATTTTGGAGAAGATGTTTAAGGATTTCTCTTTTAATCCTAGGTATATTGATGATCCCACCATATGGCGCTAATTTCCTGGATATGGTAATGCTTTGAAGTATAGACATCAATACATACCAAGTATAAAAGCTCTCGGCCTAATGCTTTAGGAGGAGAAAGTTTTCAAAGATATCAATATTTATTCCTAACTAAAATCAGGGATTACACAGAAAAGGGCTATTTTTTTAAAAATAATTTGGTAAAGGGTCAATGGCTGATGATATGTACTAAAAATCATAGCTCTAGGCTTTATGGTTTGGGACTAGAAGATTTTCAAAGATTTCCTTCTTTATTCCTTTGTAAAAACAAGGATCGCACAGAAAAGGGGTAATTTTCAGAATACAGTAATTCTTTGAAAAATTTTGGTAGAGGGTCAATAGATGATGAATTGTATCAAATATCAAAGCTCTAGGACTTGTGGTTTGGGACAAGAAGAAATTCTTAAAGATTACCTTCTTTATTTCAATGTAAAATCAGGGATCACATAGAAAAAGGCTAATTTTCATAATACAGTAATTTTTTGAAGTATTTTGGTAGAGGGTCAATAGCTGATGATATATACCAAATATCAGAGCTCTCACCCTAATGGTTTGGGACAAGAAGAAGTTTTAAAAGATTACCTTCTTTATTTCTATGTAAAATCAGAGATCACAAAGAAAAGGGCTAATTTTTAGAATACTGTTATTCTATGAAGTATTTTGGTAGAGGGTCAATTGATGATGACTTGTGCCAAATATCAAAGCTCTAGGCCTTATGGTTTGGGACAAGACGATTTTTAAAGATTTCCTTCTTTATTTCTCTGTAAAATCGGGGATCACAAAGAAAAGGGCCAATTTTGAGAATAAGGTAATTCTTTGGAGTATTTTGGTAGAGGGTCAATAGATGATGTACACCAAATATCAAAGCTCTAGGCCATATGGTTTGGGAGAAGAAGATTTTGAAAGATTTCCTTCTTTATTTCTTTGTAAAATCAGAGATCACAAAGAAAAGGGCTAATTTTGAGAATACGATAATTCTTTGAAGTATTTTGGTAGAGGGTCAATAGATGATGATGTATACCAAATATCAAAGCTCTAGGCCTTATGGTTTGGGACAAAAAGTTTTTTAAAGATTTCCTTCTTTATTTCTTTGTAAAATCAGGAATCACAAAGAAAAGGGCTAATTTTGAGAGTAAGGTAATTCTTTGAAGTATTTTGGTAGAGGGTCAATAGACGATGATGTATACCAAATATCAAAGCTCTAAGCCTTATGGTTTGGGACAAAAAGTTTTTTAAAGATTTCCTTCTTTATTTCTTTGTAAAATCAGGAATCACAAAGAAAAGGGCTAATTTTGACAATACAGTAATTCTTTGAAGTATTTTGGTAGAGGGTCACTAGATGATGATTTGTGCTAAATATCAAAGCTCTAGGCCTTATGGTTTGGGACAAGACGATTTTTAAAGATTTCCTTCTTTATTTCTCTGTAAAATCAGGGATCACAAAGAAAAGGGCCAATTTTGAGAATAAGGTAATTCTTAGAAGTATTTTGGTAGAGGGTCAATAGATGATGTACACCAAATATCAAAGCTCTAGGCCTTATGGTTTGGGAGAAGAAGATTTTGAAAGATTTCCTTCTTTATTTCTTTGTAAAATCAGAGATCACAAAGAAAAGGGCTAATTTTGAGAATATGATAATTCTTTGGAGTATTTTGGTAGAGGGTCAATAGATGATGATGTATACCAAATATCAAAGCTCTAGGCCTTATGGTTTGGGACAAGAAGTTTTTTAAAGATTTCCTTCTTTATTTCTTTGTAAAATCAGGAATCACAAAGAAAAGGGCTAATTTTGACAATACAGTAATTCTTTGAAGTATTTTGGTAGAGGGTCAATAGACGATGATGTATACCAAATATCAAAGCTCTAGGCCTTATGGTTTGGGACAAAAAGTTTTTTAAAGATTTCCTTCTTTATTTCTTTGTAAAATCAGGAATCACAAAGAAAAGGGCTAATTTTGACAATACAGTAATTCTTTGAAGTATTTTGGTAGAGGGTCACTAGATGATGATTTGTGCTAAATATCAAAGCTCTAGGCCTTATGGTTTTGGACAAGAAGATTTTAAAGATTTCCTTCTTTATTTCCTCTTAAATCAGGGATCACAAAGAATAGGGCTTTTTTTGAGAAAACGATAATTCTTTGAAGTATTTTGGTAGAGGGTCAATAGACGATGATGTATACCAAATATCAAAGCTATAGGCCTTATGGTTTGGGACAAGAAGTTTTTTAAAGATTTCCTTCTTTATTTCTTTGTAAAATCAGGAATCACAAAGAAAAGGGCTAATTTTGAGAATAAGGTAATTATTCAAAGTATTTTGGTAAAGGGTCAATAGATGATGATTTTTACCAAATATCAAAGCTCTAGGCCTTATGGTTTGGGACAAGAAGATTTTAAAGATTTCCTTCTTTATCTCTTTGTAAAATCAGGGATCACAAAGAAAATGGCTAATTTTGAGAATAAGGTTATTCTATGAAGTATTTTTGTAGAGGGTAAATAGGCGATGATGTATACCAAATATCAAAGCTCTAGGCCTTATTGTTTGGGAAATGAAGATTTTTAAAGATTTCCTTCTTTATTTCTTTGTAAAATCAGGGATCACAAAGAAAAGGGCTAATTTTGAGAATACAGTAATTCTCTGAAGTATTTTGGTAGAGGGTAAATAGGTGATGATGTATAATAAATATCAAAGCTCTAGGCCTTATGGTTTGGGACAAGAAGATTTTTAAAGATTTCCTTCTTTATTTCTTTGTAAAATCAGGGATCACAAAGAAAAGGGCTAATTTTGAGAATACAGTAATTCTTTGAAGTATTTTGGTAGAGGGTCAATAGATGATGATGTATACCAAATATCAAAGCTCTAGGCCTTATGGTTTGGGACAAGAAGATTTTTAAAGATCTCCATCTTTATTTCTTTGTAAAATCAGGAATCACAAAGAAAAGGGCTAATTTTGAGAATAAGGTAATTCTTTGAAGTATTTTGGTAGAGGGTCAATAGACGATGATGTATACCAAATATCAAAGCTATAGGCCTTATGGTTTGGGAGAAGATGATTTTTAAAGATTCCCTTCTTTAATTCTATGATAAATGAGGAATCACAAAGAAAAGGGCTAATTTTGAGAATAAGGTAATTCTTTGAAGTATTTTGGTAGAGGGTCAATAGATGAAGATGTATACCAAATTTCAAAGCTCTATGCCTTATGATTTGGGAGAAGATGGTTTTTAAAGATTGCCTTCTTTATTTCTATGTAAAATGAGGGATTGCCCAGAAAAGGGCTAATTTTGAGATTACGGTAATTCTTTGAAGTATTTTGGTAGAGGGTCAATAGATGATGATTTGTATCAAAGCTCTAGGCCTTATCACCTGGAAGGAGAAGATTTTTTAAGTTTTTTCACTCTGTTGCCATTGCAACCAGAGTTCTTCATGGATTTCAATTTTTTGAAGTTTTTTGAAAGAGAAAGACCTAAGGATCATTTCTGTGAAGTTTTTTTACAATTCCATGTTTAGTTTAGGAGAAGATTTTTTTGTAATTGTGAATGGACAGACGGACAGATAGATGGACATACGACTGACAATGACTGATCACAATAGCTCCCCCAGAGCACTCGTGCTCAGGTGAGCTAAAAATATATGACAATTATTGTCTGTTATGAGAGATTGATGGTCAAGGTCAAGTTGATGGTCAAAACTTTGCGGGCTGGACAGCAGTTGTCCTGGGACAACCATCTAGTCTATTAATGTTTTCCATTTTTTTTTTTGAGGCTGTAAGAAGTGGTATTGTGTAGGAATGGGTTAAATTTGTCTGTATTATTTCATTGCTCAGTCAAATTCTGGAAATTGTATTCAGTGTTTAATACTTTCCAGATGACAAAATGTTAAGACTGGTTTAAATTGTTTAAGATTGCACTCACATTTCAAAGTATGTGTAAATTGAAATACACGTACCATTAAGGCTAGAAACCACTGTGAGAAAAGGAGAACAGCTTGCTATTTCCTAACATTGTTTTCTAGTTATTTTCTATAGTGCCTCAAAATGCAGGTTTGCATCAGAATGGGTAAGACACCAGTTTATGTATCAGTTGTTAAAAAAAATAAATTCTCAAAATGCAGCTGACCAATATTTTCTCCTTCCAAAGTGTTCCATGGCCCTTTCTTAAAACAGAAAAAAAGAAAGTAACTTATCACATGAATGTTAAATCAACAAGACATAACTCAACCAATGTCATCACCAGCTTTTTTTGTTTTATCACAGTTTACTACTTCACAGGCTTTCCTAGTCACACTACAGTCTATTCTATCTGTCTCTGACAACACTTCAATCACAGGCGTTTGTTTGTTATTATTGTTTGTACCAAATTTCAAATTACCCTCATTGATTTGCCTGTCGCATGTCTCGTCTTCAGAACCCTCTGAACTATCACTATCTTCATCACTTGAGTCCTCTTCAAACAGAGCAAGATCCTTCAAATAAATCAGTTACCATATTACTCCTAATAAAAGCCCCCTCCCTATAGTATTTCCCCTCTTGTATTTTACCCATCAGACAAGAAATTTCAGACTGACCAAATTGAAAAAAAATTAAAGTTGAAGGAATTTCAAATGTATTTTGGGGTAGAAATAATTGGGGATAATGAATAAATTGCTTGTAACAAGCAATTTCTTCATTATTCACAATGTTTTTCCAATGCAATGAAGTTTACCCACTATGACATTATTTTCAAAGTTCACTATGATATATTATTTTCAAAGTTACAAAAAGGCTTAAGTCCATTTACATACTTATCACTCTAGTATTATTGTAATGAAAAAACAAGACATGTCTTGTGTTACACAACGCCCCATAACAGCATTATTTCAGATATGTGACAGACAAATGGGCATTGGTTAAACAATATGCCATTGACTTAATCCATGCAGGGTTATGAAAAATAATCAACACAGGTGTATTCTTTTCATCTGGTGTTATTGAGGAAATTAAGATAAAGAAATCTTTAGACCAAGATTTTTCAGCCAAAAAAGAGAAACTTGAGAATTATTTATGAGGAATTTGGGTGAGCTTAGCAATTTCTTAAATAAATACCTTTTACAATATCAAATGTTTTCTTTTAAAATAACAGAAAAGCATTCATTAGGCAATTCAAATTGTTTTGTTTAGTTTGACTTTTCATCTTGTTGTGCAGAACATATGTTTTGTTAAATTAGATCATGTTCCTTTTTCACAAGCATAATTAAAGGCTTACCAGCCACGCCCACTGCAGGGTTCCCATGCTCCGGCGGTTCCAAAATTCCCTGACATTTCCCTGACAAGAAAATGATTTTTCCCTGACATTTTATTGACGTTTCAACTGATGTTTCCCTCTTCCTAAACAATTTTATCAAAGAATGACCATTGCTATATACATTTTAAATAATGACTACATCCTTCTTACCCTTAGTGTGCTCCATAGTTCTCTGTCACAACATCTGGTATGATCACTTCATTGATATTCTAATAATGTTGAACACAATTCAGTAAACAACGAAACTGAAACTATCACACAAACAACCATATTGCTCAGGAGGCAAGGGGCACTAATCCCTTCATTTCTATTATATTTTTTAAATAAACATCAAAATTGGAAATCAGTACCTTTAGCAATTTAAGCCAAAAGCATAAGAAACTGCCTTAGCCTTGAAAACTACTCCAATGGAAAATTCCCTGACAGTCTGTTCAAAATTCCCTGACATTTCCCTGACTTTTACAAAATTCCATTTTCCCCTGACTTTTCCTTGACGCGTGGGAACCCTGCACTGAGTTTGAACTAGAACTGTCACTGTTTGGGCTGCCAAATACCCCCACTGCCACCACCTCTTTTTAAAAGAGGCCAAAATGTAACCATTGAAATGTTGGCAATTCATGATTTATCAAGTGGACATTTTTTTTTTACAAATTTTAAGTCAATGAGGGGCAATGACAGTGTAAAACAAGATGTGTTTGTGAAACACCATGCCGCCGAAACAGGGTGATTTTTATTGGGTTTGTTTTCTTTGTTTTAGGAAAAGGTTTAAAATTTTTACCTTGTCTTTGATGAAATGACCTTCTCCAGTTGCAACATGTTGAGACCGAGCTATATACTGAATATTAGCATTGTAACTTAATTAGGGATGAAGTAATAGGAAAATGTTTAGTTGGCAGGTTAAGTTTTTGAGTAATGTTTTAGGGAAAAGGGTTAAAATTTTGACCTTGACCTTGATGAAATGACCTTCCCCAGTTGCACCTTGTTGAGACCTATCTACATATCAAATATTAGTATTGTAACTTAATTAGGAATGAAGTAATAGGAAAAGTTTAGTTGGCAGGTTAAGTTTTTGAGTAAAGTTTTAGGGAAAAGGGTTAAAATTTTGACCTTGACCTTGACGAAATGACCTTCCCCAGTTGCGCCTTGTTGAGATCTATCTACATACCAAATATTAGCATTGTATCTTAATTAGGTATGAAGTTATAGGAAAATGTTTAGCTGGCAGGTTAAATTTCTAAGTAATGTTTTAGGGAAAAGGGTTAAAATTTTGACCTTCACCTTGATGAAATGACTTTCCCCAGCTGCGCCTTGTTGAGACCTATCTACATACCAAATATTAGCATTGTAACTTAATTAGGGATGAAGTTATAGGAAAATGTTTAGTTGGCAGGTTAAGTTTTTGAGTAACGTTTTAGGGAAAAGGGTTAAAATTTTGACCTTGATGAAATGACCTTCCCCAGTTGCGCCTTGTTGAGACCTATCTACATACCAAATATTAGCATTATAACTTCATAAGGGATGAGGTTATAGGAAAATGTTTAGTTGGCAGGTTAAGTTTTTAAGTAATGTTTTAGGGAAAAGGGTTAAAATTTTGACCTTGACCTTGATGAAATGACCTTCCCCAGTTGCGCCTTGTTGAGACCTATCTACATACCAAATATTAGCATTGTAACTTAATTAGGGTTGAAGTTATAGGAAAATGTTTAGTTTGAAGTTTTACAGACAGACAGATAGACGGACACCTGTAAAACAATATGCCCCTAATCTATTGATGCGGGGGCATAAAAATAGGGAATTTGTTCAACATTGAAGATGAAAATTATGGATTTCGAGCAACATCGTACATGATGCTTATGTTCTGTGGGAGGAGATGAGGATACCAAATTATGTCCATGGACTGAAGGACAGACAGACAACCTTATTCCAGTATACCCCCCCTTACTTTGAACATAGCCGCCGTCATAGCGCAGTTGGTAGCATGTCGGACTGTCATTCAAAGGGTCCCGGGTTCGATCCCCGACGGCGGCAATACTCTTTCCGACATTTGTCTACCACCAATGGGCAGATAATCGTAAGCCTATGTGGGATAGCAGCTGGAGGCTAGGAAAGGGTAGAGTGGTAGTACTGGTGTGAGAAATACCAAGAATCCATTGTTAGGTGCTCCAGCCGCCGCGATATAACTGAAAGATTGTTAAAAGCGGCGTTAAACTCCATTCAAACAAACAAACAAACAATACTTTGAACATGTGAACCACTTTTATTTTTTTAATCTGTCGACCTGTTCATGAGTTATGATTTATTCTCTTTATATTGTTTATACGAAAATAAATCAAAGGGGCATTACTTCTGGAACAGTTGATAAACATAATGAAAATTGCAGGTGCACAAGTTCCCATTTCAAAGAAGATTTCGGTAAAGTTTCAGCAAAATTGGTTTTGAAATGTGGGAGGAGATGAGTACACAAAATGATGTCCATGGACAGACGGACAGTCTGATTCCAGTATATTTGATTTGTAAATCACTTTCTTTATTGACAGCAGGGAACCATCTATTTTCATTAATCTGTTTCACCCATACCCATACAACAAAATTTTAGACTGATATAAATTGAAAGGAGATGCAGACAACAATTTTCATTTTGAAGTTTTAGGTTTTTTCAACTTTCTGGGTAGAAAATATTGGAGTAAATGTAGAAATTGCTTGTTACAAACAATTTCTTCAGTTTACAATATTTCCCTTGGCTTTTTCTTGAGGTAAGTCTAAAGTGTTATTGTGTGGGAATGGGTTAATTCCCCATACATGGAAACAATCTTGGTACAGAAATGAAAGGTCTAGATTACAAACCATCTGAATATGGGGTCCGTCTTTCTCAATTTCCTCTATATCAAAAGCTGAAGCTGGTTCATTCTCTAGCCTTTTATGCAACTCTTCATTTGCTGTAGCTAATTTGGGCAGGAAATCTCGTACTTGATTTAACACTAAAATATTTCAAAGTTTTTTTATCTAAATGAAATATTGACAATAAAGGCATTGTAAGATTAACCCATTACTAGATATCATTACTAAAGGCTGGACCAAATCCTAAGAAGTAGCAGATGACAATGTACAGTTAATTGGATTTTAAAAATCTCTGTCTTTTAGGGTAGAAAACATTATGGATAATGAAGAAATTGCTATGTCTTCTTTTTCTACAATGTTTTCCAAAACGTCTTTTCTAAATCTTTTTCTACACAATCAACCTTTTAATACCCTGCAAAAAAAGACTTGCAGGAAACAATGTTGACAATTAAGAAATTCATTGCTTGTTACAAGCATTGTCTTCATTTGCAACCTAGTTTTCTTCCAATAAAAATCTAGAATATTTAAAATTCTCTCAACTTAAACTGTTGTCTGTAACTTCTTTCAATTTGGACCAGTCTAAAAATTTGTTGTGTGGTAAAAGCAGGTGTGGGAATGGGTTAAAGCTCATGTCTGGCTTATTTTGTTACACAAACAAAAGTTCAGAATTTAACTCCCACCAGGCATATACAAATTATTTCCAACAAACATAGAAATAAACTTACAGACACTTTGTGATTTTCAGACAGTGCTCTAAATATTACAAAGTAGGATTTAGCCTTGACTCTCGGGGAATAAAAAATATAATTGTTGCTGATTTAGCTATTCAGAATTTCTTACTAAACAACTTTTGCTAATAAGCTATTACAGTGTAACAAATACATGTATGTAAAACAGCACTTTTCAATTTAATCTATTACCAGACAACAAAATTTTAGACTTGTCCAAATTTCCAAGTTAAAAGGAGCTGCAGTTGACAATTTATGCTTCATGAAAATTAAATAATGTTTGTCTTTTGGACAGAAAACATTTTTGATAATAATTAATTGATTGAATGGGAGTTATTGTCACTTTTAACAGTATTTCAGTCATATCGTGGCGGCTGGAGTACCTAACAATGGATTCCTTATATTTCTCATACTAGTACTATGACTACATCTTTTTCAAGCCTTCAGATGCTTATCCCACTTAGGTTGATGATAATCCACCCAAAGGTGGGAGACGAACGTTGGAAAAGAGTAACAAGCAATTTCTTCATTTTTCACCAATTTGTCCCAAGCAGTTATCTTAAGGGGACGTCACAAAGCAGGATTGTGTGGGAAAAGACTAACAAATATAAATCATAAAGCAACCACTTGCATTTTACAATGGAGTGTTTTTTTCCCCAGATATTTCTAGTCAAGTCGCATGTGATAGAATAAAAACCTAAAAAATTATATGTAAAACATAACTGTCAGTGGTAAAAATGAGATTGTGATGATTGATTGAACAGGGTTTAATGCTACTTTTAACAGTATTTCAGTCATATCGCTAACACCTAACAATTGATTTCCGGTATTTCTCATACCAGTACTATCAATACATCCTAGCCTCCAGCTGCTATCCCACTTAGGCTTACGATTATCCACCCATTGGTTCAATGGATTCTATGGCTATTTTTGTGTATACTACAATTGTTATAGTCAGGAGCACATGTTTTAATTCATAATACATTCCTATACAATAATGCTTTTTAGACGCTACCAAGAAAAGTTACCTCTGGAAAACATTGAGTAAAATGAAGAAATCAATTTCTTAACAAGCTATTTCTATCCTAAAAGCCAAAGATTTGTAGAATTTGATTAACTTGAATTTTTTGTCTGAAACATCTTTCATTTTGGATCAGTCTAAAATTTTGTCGCATGATAATGGGTTAACTCATTACCAGATGACAAATATTAAATTAGTTACAATAGAATGAGTTGCAGATGACAATACAAAATGGCTGTCATTCATCAACATCTTAAAGGGTAGAAAAACAATGGCAGATCAAGAATTTCTGTAAATGGAGTTCATACGTAACAGATCGTGAGTTCCTTTCCCTATTATTACCAAATCTTTATTGAAATACCCTACAGAAATGAATTAATTAGGCTATACTATGAGGGGATTAAAAAAATCCCTTGAACCCCTCTAAATCTGCTGCTAAAAAAATTGTTTGAAAACAAATAGTGTTGCATGCATTTTCTTCTTATTCCACAATATTTTCTTGAACAAATGTGGGAAAGGGTTTCACAGGTTTCTACTTACATGTACTGGTTTCAGGTCTGAAGCTTTGTCTTAGTTCATCTAGTGTCTTGCATTTTCTATTTACCAACAGTTTTTGTTCTGCTCATCATGAAAATAGTCAAAAGTGATAAATCGATTACAAATGAATGACAAAATGAACTCTTCAAAAGTAAATATCGTCATTATTACTTAAACCATTCCCACACAATCCCTCCTTTTTACACCCCTCAAGAAAAAGGCTTTTGAAGACATTGTGGAAATCGAAGAAATTGCTTGTATCAAGCAATTTCTTCATTATCTTCAATGTTTTCTATCCAAAAAAAGGGAAAAAATGAGGATTCCATCAATTTGAAACTGTTGTCTGCAGCTTCTTTCAATTTTGACCTGTCTAAAATTTTGTTGTGTGGGAATGTGTGGGAATGGGTTAAGCTACCACTTTTATTGAGCAACCATAACCTAAATTCACTTCAAAAAGCAAGAAAATTTTCGAGAAGTTAGCGAAAAAGAAATACCACAACTTCATTCTATGTTATTTGAACTCATTTGAATCTTCTCAATGATACGATTCCAATGAGTTCAAACTGAGAATTCTCCAATAATTCATGGAGGCAAACAAATCAATCCATCATTATCATGTCACAAAAACATTACTAATCAACCTCATTTCACCGACCACTTTTTGGCTGTCCCTTGACTGGTCGCTTGATACAAGTTTTATTGTAAGTCATACACCTCTTAATATTAACCATTTTGTATTTCTCAAAATTTCAGACCTGTCAAAATTCAAGGGTTTAGCAGAGGACAATTTGAAGTGGATTTAATTTGAAAAACAATCATTCAGTAGGGTAGAAAATATTGTGCAAAAAAGAGGAAATTGCTGGTTAAAAGCAATTTCTGCTTTTTCTACAACATTTTCTTGAGTATATAACCATAGGGAGGTAAAAACCAGGGATTCAACAGGAAAGTGTTAAAAGAATTTCTGAAGAAGCTCCATATAAGCTGATCTTTGAGTCAATGATCCAAGAGTACCAATTTGTGTTTGTTTATATATAATGTTCTAGTATTTTAGACATAATTTGACTCAGTCTTCTTGACTGGACCAAATAACTTGATCTTAGTTCAATTTACTTGGTTCTTTACTAACAGTATCTCAGGGCAAAATTTCCATCAATTTTAAATTAGTAAAGTTACTCATAGAACATATTGACAAATTTCCAATAACTTACATATGATATGGGCTGATATAAACCTTTCAGAGGTCATACTAATTTTAACAAAGATTAAACGGAAAACGTGAAATTGCAGACAGTTGCATATTTTGTTATTGTAAGCATATGTTTCCAGCAAAGAGGTAAACTCAAACTACTGCACAAAGATTCCATGATGGAGGTATTCTGAAACCAATTTTGGCATTTTCAGGTGACCTCTGATTTAGTTATTATACCCATGTCAGATTGAGATCTCTCAAGCCACTTATTTATGAAGGCTGCCCTTTTGAAAAACGAGCCAGAATTATGCAGGCCAAATGAGTTGTTCCACAAATGCTTCCCATGAGTTTGTATTTGCATGTTATCTGAACTTTTAGCTCCACATACAATGCTGAAAGTGAAATGGTCAACAACTCCACTTCATTTACATATTGTTTTTGTACATATAATATGTTACAGCAAAATTTTGTACATAAAAACTCCAGCTCACAGGATAAGCTGACAGTGTGTTACACTTTCACAATAGAAAGCCTTGGCATCTAAGTAGACTCCTTTAAGTTGTACATATTTGATGACAAAAGGAATCCGACAAATTTAGCATTAACCACAAAAGCAACAAATAACCAAATAGCATAGATGATGATTTACTTAGAAGTTATGATGACAGTCTATTTTCATTATGAATTTAATCCTTTCCAGTTTAACAAAATTTTAGACTGGTCTAATTTCAAAGTGGTAGGAAATTGCAAACAACAATTTAAAGTCAAATTTATCCAAAAAATAATCATTCATTTGAGTACTTTATATTGAGAAAAAGAAGAAATCAATTGTTACAAGTAATTTCTTCTTTTTCCACAAAGTTTTCTCCAGGATGAAAACACAGGGACATAAAAACCAGAGATTAAAGAGGAAAGGGTTAAAGCAACAATAAGTTAAGCACAAAATAATGTAACATTGCAAATTAACAAAAAAACTCAAACTACATTAACACCCAACAACAGAGACCAGCATTAAAACAACAAATATGTATATGGTATTGCTATTTACAGAATGTGTTTGAATCTGCTACCCAATCATTGCTGAACAGCCGCACATGAATTAAATTGTCTTTCAATTAAAAAAGTTGGTGGGAGGGGGTAGAAATTTACTTAAACTACTGATGTTGTCTAAATTTTAATCAGCAGCAAAAAAATCCAGCGCTGATACAATCTTAAGAACCATTGACACAATAAAAGTTTGTTACAAACTTACTACACTTTTACTTCAGAGCCTTCCTACCTACCTGTTGTCTGCTGGGGAACTTAATAACCTCTAAAGGGTTTTCCTCCCCTTCTAATCCTTCTTGATTTCCGTTCTCCACTTCCAGTGGAGCTAGTAAACATTTGATGAGTCAAGGCCCTTGTACAGCCATAGTTTATTGAGCTTATTTTTGAATTTGTCAACTTTTTTGGATGTTAAAATATCTTCCAGTAAGTAATTCAATGCATTAATTATCCGAATGAGGAAAGAGTTTAAATGCAGTAACTTCTTTGCACAAGGCTTGTTCAGTTTTATATAGAGTCAGCAAAAGTGAAAAAGGATGCGAGGTGTACGTTGTCCATGTGGTAAATAATTTTGAAAACTTGAATACAGGGGTCGACACTAACACTGTCCCAGGATCCCGAGGATCATTGAAAATTGTAAGGGACCACAGCTATCTCAGGCTAGGGATTCTGTCAGGATCCTTCAATATTTCTCCAGTACAACAGATCTTAATGTATCAACTAATGCTCCTGATTTCTTGTTGAAAACATTGTGGATAATGAAGAAATTGCTTGTAACAAGCAATTTCTTCATTTTCCACAATCTTTTCCAAGGTTTTTTGCAATTTGGGCTCAGAAGGACAGGATTGCGTGTGAATGAGTTAATGTATATCAAGGAGGGATGCCTGGTTATCTGGAGGGATCCCTGAAGTAATAACTTGGGTTTCCTGTAGGATCTCATTAAAGTAAATTTAGTGTCGACCCCTGGATTAAGGTCAAATCTCTGTCTGTGGTAATCCAGTGTTGGCATTTTAAAATCCTTCAGACACTAAGAATAAGATAATCCTCTCAGCCCTGGTACCAGAGGAGTTGCTCAACGTTGTACAATCTGCATGATTTGCTAATAGTTTTTGTCACTGGGTTTGCAACAAGGTTCCCATAATCTAAATTTGATCTTACTAATGATTTGTACAAAGTCAAGAAAAGCTGGTTGTCAATGAACTTACATTTTCCTTTTGATGAGTCCAAAAAGTTTGTTGGCCTTATTTGCTACATTACTGATGTGTTGCTAAAAGCATAGGTTGTCGTTCAAAGTTGAGCCAAGATCCTTTTCCGAAGTCTCAATCTGCAGACTGTGAACTTGCCGGTTTTATTTCTGATGACATAACTGGGCTCAAAATTTCTTCTTCCAAATGTTGCTGCTTTGCAGTTTTTTGATATTAAAGTTCAGAGGCCAGTTTTCCCCCCACTTCCATAATTTTTTAACATCTTTCTGCAGGTCTTCTTGATCACTTTGCAATGACATACTCTTATACATCTTACAATTATCTGCAAAAGGGTGACAAGAACACTATCTAACAAGTCGTTTACAAATAAAATAATTAGGACTGGGCCAAGAATAAAGCCCTGTGGTATGTACATCAAATCTTTCCAAACGGTGGAAAATAATTGATGGCGAAACAAAGATCTCTCCTAAAATATGGTTCTTACCGTAAGCTAGTGGATTGTAGATTATTGAGTCGTTCTGTGACTTTAAACTAGTGTTTTCCATGTCTTTCTGTCTTTCACGTGTTTTTGTTATGAAGTTGTTGTTGTGTGATGCCCTTGTTTATAGACTGGACTTTTTAGACTGGTAACTTGTGTGTTTTTATAATGCAACCAATAATATGATTATTTTCCCCTCTTTATCTTGCTTATGAGAAAGTTTTCATTAGATATCCATGAAGCCCCTTTCCTTAAGTTACTCACAAGAATCGTTTGATTTAGAGAGAAATAAGGGGCCCTATGTCACCCCACTGACTGAAATATGTGCTCTCATAGAATGCAGCTAATTTCTGTACTATGCTCTTTACTCACTGAGAGATTTTTTAAAAATTTTATTAACTTGAAATCACCATCTTTCAATAAAATAAATCAAAAAGTTTAGTAGTCTATTGATGGATCAAAAACTCAACCCCAGGATTTCTTCCATGGGCCAAATTTCTTTCAATTTTTTGTAATCAACCAAATGTGAATGTGAATATGAATGACAAGTCTTATTATGGCTTATATCAGACCTAAGGTATAAGGGATATAATCCATTTGTTTGACTCTTCTTCAAAGTTGTCTCTCAAACATAATCGAACAAGTACATTTATTTGCCCTGCCCATAATAATTTTCTTTCTTTTTCCACAATTTAAAAGTTTCATCAACTTTGATCTTTATAAACAAGATTCTTGGACTAGTCTAAAACTTTGTTTTCAGACAATTGGTTTAAAACTAATTGTTTCTTCTTTTTCTTTATCATCAATGATCATCAATACAAAACAAGAAGCCCATGAGGGCCTGAGACACTCTACTGGTTATCAAGTTTTCTGTTAAAGAAATCTGGTATTTAAGGAAGTTAATTACTCAAAGAAGAATGCATAAAGAAAACAAGAGGACCATGATGGTCCTATATCGCTCCCCTGAGTATGATTGCTCAAGGCTTTATGATATAATATTCAAAATATCAAAGCCCTATGCCTAATCATTTTGGAGAAGAAAATTTCTAAAGATTTCCTCCTTTAATCCTAGGTAAGTGAAAACCCAACTATGTTGAGCTAATTTCAAGAGTACTGTATTTCTTTGAATTAATAAAGTAGAGGGTCAATAGGCATTAAAACATACCAAATATCAAAGCTCTAGGCCTAATGGTTTCCTTTCTCGGATTGAACAGAAAATGTCTTATTTTCAGAATACAGTAATTCTATGAAGTATCTAAGTTCAGGGTCAATAGATATTGTTAAACATAGATATCAAAGCTCTCCCCTTAATGGTTTGGAAGAAGAAGATTTTTTAAAGATTTCTTTCTTTAAATCTATGTAAAATCATGAATTGCACAGAAAAGGGCTAATTTTCTGAATACAGTAATTCTTTGAAGTATTTTGGTAGAAGGTCAATAGATGATGATTTGTACCAAATTTCAAAGCTCTCGGCCTTATGGTTTGGGAGAAAAAGATTTTTAGAGTTTTCCTTCTTTATTTATATGTAAAATCAAGGATCACACATAAAAGGGCTAATTATCAGAATATGGTAATTCTTTGAAGTTTTTTGGTAGAGGTTCAATAGGTGATAATTTATACAAAATATCAAATATCTAGGCCTTATGGTTTGGGAGAAGAAGATTTTTAAAGATTTCCTTCTTTAAATCTACCACAAATCAGGGATCACACAGAAAAGAGCTAATTTTCTGAATAAAGTAATTCTTTGAAGTATTTTGGTAGAGGGTCAATAGCTGATGATATATAAGAAATATCAAAGCTCTAGGCCTTATGGTTTGGGAGAAGAAGATTTCTAAAGATTTCTTTCTTTATTTCTTGGTAAAATCAGGAATTGCACAGAAAATGGCTAATTTTCAGAATGCCATAATTCTTTGAAGTATTTTGGTAGAGGGTCAAAAGATGATGATTTATACCAAATTTAAAGTTCTAGGCCTTATGGTTTTGGAGAAGATGGTTTTTAATGATTTCTTTCTTTATTTCTATGTAAAATGAGGGATTGCCCAGAAAAGGGCTAATTTTGAGAATATGGTAGACGCACTGACCGATCACAATAGCTCCCCCAGAGCACTCCGTGCTCAGGTAAGCCTAAGAAAAGAGGACTTTATCCCATTCATCATTTTGAGCAACAATCCTCAAGGCCTCTTTTCCTGTGTTTCATGACGGATTCACTTCATTTCCAAAAGGAAGTATGACCCTACAATCATCCTGTGAAATTTTCATCAGATTCCGACAATAATTGCGGGCTTTATTACATAAACAGGATTGTTTTAAATGGAAGTCCATAAGGCCCCTTTACCTGTGTTTTCTGATGGATCCATTTCATTTAAAGAAGGAACTTTTCTTACGACTCTACAATTGTTCTGTGAAATTCTAAAGACAATCTGATAATAATTGTGAAAGTCATCATATACACAAGAATGTTTTGAATGATAATCTGTAAGGCCACCTTTCCTGTGTTTTCAATGCCACAATTACTCCATGCATCTTTGAAGACAATTCAATAACTGGAGGCGCTTGAGTGCTGATTTGCTCCATGTGTTTGAATTTACTCATCATTCCTTACAAAGTTTGGTGGAGAACCGTCCTGCAATTTGCAAGAGTAAGATTTTCAAAATTTCACAATATACCATGATACAGAGACTAGGATCCTCTAGTGAAATTTGGTTGCAATTCATCTAATTGTTTCTGAGAAGAAGATTTTCAAAGATTTCACTATATATGGAAATAAGTCCCTCCAATTAAAGCCATTTTTTCTGTCCTATCAAAATTCTTTGAAAAAATCTGATAAAGAGTCACCTAAGGATCAATTCAGTGAAATTTGGTTGAAATTCATCCATTGGTGTCTGAGAAGCAGAATTTTAAAGATTTCACCTCATATGGAAATGAGCCTGGCCAATTTAAGCCATGTTTTTATCTGAGCTTAATTCTTTAAAGGAATCTGATAAAGAATCACCCAATGATCATTCCTGTAAAATTTGGTTGTAATTCATCAATTGGTTTTTGAGAAGAAGATTTTAAAAGATTTCACCATATATGGAAATAAGCTCTGCCCATTTAAGCAATGTTTTTCTTCCGATCAAAATTGTTTCTAGAAATCTGATAAAAGGGTCACCCAATGATCATTCCTTAAATTTTTGTTGAAATCCATTATTTTGTTTCTGAGAGGAAGAATTTTGAAGGTTTCACCATAGATAGAAAATATCCCTGCCTATTAAAGCCATGTTTTTCATCTGATCAAATTTCTTCGAAGGAATCAGATAAAGGGTCACCATTTGATCATTTCTGAAATTTTTGGTTGAAACCCATCAATTGGTTTCTTAGAAGATTTAAAGCCATGTTTTTCTTCTGATCAAAATTCTTTGAAGGAATCTTATAAAGGACCACCCAATGATCATTCTTGTAAATTTTGGTTGAAATTCATCAATTGGTTTCTGAGAAGAAGATTTTTGAAGGTGGTACCATATATGAGAATTAGCATTGCCCTTTAAAGCCATGTTTTTCATCTAATCAAATCTCTTAGAAGTATCAGATAAAGGGTCATCCAATGATCATTTCTGAAGTTTTTGGTTGAAACCCATCAATTGGTTTCTGAGAAGAAGATTTTTGAAGGTTTCACCATATATGGAAAATAGCCCCGCTCATTAAAGCCATGGTTTTCTTCCGATCAAAATTCTTTGAAGGAATCTGATAAAGGGTCACCCAATGATCATTTTTCAATGTAAATTTTGGTTGAAATTCATCAATTAGTTTCTGAGAAGAAGATTTTTGAAGGTGGCACCATATATGAGAATTAGCATTGCCCTTTACAGCCATGTTTTTCATCTGATCAAAATTCTTTGAAGTAATCTGATAAAGGGTCATCCAAAGATCATTTCTGTGAAATTTTGTTGAATTCTGTGCAGTACTTTCTGAGAAGAAGATTTCTAAAGTAAAAGTTTAGGGAAAAATAGACGCACGCACAAACACATGACGGACACAATGCCATGATAATAGCTTGCTGGCTTTCAGCCAGTGGTGCTAAAAACTGTTGACTTTATTATGTTATTATTTCAATCAAGTTTTCATAAGGCCCTTTTCCGTGATACTTTACCGTGGGTTGAATCATTCTGTGAAAGTTTAAAGTGAATCCAATGAAATATGGAAACTTCATTATGTTGACTAGAATATCTAAACAAGAGGGCCGTTGGCCCTGGGGCGCTCACCTGAGATAAAGGCTCTTTTTCTTTCAACAGTCTAATTTCATGTTAAGGTTCGGATTATGAAACAAGTGGGCCACAATTACATATAAAGACTATGAACCTGGGGATCCGAAAGTCTAAATTACAAATTCAAAGGCTTTAGTGCTTATTTTAAAGAAGGAAAAAATTTTTCCATGGGTTATAATTTCAGAAATAAGAAAGAAGACTGTGAACTGATGCTTCAAGCCTATAACCCGCCCCCCCCCCCCCGGGTCCGCCCCTGGGGACCCGAGGATCATGATTTTAGCTATTTTGTAAGAGATCAATATACTGATGGTTCATGATATCAAAGCTCTACGCCTTCTGGGTCAGGAGGAGAAGATTCTTAAAGATTATTTTGAAATTTCACTTTTGTTGCCATGGCAACCAGAGTTTTTAACGGATTTGAATTCTTTTAGCTAATTTTAAGGGGGACCACCTAAGAAACATTTCTGCAAAATTTGGTTCAAATTGGCCAAATGGTTTGGGAGGAGATGTCATTTAAAAAATCGTTCTTTATTTCTATATAACATCCCCCCCCCCTGGGGCTCCGCTACTAATACAAGGTCTCCAGCACGCAAATCACGAGTAAGCCGTCTCCATTTTTGACGTTTTTGTAATGTAGGTAAGTATTCCCTTATCCAACGCCTCCAGAACACGTTTATCAAGTACTGAGTTTGCTTCCATAATTGTTTGGTTGATGAATGTTCACTGTTGTTAATTACGTATGGAATATGAGACTCTGATTTCATCATTAACAACATGTTTGGTGTAAACGGTAACGGGTCACTATGATCACGACTCACTTGTATAATAGGCCTACTATTTAGAATGTTTTCAGTTTCTGTCATTAATGTCAACAACTGTTCATCATTAAGTAAATGTTCCTTGACAATCGACTTCAATACTGTCCTTGTAGATCGAATCAGTCTTTCCCACAATCCACCCATATGACTTGCACTCGGTGGGTTGAAATGCCACTCAATATCCCGTTTCACCATTTCACGTCCTATCTTTGACTGGTTCAAATTATTGAAGCATCTCCTGAGTTCACGGTCCCCACTTACGAGATTTGTCCCATTGTCACTATATACCTTCTCCGGCAAGCCTCTTCTACTCACAAAACGTTGAAAAGCCGCTAAGAACGATTCTGTAGTCAACGTATGCGCCACTTCTAAGTGTACCGCTCTAGTAGTTAAACACGTAAATAGACATCCGTATCTTTTCGTGGTCGTATCTTGTGTCTTAATCATTAAGGGGCCGAAGTAATCTATTCCAACGTAGGTGAATGGGGGTTTGTTGGGGGTCATCTGTTCCTTTAGTAAAGGGGCCATTTGTTGTCTAAGTAAAGGAGCATGCGCACGTTTACATACTATACAACTTCCAAGCATTCTTTTAATGACACTTGGTCCTCGTAGAATCCAGTACTTTCGTCTGAGAATAGCGAGCACCTGCTCTCTACCAACATGTCCGTGTGTTTCATGAATATGACGTATAATCAGTTTCGATATGTGATCCGACTGTGGTACGATAATAGGGCAAGTTTTCACATCTATTGGTAGCCTTCGTCCCTGCACACGAATTAGTCCATTTTCAATAATAGGATTAAGCGAAGCGAGTTTGCTATCTTTTTTCACGTGATTCTTTGCATTAAGATACTCAATCTCTCCCTGGAAATGCCGATACTGCACGTGTGTAATCAAGGCACGCTCCGCCGCTCTAACGTCTTCGACGGTAAGTTCTCCTTTTTCACTTTTACGTCACTGTCCACGTATTTATTCACACAGTACACTTGAAATCGTAATAACCAAGCTACACATCGTCTGAGCTTTGTCCAATCAGAGAAATAGTCAATAATTTTGCTTAGTCCGTTTTCTGTTACGGTCGCGTTTACCGTTACGCTTTTCTTCCGTTCAACGTCACCCTCCGGGATCCTGTACTCACACACGTTTCGAGGCCAATAGTCGTCAGACTTCAATAAAAATGACGGTCCGTATAACCATTTATGAAGCTTTTCGGTATCCGCTCCACTAATTCCCCTGGACGCAATATCTGCTGGGTTCGAATCTGTATCTACGTGTCTCCACTGGCTAGGTTTGGTAGCGTCATGAATAATGCGTAATCGATTTCCAACAAATGTCTTAAATCTAGTTGTCATGTTATTGATATAGCCTAGTACTATCGTTGAGTCTGTCCAGAACGTTACGGATTCGACGTCCAGTTCGAGCTCCTCTGATAACATACCGTATAGTTGACAGGCAAGAGTGGCTGCTGAAAGTTCGAGCCTCGGTATCGACATCTGTTTAATTGGTGCCAGGCGAGATTTTCCGATGACAAGTGGGCAGACGACATTTCCCTTCACATCTTCTAGACGTAGGTACGCACATGCCCCATATCCAGCCTCCGACCCGTCACAGAATAAATGTAACTGCGTGCTCTTCATTTCTTAAAAGTGGGTTGGCTTGTAGCAGAGATTAATTTGAATCCGTCCAATTGATGGAATAGAAGATAACCATTGATTCCAATCCGACCTTTCCGGGGCAGGAATGTCCTCATCCCAACCAATCCCTTTACGACACAAACTCTGAATTATGGCTTTCGCGCGCAAAGTGATAGGAGCAACGTATCCTAGGGGATCGAAGATCGAGCTTGCAATAGATAGTAATCCCCGTCTTGTGGGTGGCTTTTCTGTGATTTTCACATTAAATTGTATTGTGTCCTTGTTCACATCCCATCCTACACCTAATGCCCGGTCACACGGTAAATCAACGTTCGGTCCAAGATTGATCACCGATGGCGCCCTCTCCGATTCTGGTATTGCGTTTAGAACCTTCCGACTGTTACTTAGCCACTTAGTGAGTCGGAATCCTCCCCGTTTCATTAAACTTTGTAGATTTTCGGCCAATTGTATGGCTTTGTCTTCACTAGGTACCGATTTCAGGCAGTCGTCTACATAAAAATTTCGCTCAACTGTTTGAATAACATCCTCTTCATACAGGCCGCGATTGTCACTAGCTGTTCTCGTCAACGCATATGCTGTACAGCTCGGAGAAGATGTCACACCAAACAAATGTACACGCATGCAGTATGTTTTTAATGGTTTGTTCATGTCCCCATTAGGCCACCATAGAAACCCCAAAGAGTCACAGTCCCTTTCTGTAACGTTAACTTGATGAAACATAGCCTCTATATCCGCGGCTAAGGCTATTTTCTCCTGTCTAAACCGTATCACTACGCCAACTAAATTGTTCATTAAGTCTGGACCCTGTAGCAGTTGACTGTTTAGTGATATTCCTTTATATTTCGCGGCACAATCAAACACAACTCTCACTTTTCCCGGCTTATTTGCATTCAAAACGGGGTGATGGGGGTAAATACCAAGTTTTGCTGGTAACTATCGAAGGCTCATCAACTTCTGTAGCATAGCCATTTTCAATATAGCTATTCATAGCGGTTGAATACATCTCGTGCAATTTCGGATCACGTGACAGTTTACGTTTTAACTGCGTAAGTCTCGCCTGCGCAAGCGGCAAATCATTTGGTAGGGCTTTACTTTCGTCTCTCCATGGAAGATCCATCTTATAATGTCCATCCTGGTGTACGATAGATGATTTCATCTTATCCAAGGCCATAGTGTCTTCTACTGACATGCATTCCTTTTCTGTCATAATCCCGTCCCTGAAATCGGTTGTCCACAGCCTTTCTAATTGTTCTTGCAACACATTGTCACTTGACTGTTGGAAATTTACGCTTGCCGAAGGAGTCGAACTCGCATCTCCGATAGGTCCTCGAACAGCCCATCCAAGTTTTGATCGAATCGCATAAGGCTGATCCTCGTTTCCCGAGCGAACTTCCACCGGAATATGAGCCTCAGGTGCGTCTGTGCCGATTAATAGCATGACGTCACTGACGTTAACGTCGGGAATTTGGATATCCGCCAGGTATGAAACGTTCCGAATGTCCTTAATGGTAGCGGCAGAACGAAGTGAAATTGGTAACTTCTTCACCGTCCAGACGTTTTTAATTGTAATTGTGCCATCACCATACGCAGAACTCACGTTTAGATCGACTTCACGTCCATGTACGTCATTTCCTGTTGAATTCACGGTTGATATTTGGAAAGTTATCCGTTTACCAGTACATCCTATTTTCTTCAATAATCTTTCGTCACATAGGGTTTTGTCAGCTCCGTCATCCAATAACGCGTGCGTGTGGAAGGATCTGCCGTTTTTACACTGAATCTTTACGGGAATAATTCCTAAACAAGTTTTTACACGAGATCCCTTTGATGTCGCGCAATTCACTGACGGTTGTACGGCTTCATTGTCATCTCTGATCCGAGTCCAGCTGTGCAGTAGTGTGTGGTGCTTACCTGAACATTCACTAACCTTACACATTTTCTCTTTTAGGCATTTCCTAGACATGTGATTTCTTTTAAGACAATTAAAGCATAACCTGTTCTTTACAACAAATTTTTGCCTATCTTCTAATTTCATGTTCGTGAATTTACGACAACTACTAAGATCTGCACATTTGCCGGAACAACAACCACATTCTCTGTCGTCCTCAGAGAACGAAGACATTGTGGTTATTTTCTTTCTATGTACATTTTCAGATGACAAATTTTCAGGTTTTGTGTACTTTTGCTTCGAACTTTCCTGAGCAACGTCGATGCCGTAAATTGAGCGGGCTACGCGCGCTCTTTCATCTACAAATTTCATCAAGTTCTTAAAACATGGCTCTTTACCAGTTTCATAAATAGAGTGCGCAGTATCGGCCCATTTTGTCCTAAGATGCAAAGGCAAACGTCTAACAATTTTTCTTAAGTTCTCAGAATTATCAACGTCAGACACAAATCCTAGCTGCTATAATGTTATTTGGCATTTTTGCATATCCAGCGCTAACTTCGATAACCCATCAACATCTGAAGCCTGAATCTGTGGACCAGTCAATAATTTATCAATACAGGTTCTAGCAATAACATGAGATCGGCCATAACGAGAGCATAGAATAGATCTAGCTTGTTCATAACCCTCGTTAGAGTCCATCAAAACACAATACTCAATACATGATTTAGCTTCGCCAGTACAATACTGAATGAGATAGCTCAGTCTTAATCTATTATCACTCACCTTACTTTCTACATTAGTCTCAAAGTTTTTGATGAATTTGCAATAATCCAAAACGTTACCATCGAAAGTCAATATCTCGGGTTTTGGTAAATTGAAACCTTCTTGTAGAGTGTTCGCCAATCTATTGAAAGCAATGTCTATTTCACTTGTCGTCGTAGTTGTGGTTGCATTCGATGTAGAAAGTAACCTCGTCTCTTTTTCCACGTTGTTTTGTACGTCCACGCGTCTTTGGGTTTCTTCCACGTCCCTGATTTTTGAATCGTGTTCATTTCCGTCATCCTCCCAAACCGATTCCTCGATTTTCGCCTCCTCAATCTCGCTCTCGATAGCCAACATTTGTTTCCTATTTTCGATTTCTCGTTGTTGGTGTTCGAGCCGCATCCTTTCTTTCAATGTTTTCATCTTGCTTTCTGCTATCATGCGCTTTATTTTCGCACTTCGTATTTGGTTTCTTGATGAAGCGACCGACCCGATATCCGATTCATTGTCACAATCGTCATTCCACCTTTTGAAATGTTCCTTGAATTCGTCATAGTTTTGTTTCTGGCTTTTATAACTTTCCTCTAGATTTTCAATCACACTTGAGTTCTCACAGTTATCTACGCATGTGAAATGCGCTGTTTTGAAATGTTCATATCTGGAGCATAATGATAAATAAAGTTCGTCTACCTTCTCTTTGTTCTCCTTGTTTACCATATGCTTCTCGAGGTCCTTATACAGTCTCGTAAGTTGCGCCAGATGCGTTGACCGTTGCTTCTTTGCTGTCTCGAAATCCATTTTCATCTCTTATCGTCAAATAGCTTGTTGAGAATTATAGTGGGGCTCGGATATCAAAAAACGCTCTTTTGAGTTAATGCATCTTTAATAATCTTCGTTAGTTATCAATGTCAGAAAGCTGATGATTCTCAACAATTGAGCTGACCGTTCTTCAAGCCCGCACAAGTAAAAACTGATTTGAAAAAACGGTCGTTGCAAAACATTTACGTCATTTTGACATCGCGTGAACGTCGCGCGTATTTTAGTACGGCGCGACGCTACGTTACGTCGAAATGCACTCCTAAGAGCTAGGACGCTTTTACACAGCGGTTTGAGAGGAGATGTCATTTAAAAAATCGTTCTTTATTTCTATATAACCCCCCCCCCCCTGGGGCTCCGCCCCTGGGGACCTGAGGATCATGATTTTAGCTATTTTGAAAGAGGTCAATATACTGATGCTTCATGCAAAATATCAAGGCTCCATACCTTATGGGTCAGGAGGAGAAGATTTTTAAAGATTATTTTAAAATTTCACTTTTGTTGCCATGGCAACCAGAGTTTTTAACGGATTTCAATTCTTTTAGGTATTTTTGAAGGGGACCACCTAAGCAACATTTCTGCCAAATTTGGTTCAAATCGGCCCAGTGGTTTGAGAGGAGATGTCATTTAAAAAATCGTTCTTTATTTCTTTATAAACCCCACCCCCCCTGGGGCTCCGCCCCTGGGGACCCGAGGATCATGATTTTAGCTATTTTGAAAGAGGTCAATATACTGATGCTTCATGCAAAATATCAAGGCTCTACGCCTTCTGGGTCAGGAGGAGAAGATTTTTGAAAATTATTTTAAAATTTCACTTTTGTTGCCATGGCAACCAGAGTTTTTAACAGATTTTAATTCTTTTAGCTATTTTTGAAGGGGACCACCTAAGGAACATTTCTGCCAAATTTGGTTCAAATTGGCTCAGTGGTTTAGGAGGAGATGTCGTTTAAAGAAATTGTTGACGGACGACGCACGACACACGACACACGATGGACGACGGACGGACGCCGGACAAAAGGGGATCACAATAGCTCACTTGAGCACTACGTGCTCAGGTGAGCTAAAAACAAGAGCCGTTGGAGACAGATTATGCTCCCCGAATAAGGCTTTTGTCACAAAACTGTATGCCATTATTGAACAAAAAACTTCTTGTTGAATGCAACTATAGTTTGAGAGTTCAGTTCACAAGAAATTTGGAAGCTTGACAAACATTGTAGGAATCTGTTTGGCTTCACAGGCCTGATTCTTGTAAAAATCAATATCATTATATGGTAAAGGGTTATATATTTTATCTTGACCATCAAAGTTATCTATGAAAAATGTCTACATACAAAAATGAAGACTCTAACTTGAGTAGTCTTACAGAAACAATAGACCGATTAATTTAGAGTTGGAAATATACAAAATGTAAAACTACATGGCATTAAGCCCCCTTTTAGCATGGTAAGGTTCATTGAGTCAAACATTGAAATAAACATTACCTCGGGCACTTAATAAACAACATTTATGTAAAGTTACAAGAAATTTTGGCAATTTGTAAAGGAGGTATATTTGAAAATTAATGACCTTAACAATTTGACCTTGACCAATAACCTTGAACATAGACTTAGTATCAACAGAAAGGTCATGTCATAAGCAATGCACATGTAAAATATGAAGGCTATATCCCTAACCATTGAATACTTATGGGTGATATTAAAGTTATTTTTTTTTAAATTTTGACCTTGAGAAATGACCATGATCTTGACAGATGACCTTGAACTTAGTACCAATAAAAAGGTCATGTCATAAGCAATGCACATGTGAAATATGAAGGCTATATCACTTATCATTGTAAACTTATGGACAATGTAAAAGTTAAAAATGTTGAAATTTTGACCCTTGAGAAACAACCTTGACCTTAACAGATGACCTCGACCTTAGTACCAACAGAATGGTTTTGTCTTAAACAGTGCTCATGTGAAATATGAAGGTTATATCTCTTATAATCAAAAGTTATGGCAAATGTAAGTTTGTTGCAGAGAAATAGAGAGCTAATTTAAAGCTATCAAACATCAAGCCACCTTTTTCCACGACACATCTTAGTTCCGCAAATTTCAAATAGTTCATGGTCAAGGGCATCTGATTTGCTACTAAAATATGAAATTTCAATTCATAAGATTAGGAGAAATTTGAGAAAAACTATATATAACCCTATTAGTACCCTCTTTTGTTGATGAGGCATAAAATCCAAAAACGGCGAACACATCAGCATTATATCATAGGGAATTCACATGTTTAGTTTCATTTGATTTGGTACGAGGGTTATGGATAAATTGCTCCGGACAGACGGAATGACAGACTGACGAAGCGTGGCTATATGCTCTCCCTTCGGTGAGCATAAAAAATTCATATGGCCCCTTTCTTATATGATACTTGACGGATTTAACCCAGTTCTGAAAAGAAGTATTTACGTGATAGTGCAATCATTCTGTGAAATTTTAAAGTGAATCCGGTGAAATCAAGGGACATTATTGTGTTAACTAAAATATTCAAGAAATTTTTTCATAAGGCCCCTTTTACTTGCAATATCAGATCTACTGTCAAAATCCACTATTGTAATGATGGTACAATCAATCTGTGTAATCTGTGGAATTTATTATGTTAATGAATTTATAGTGAAACTTTCTATGAGCCCCTTTTCCCATGATACTTTACAGAACAAATCAAATTTCATAAGGAACAATTCTAATGAAGGTACAAACATTCTGTAAGAGTTTAAGAGAATCAATGAAAGCAGTGGACTAAAATGTGTCAAGAACTTTTTGTAATAAAATTTGCATAAGGCCCCTTTTCTCGTGAAACTTAAGAAATCAGAGCAAATGTACAAAGGAACAATCCTAATGATAGATAGATTGAAGAAAATGATAAAGCCTAAGGACTTTATTGGGATAATGATGTTTTGGTAATAAAATTTTCATAAAGCCCCTTTTCTTGTGTCACTTAACAGATCAGACCCAATTTACAAAGGGACAATCCAATGATGGTTCAATCATTCTCTTAAAGTTTGAAGAGATTCTGATAAAGACTGAGGACATTCTTGTGTTAATGAGGATTCGGTAATCATTTTTCATACATCTCCTTTTCCTGTGATACTAGACAGAAAAGGCCAAATCTGGAAAGAAACAATCCTAATGATGGTACTAACATTCTGTGAAAGTTTAAACAGAATTCAATGAAAACTGTGAACTTTAATGTGGTGTAAGGATTTTAAAATAAAATTTTCATAAGGGTCATTTTCCTGTAATACTTGATGGATCAGGTCTAATGTCAACGTCAACAAACGTAATTATTGTACAAACATTCTGTGAAAGTTTGAAGAAAATCCGATGAAAGCTCTAGACTTGGTAACAAGGATTTCTAAATGAAAATGTCATAAGGCCCCTTTTCCCGTGATACTAGACAGATAAGGTCCAAATTAGAAGGTAATAATCCTTATGATGGTATAAATATTCTGTGAAAGTTTAAACTGAATCTGAGGAAAACTGTGGACTTTATTGTGGTACAAGGATTTTAAAATCAAATTTCATGAGGCTCCTTTTCCTGTGATATTCGACGGATAAGGATCAACAATCGCCATAATCGTACAATCATTCCATGAGTTTGAAGAAAATCCAATGAAAGCTCTGGATTTTGTAACAAGGATTTCTAAATGAAATTTTCATAAGGTCTCATTATGACCTTACAATCATTCTGTGAAAGTTTCAACTAAGCTGTGGGCTTCATTGCATTAATAGGGATTTTTTATTCAAATTTTCATACAGCCCCTTTTCCCATGTTACTTTATGGATCTGAACTAATTCCAAAGGGAACTATACTTACAAAAGTATCATGATTCTTTATTTTGATGGAGACTTGGTTCATTCTCAAGACATGGTTAAAATAATTTGCCTTCCCTAGGTAAAAGGTTATTACTGGAAAACAAGAAGTAAACAAGACCAAATTAGCGACATTGGTTGACCTAACATATGTATCAATGATTTGTACCTTTATATCAATCTTATGCAATCCCCCAGGACTCACATATATGAAACTTGCATGGAGTCCAAGAAATAATTTAATAAGTTAATCATAGAAAAACAAACGAGTCCCACTAATAACAAATTATAATCAAGTGCAAACAAACAGCAACCTTTTATTCTGTAGCTAATAATAGGGCCTACTTTCAAAGGGAAGAGTCATCTCTTAAAAATAATCATATGCCAATCGATTTTAAGAATCATGTTTGAGTTTAAATCCTGCACCCTCCTCCCCCTAATCAAATATAAGGGCTTAAACTAATAGCCTGAAGAATAATTCAGCAACGGAGGTCAGTTCTTAAAACATGACACATTATGGATGCAATATTTTACATAGTTACGAAAAGATGAAAATGTGCTACAAAGCGATTAATTGTTTATGAAACTTCTTAGTCGAATATCGTAATGGGATGCCCAAACCAACTGATTATCAATTATAATTGATCATCAGCCCTTCACTAATAAGCCCCACCTATAAAAGCCATTTTTTTCCAAAAAACAGAATTATGTGAAGAAATTTGACAAAAAGCCACCTGAGGATCATTCCTTCCTAATTGGGTTGAAATCCACCAAGAAGAATTTCAAAGTTCTCAGAACAAATTCATTATGGAAATTAACACCCCAACCAAAAAACAATGTTTTTATCTCATCAAATTTAATTGGTAAATCTGATGAATGGTCTAAAAAGGATTTATCCTGTGAAATTTTCTTGAAATCAATCTACTGGTTCTGAAAAAAAAGACCTTTTAAGTTTTCACTTTATACCATATAATTATCCATGCATCTTTGAAGACAATTCAATAACTGGAGGCGCTTGAGTGCTGATTTGCTCCATGTGTTTGAATTTACTCATCATTCCTTACAAAGTTTGGTGGAGAACCGTCCTGCAATTTGCAAGAGTAAGATTTTCAAAATTTCACAATATACCATGATACAGAGACTAGGATCCTCTAGTGAAATTTGGTTGCAATTCATCTAATTGTTTCTGAGAAGAAGATTTTCAAAGATTTCACTATATATGGAAATAAGTCCCTCCAATTAAAGCCATTTTTTCTGTCCTATCAAAATTCTTTGAAAAAATCTGATAAAGAGTCACCTAAGGATCAATTCAGTGAAATTTGGTTGAAATTCATCCATTGGTGTCTGAGAAGCAGAATTTTAAAGATTTCACCTCATATGGAAATGAGCCTGGCCAATTTAAGCCATGTTTTTATCTGAGCTTAATTCTTTAAAGGAATCTGATAAAGAGTCACCCAATGATCATTCCTGTAAAATTTGGTTGTAATTCATCAATTGGTTTTTGAGAAGAAGATTTTAAAAGATTTCACCATATATGGAAATAAGCTCTGCCCATTTAAGCAATGTTTTTCTTCCGATCAAAATTGTTTCTAGAAATCTGATAAAAGGGTCACCCAATGATCATTCCTTAAATTTTTGTTGAAATCCATTATTTTGTTTCTGAGAGGAAGAATTTTGAAGGTTTCACCATAGATAGAAAATATCCCTGCCTATTAAAGCCATGTTTTTCATCTGATCAAATTTCTTCGAAGGAATCAGATAAAGGGTCACCATTTGATCATTTCTGAAATTTTTGGTTGAAACCCATCAATTGGTTTCTTAGAAGATTTAAAGCCATGTTTTTCTTCTGATCAAAATTCTTTGAAGGAATCTTATAAAGGACCACCCAATGATCATTCTTGTAAATTTTGGTTGAAATTCATCAATTGGTTTCTGAGAAGAAGATTTTTGAAGGTGGTACCATATATGAGAATTAGCATTGCCCTTTAAAGCCATGTTTTTCATCTAATCAAATCTCTTAGAAGTATCAGATAAAGGGTCATCCAATGATCATTTCTGAAGTTTTTGGTTGAAACCCATCAATTGGTTTCTGAGAAGAAGATTTTTGAAGGTTTCACCATATATGGAAAATAGCCCCGCTCATTAAAGCCATGGTTTTCTTCCGATCAAAATTCTTTGAAGGAATCTGATAAAGGGTCACCCAATGATCATTTTTCAATGTAAATTTTGGTTGAAATTCATCAATTAGTTTCTGAGAAGAAGATTTTTGAAGGTGGCACCATATATGAGAATTAGCATTGCCCTTTACAGCCATGTTTTTCATCTGATCAAAATTCTTTGAAGTAATCTGATAAAGGGTCATCCAAAGATCATTTCTGTGAAATTTTGTTGAATTCTGTGCAGTACTTTCTGAGAAGAAGATTTCTAAAGTAAAAGTTTAGGGAAAAATAGACGCACGCACAAACACATGACGGACACAATGCCATGATAATAGCTTGCTGGCTTTCAGCCAGTGGTGCTAAAAACTGTTGACTTTATTATGTTATTATTTCAATCAAGTTTTCATAAGGCCCTTTTCCGTGATACTTTACCGTGGGTTGAATCATTCTGTGAAAGTTTAAAGTGAATCCAATGAAATATGGAAACTTCATTATGTTGACTAGAATATCTAAACAAGAGGGCCGTTGGCCCTGGGGCGCTCACCTGAGATAAAGGCTCTTTTTCTTTCAACAGTCTAATTTCATGTTAAGGTTCGGATTATGAAACAAGTGGGCCACAATTACATATAAAGACTATGAACCTGGGGATCCGAAAGTCTAAATTACAAATTCAAAGGCTTTAGTGCTTATTTTAAAGAAGGAAAAATTTTTTCCATGGGTTATAATTTCAGAAATAAGAAAGAAGACTGTGAACTGATGCTTCAAGCCTATAACCCGCCCCCCCCCCCCGGGTCCGCCCCTGGGGACCCGAGGATCATGATTTTAGCTATTTTGTAAGAGATCAATATACTGATGGTTCATGATATCAAAGCTCTACGCCTTCTGGGTCAGGAGGAGAAGATTCTTAAAGATTATTTTGAAATTTCACTTTTGTTGCCATGGCAACCAGAGTTTTTAACGGATTTGAATTCTTTTAGCTAATTTTAAGGGGGACCACCTAAGAAACATTTCTGCAAAATTTGGTTCAAATTGGCCAAATGGTTTGGGAGGAGATGTCATTTAAAAAATCGTTCTTTATTTCTATATAACATCCCCCCCCCCCTGGGGCTCCGCTACTAATACAAGGTCTCCAGCACGCAAATCACGAGTAAGCCGTCTCCATTTTTGACGTTTTTGTAATGTAGGTAAGTATTCCCTTATCCAACGCCTCCAGAACACGTTTATCAAGTACTGAGTTTGCTTCCATAATTGTTTGGTTGATGAATGTTCACTGTTGTTAATTACGTATGGAATATGAGACTCTGATTTCATCATTAACAACATGTTTGGTGTAAACGGTAACGGGTCACTATGATCACGACTCACTTGTATAATAGGCCTACTATTTAGAATGTTTTCAGTTTCTGTCATTAATGTCAACAACTGTTCATCATTAAGTAACTGTTCCTTGACAATCGACTTCAATACTGTCCTTGTAGATCGAATCAGTCTTTCCCACAATCCACCCATATGACTTGCACTCGGTGGGTTGAAATGCCACTCAATATCCCGTTTCACCATTTCACGTCCTATCTTTGACTGGTTCCAATTATTGAAGCATCTCCTGAGTTCATGGTCCCCACTTACGAGATTTGTCCCATTGTCACTATATACCTTCTCCGGCAAGCCTCTTCTACTCACAAAACGTTGAAAAGCCGCTAAGAACGATTCTGTAGTCAACGTATGCGCCACTTCTAAGTGTACCGCTCTAGTAGTTAAACACGTAAATAGACATCCGTATCTTTTCGTGGTCGTATCTTGTGTCTTAATCATTAAGGGGCCGAAGTAATCTATTCCAACGTAGGTGAATGGGGGTTTGTTGGGGGTCATCTGTTCCTTTAGTAAAGGGGCCATTTGTTGTCTAAGTAAAGGAGCATGCGCACGTTTACATACTATACAACTTCCAAGCATTCTTTTAACGACACTTGGTCCTCGTAGAATCCAGTACTTTCGTCTGAGAATAGCGAGCACCTGCTCTCTACCAACATGTCCGTGTGTTTCATGAATATGACGTATAATCAGTTTCGATATGTGATCCGACTGTGGTACGATAATAGGGCAAGTTTTCACATCTATTGGTAGCCTTCGTCCCTGCACACGAATTAGTCCATTTTCAATAATAGGATTAAGCGAAGCGAGTTTGCTATCTTTTTTCACGTGATTCTTTGCATTAAGATACTCAATCTCTCCCTGGAAATGCCGATACTGCACGTGTGTAATCAAGGCACGCTCCGCCGCTCTAACGTCTTCGACGGTAAGTTCTCCTTTTTCACTTTTACGTCACTGTCCACGTATTTATTCACACAGTACACTTGAAATCGTAATAACCAAGCTACACATCGTCTGAGCTTTGTCCAATCAGAGAAATAGTCAATAATTTTGCTTAGTCCGTTTTCTGTTACGGTCGCGTTTACCGTTACGCTTTTCTTCCGTTCAACGTCACCCTCCGGGATCCTGTACTCACACACGTTTCGAGGCCAATAGTCGTCAGACTTCAATAAAAATGACGGTCCGTATAACCATTTATGAAGCTTTTCGGTATCCGCTCCACTAATTCCCCTGGACGCAATATCTGCTGGGTTCGAATCTGTATCTACGTGTCTCCACTGGCTAGGTTTGGTAGCGTCATGAATAATGCGTAATCGATTTCCAACAAATGTCTTAAATCTAGTTGTCATGTTATTGATATAGCCTAGTACTATCGTTGAGTCTGTCCAGAACGTTACGGATTCGACGTCCAGTTCGAGCTCCTCTGATAACATACCGTATAGTTGACAGGCAAGAGTGGCTGCTGAAAGTTCGAGCCTCGGTATCGACATCTGTTTAATTGGTGCCAGGCGAGATTTTCCGATGACAAGTGGGCAGACGACATTTCCCTTCACATCTTCTAGACGTAGGTACGCACATGCCCCATATCCAGCCTCCGACCCGTCACAGAATAAATGTAACTGCGTGCTCTTCATTTCTTAAAAGTGGGTTGGCTTGTAGCAGAGATTAATTTGAATCCGTCCAATTGATGGAATAGAAGATAACCATTGATTCCAATCCGACCTTTCCGGGGCAGGAATGTCCTCATCCCAACCAATCCCTTTACGACACAAACTCTGAATTATGGCTTTCGCGCGCAAAGTGATAGGAGCAACGTATCCTAGGGGATCGAAGATCGAGCTTGCAATAGATAGTAATCCCCGTCTTGTGGGTGGCTTTTCTGTGATTTTCACATTAAATTGTATTGTGTCCTTGTTCACATCCCATCCTACACCTAATGCCCGGTCACACGGTAAATCAACGTTCGGTCCAAGATTGATCACCGATGGCGCCCTCTCCGATTCTGGTATTGCGTTTAGAACCTTCCGACTGTTACTTAGCCACTTAGTGAGTCGGAATCCTCCCCGTTTCATTAAACTTTGTAGATTTTCGGCCAATTGTATGGCTTTGTCTTCACTAGGTACCGATTTCAGGCAGTCGTCTACATAAAAATTTCGCTCAACTGTTTGAATAACATCCTCTTCATACAGGCCGCGATTGTCACTAGCTGTTCTCGTCAACGCATATGCTGTACAGCTCGGAGAAGATGTCACACCAAACAAATGTACACGCATGCAGTATGTTTTTAATGGTTTGTTCATGTCCCCATTAGGCCACCATAGAAACCCCAAAGAGTCACAGTCCCTTTCTGTAACGTTAACTTGATGAAACATAGCCTCTATATCCGCGGCTAAGGCTATTTTCTCCTGTCTAAACCGTATCACTACGCCAACTAAATTGTTCATTAAGTCTGGACCCTGTAGCAGTTGACTGTTTAGTGATATTCCTTTATATTTCGCGGCACAATCAAACACAACTCTCACTTTTCCCGGCTTATTTGCATTCAAAACGGGGTGATGGGGGTAAATACCAAGTTTTGCTGGTAACTATCGAAGGCTCATCAACTTCTGTAGCATAGCCATTTTCAATATAGCTATTCATAGCGGTTGAATACATCTCGTGCAATTTCGGATCACGTGACAGTTTACGTTTTAACTGCGTAAGTCTCGCCTGCGCAAGCGGCAAATCATTTGGTAGGGCTTTACTTTCGTCTCTCCATGGAAGATCCATCTTATAATGTCCATCCTGGTGTACGATAGATGATTTCATCTTATCCAAGGCCATAGTGTCTTCTACTGACATGCATTCCTTTTCTGTCATAATCCCGTCCCTGAAATCGGTTGTCCACAGCCTTTCTAATTGTTCTTGCAACACATTGTCACTTGACTGTTGGAAATTTACGCTTGCCGAAGGAGTCGAACTCGCATCTCCGATAGGTCCTCGAACAGCCCATCCAAGTTTTGATCGAATCGCATAAGGCTGATCCTCGTTTCCCGAGCGAACTTCCACCGGAATATGAGCCTCAGGTGCGTCTGTGCCGATTAATAGCATGACGTCACTGACGTTAACGTCGGGAATTTGGATATCCGACAGGTATGAAACGTTCCGAATGTCCTTAATGGTAGCGGCAGAACGAAGTGAAATTGGTAACTTCTTCACCGTCCAGACGTTTTTAATTGTAATTGTGCCATCACCATACGCAGAACTCACGTTTAGATCGACTTCACGTCCATGTACGTCATTTCCTGTTGAATTCACGGTTGATATTTGGAAAGTTATCCGTTTACCAGTACATCCTATTTTCTTCAATAATCTTTCGTCATATAGGGTTTTGTCAGCGCCGTCATCCAATAACGCGTGCGTGTGGAAGGATCTGCCGTTTTTACACTGAATCTTTACGGGAATAATTCCTAAACAAGTTTTTACACGAGATCCCTTTGATGTCGCGCAATTCACTGACGGTTGTACGGCTTCATTGTCATCTCTGATCCGAGTCCAGCTGTGCAGTAGTGTGTGGTGCTTACCTGAACATTCACTAACCTTACACATTTTCTCTTTTAGGCATTTCCTAGACATGTGATTTCTTTTAAGACAATTAAAGCTTAACCTGTTCTTTACAACAAATTTTTGCCTATCTTCTAATTTCATGTTCGTGAATTTACGACAACTACTAAGATCTGCACATTTGCCGGAACAACAACCACATTCTCTGTCGTCCTCAGAGAACGAAGACATTGTGGTTATTTTCTTTCTATGTACATTTTCAGATGACAAATTTTCAGGTTTTGTGTACTTTTGCTTCGAACTTTCCTGAGCAACGTCGATGCCGTAAATTGAGCGGGCTACGCGCGCTCTTTCATCTACAAATTTCATCAAGTTCTTAAAACATGGCTCTTTACCAGTTTCATAAATAGAGTGCGCAGTATCGGCCCATTTTGTCCTAAGATGCAAAGGCAAACGTCTAACAATTTTTCTTAAGTTCTCAGAATTATCAACGTCAGACACAAATCCTAGCTGCTATAATGTTATTTGGCATTTTTGCATATCCAGCGCTAACTTCGATAACCCATCAACATCTGAAGCCTGAATCTGTGGACCAGTCAATAATTTATCAATACAGGTTCTAGCAATAACATGAGATCGGCCATAACGAGAGCATAGAATAGATCTAGCTTGTTCATAACCCTCGTTAGAGTCCATCAAAACACAATACTCAATACATGATTTAGCTTCGCCAGTACAATACTGAATGAGATAGCTCAGTCTTAATCTATTATCACTCACCTTACTTTCTACATTAGTCTCAAAGTTTTTGATGAATTTGCAATAATCCAAAACGTTACCATCGAAAGTCAATATCTCGGGTTTTGGTAAATTGAAACCTTCTTGTAGAGTGTTCGCCAATCTATTGAAAGCAATGTCTATTTCACTTGTCGTCGTAGTTGTGGTTGCATTCGATGTAGAAAGTAACCTCGTCTCTTTTTCCACGTTGTTTTGTACGTCCACGCGTCTTTGGGTTTCTTCCACGTCCCTGATTTTTGAATCGTGTTCATTTCCGTCATCCTCCCAAACCGATTCCTCGATTTTCGCCTCCTCAATCTCGCTCTCGATAGCCAACATTTGTTTCCTATTTTCGATTTCTCGTTGTTGGTGTTCGAGCCGCATCCTTTCTTTCAATGTTTTCATCTTGTTTTCTGCTATCATGCGCTTTATTTTCGCACTTCGTATTTGGTTTCTTGATGAAGCGACCGACCCGATATCCGATTCATTGTCACAATCGTCATTCCACCTTTTGAAATGTTCCTTGAATTCGTCATAGTTTTGTTTCTGGCTTTTATAACTTTCCTCTAGATTTTCAATCACACTTGAGTTCTCACAGTTATCTACGCATGTGAAATGCGCTGTTTTGAAATGTTCATATCTGGAGCATAATGATAAATAAAGTTCGTCTACCTTCTCTTTGTTCTCCTTGTTTACCATATGCTTCTCGAGGTCCTTATACAGTCTCGTAAGTTGCGCCAGATGCGTTGACCGTTGCTTCTTTGCTGTCTCGAAATCCATTTTCATCTCTTATCGTCAAATAGCTTGTTGAGAATTATAGTGGGGCTCGGATATCAAAAAACGCTCTTTTGAGTTAATGCATCTTTAATAATCTTCGTTAGTTATCAATGTCAGAAAGCTGATGATTCTCAACAATTGAGCTGACCGTTCTTCAAGCCCGCACAAGTAAAAACTGATTTGAAAAAACGGTCGTTGCAAAACATTTACGTCATTTTGACATCGCGTGAACGTCGCGCGTATTTTAGTACGGCGCGACGCTACGTTACGTCGAAATGCACTCCTAAGAGCTAGGACGCTCTTACACAGCGGTTTGAGAGGAGATGTCATTTAAAAAATCGTTCTTTATTTCTATATAACCCCCCCCCCTGGGGCTCCGCCCCTGGGGACCTGAGGATCATGATTTTAGCTATTTTGAAAAAGGTCAATATACTGATGCTTCATGCAAAATATCAAGGCTCCATACCTTATGGGTCAGGAGGAGAAGATTTTTAAAGATTATTTTAAAATTTCACTTTTGTTGCCATGGCAACCAGAGTTTTTAACGGATTTCAATTCTTTTAGGTATTTTTGAAGGGGACCACCTAAGCAACATTTCTGCCAAATTTGGTTCAAATCGGCCCAGTGGTTTGAGAGGAGATGTCATTTAAAAAATCGTTCTTTATTTCTTTATAAACCCCACCCCCCCTGGGGCTCCGCCCCTGGGGACCCGAGGATCATGATTTTAGCTATTTTGAAAGAGGTCAATATACTGATGCTTCATGCAAAATATCAAGGCTCTACGCCTTCTGGGTCAGGAGGAGAAGATTTTTGAAAATTATTTTAAAATTTCACTTTTGTTGCCATGGCAACCAGAGTTTTTAACAGATTTTAATTCTTTTAGCTATTTTTGAAGGGGACCACCTAAGGAACATTTCTGCCAAATTTGGTTCAAATTGGCTCAGTGGTTTAGGAGGAGATGTCGTTTAAAGAAATTGTTGACGGACGACGCACGACACACGACGCACGACACACGATGGACGACGGACGGACGCCGGACAAAAGGGGATCACAATAGCTCACTTGAGCACTACGTGCTCAGGTGAGCTAAAAACAAGAGCCGTTGGAGACAGATTATGCTCCCCGAATAAGGCTTTTGTCACAAAACTGTATGCCATTATTGAACAAAAAACTTCTTGTTGAATGCAACTATAGTTTGAGAGTTCAGTTCACAAGAAATTTGGAAGCTTGACAAACATTGTAGGAATCTGTTTGGCTTCACAGGCCTGATTCTTGTAAAAATCAATATCATTATATGGTAAAGGGTTATATATTTTATCTTGACCATCAAAGTTATCTATGAAAAATGTCTACATACAAAAATGAAGACTCTAACTTGAGTAGTCTTACAGAAACAATAGACCGATTAATTTAGAGTTGGAAATATACAAAATGTAAAACTACATGGCATTAAGCCCCCTTTTAGCATGGTAAGGTTCATTGAGTCAAACATTGAAATAAACATTACCTCGGGCACTTAATAAACAACATTTATGTAAAGTTACAAGAAATTTTGGCAATTTGTAAAGGAGGTATATTTGAAAATTAATGACCTTAACAATTTGACCTTGACCAATAACCTTGAACATAGACTTAGTATCAACAGAAAGGTCATGTCATAAGCAATGCACATGTAAAATATGAAGGCTATATCCCTAACCATTGAATACTTATGGGTGATATTAAAGTTATTTTTTTTTAAATTTTGACCTTGAGAAATGACCATGATCTTGACAGATGACCTTGAACTTAGTACCAATAAAAAGGTCATGTCATAAGCAATGCACATGTGAAATATGAAGGCTATATCACTTATCATTGTAAACTTATGGACAATGTAAAAGTTAAAAATGTTGAAATTTTGACCCTTGAGAAACAACCTTGACCTTAACAGATGACCTCGACCTTAGTACCAACAGAATGGTTTTGTCTTAAACAATGCTCATGTGAAATATGAAGGTTATATCTCTTATAATCAAAAGTTATGGCAAATGTAAGTTTGTTGCAGAGAAATAGAGAGCTAATTTAAAGCTATCAAACATCAAGCCACCTTTTTCCACGACACATCTTAGTTCCGCAAATTTCAAATAGTTCATGGTCAAGGGCATCTGATTTGCTACTAAAATATGAAATTTCAATTCATAAGATTAGGAGAAATTTGAGAAAAACTATATATAACCCTATTAGTACCCTCTTTTGTTGATGAGGCATAAAATCCAAAAACGGCGAACACATCAGCATTATATCATAGGGAATTCACATGTTTAGTTTCATTTGATTTGGTACGAGGGTTATGGATAAATTGCTCCGGACAGACGGAATGACAGACTGACGAAGCGTGGCTATATGCTCTCCCTTCGGTGAGCATAAAAAATTCATATGGCCCCTTTCTTATATGATACTTGACGGATTTAACCCAGTTCTGAAAAGAAGTATTTACGTGATAGTGCAATCATTCTGTGAAATTTTAAAGTGAATCCGGTGAAATCAAGGGACATTATTGTGTTAACTAAAATATTCAAGAAATTTTTTCATAAGGCCCCTTTTACTTGCAATATCAGATCTACTGTCAAAATCCACTATTGTAATGATGGTACAATCAATCTGTGTAATCTGTGGAATTTATTATGTTAATGAATTTATAGTGAAACTTTCTATGAGCCCCTTTTCCCATGATACTTTACAGAACAAATCAAATTTCATAAGGAACAATTCTAATGAAGGTACAAACATTCTGTAAGAGTTTAAGAGAATCAATGAAAGCAGTGGACTAAAATGTGTCAAGAACTTTTTGTAATAAAATTTGCATAAGGCCCCTTTTCTCGTGAAACTTAAGAAATCAGAGCAAATGTACAAAGGAACAATCCTAATGATAGATAGATTGAAGAAAATGATAAAGCCTAAGGACTTTATTGGGATAATGATGTTTTGGTAATAAAATTTTCATAAAGCCCCTTTTCTTGTGTCACTTAACAGATCAGACCCAATTTACAAAGGGACAATCCAATGATGGTTCAATCATTCTCTTTAAGTTTGAAGAGATTCTGATAAAGACTGAGGACATTCTTGTGTTAATGAGGATTCGGTAATCATTTTTCATACATCTCCTTTTCCTGTGATACTAGACAGAAAAGGCCAAATCTGGAAAGAAACAATCCTAATGATGGTACTAACATTCTGTGAAAGTTTAAACAGAATTCAATGAAAACTGTGAACTTTAATGTGGTGTAAGGATTTTAAAATAAAATTTTCATAAGGGTCATTTTCCTGTAATACTTGATGGATCAGGTCTAATGTCAACGTCAACAAACGTAATTATTGTACAAACATTCTGTGAAAGTTTGAAGAAAATCCGATGAAAGCTCTAGACTTGGTAACAAGGATTTCTAAATGAAAATGTCATAAGGCCCCTTTTCCCGTGATACTAGACAGATAAGGTCCAAATTGGAAGGTAATAATCCTTATGATGGTATAAATATTCTGTGAAAGTTTAAACTGAATCTGAGGAAAACTGTGGACTTTATTGTGGTACAAGGATTTTAAAATCAAATTTCATGAGGCTCCTTTTCCTGTGATATTCGACGGATAAGGATCAACAATCGCCATAATCGTACAATCATTCCATGAGTTTGAAGAAAATCCAATGAAAGCTCTGGATTTTGTAACAAGGATTTCTAAATGAAATTTTCATAAGGTCTCATTATGACCTTACAATCATTCTGTGAAAGTTTCAACTAAGCTGTGGGCTTCATTGCATTAATAGGGATTTTTTATTCAAATTTTCATACAGCCCCTTTTCCCATGTTACTTTATGGATCTGAACTAATTCCAAAGGGAACTATACTTACAAAAGTATCATGATTCTTTATTTTGATGGAGACTTGGTTCATTCTCAAGACATGGTTAAAATAATTTGCCTTCCCTAGGTAAAAGGTTATTACTGGAAAACAAGAAGTAAACAAGACCAAATTAGCGACATTGGTTGACCTAACATATGTATCAATGATTTGTACCTTTATATCAATCTTATGCAATCCCCCAGGACTCACATATATGAAACTTGCATGGAGTCCAAGAAATAATTTAATAAGTTAATCATAGAAAAACAAACGAGTCCCACTAATAACAAATTATAATCAAGTGCAAACAAACAGCAACCTTTTATTCTGTAGCTAATAATAGGGCCTACTTTCAAAGGGAAGAGTCATCTCTTAAAAATAATCATATGCCAATCGATTTTAAGAATCATGTTTGAGTTTAAATCCTGCACCCTCCTCCCCCTAATCAAATATAAGGGCTTAAACTAATAGCCTGAAGAATAATTCAGCAACGGAGGTCAGTTCTTAAAACATGACACATTATGGATGCAATATTTTACATAGTTACGAAAAGATGAAAATGTGCTACAAAGCGATTAATTGTTTATGAAACTTCTTAGTCGAATATCGTAATGGGAAGCCCAAACCAACTGATTATCAATTATAATTGATCATCAGCCCTTCACTAATAAGCCCCACCTATAAAAGCCATTTTTTTCCAAAAAACAGAATTATGTGAAGAAATTTGACAAAAAGCCACCTGAGGATCATTCCTTCCTAATTGGGTTGAAATCCACCAAGAAGAATTTCAAAGTTCTCAGAACAAATTCATTATGGAAATTAACACCCCAACCAAAAAACAATGTTTTTATCTCATCAAATTTAATTGATAAATCTGATGAATGGTCTAAAAAGGATTTATCCTGTGAAATTTTCTTGAAATCAATCTACTGGTTCTGAAAAAAAAGACCTTTTAAGTTTTCACTTTATACCATATAATTATAAAAATAAGCCCCACCTATTTAAGCCATGTTTTTCATCTAATCAAAATTCTTTGAAGGAATCTGATAAAGGGTCACCAATAGAATCATTTTGTTGAAATCCATCCACTGGTTTCCGAGAAGATTTTTAAAGCTTTCACCATATATGGAAATTAGCCAAATTTTTCATAAGATCAAAATTTTTTGAAGGAATCTGATAAAGGGTAACCCAAGGATTATTTCTGTGAAATTTGGTTGAAATCAATCCACTGTTTGCTGAAAAGATTTTTAAAGCTTTGACCATATGTGGAAATAGCCCCGCCAATTGAAGACATGTTTTCCACTGATCAAATTTCTTTGAAAAACCTGATAAAGGGTCACCCAAGGATCTTTTCTGTGAAATATTGTTGAATTCTCTTCAGTAATTTTTGAGAAGAAGATTTTCAAAGAAAAAGGTTATGGACAGACGGACACATGCATGACTGACACAATGCCATTTCAATAGCCCCATGGCTTTCAGCAAGCAGAGCTAAAAGGCAAATTTGTGCAGGAATTGGTTAAGCTAGGGAACAAAATCTGAACAAAAGATATTTGTAGCACACAGTTTTCCTGAGACAACCAGTAACCAGATGACAAAATTTTACCCTTACAGGATTCGAAACTACATGGATATTGCAACGCAGCCTAGTGCTGCAATGTCCGACATCTCTAACCTCTGTGCTACAGAGACATCCCCAATAAAAGATTGGATTATTTGAATTTTTATTTGAAAATTTTAGACTTGTCCAAATTGAATGAAGTTGCAGATGACGTTTCAAATTATGCGGAAATTGGAAAATAAGTGCCATATAGGGTAGGAGATATAGTGAGAAAAGGAGAAATTGCTTGTAATAAGCAATTTCTCCTTTTCCAAGAAAGTTTTTCAGTATTTTTCTTTAAGGCATCAGAAAGGTCACTGTATCGTAATGAGATGAATGGATTCAGAGATTCCAACTAAAATGGCAGACTCTCTCGTGTCATCCTATAAGGAGTGAGAGAGGTTTGTATCACTTCTCTTTGCTGTAACAAATTCCCAATCAACAGAATTTTGGACTTGTCCAATTTCAAAGAGACATCTTCCAGTTGATGGAATTTTAAAAATCCTGGTCTCTGGGAATATGGGAATTGAAGAAATTGCTTGTTATAGGCAATTTTTTTCATTTTCCTCAATGTTTTCCTATGCACTTTTCAATGGGGCGTGGATGTGGGGTTAAAAGTGCAGGGTAATGGGTTAAAAAGGAATTTGTCAATATTACAACAACAATGAATTTTATAAGCTACTTGCATTTAATAATCTCTTATTTACATTTTATGTACAAAATATCACTCAAACGCTCATGTGTACGATATATACAAATTTTAAGGCAAGTATATCACTTATAGTATCTCTTACATCCTTTCATTTGAAATAAATGAAAAATCCCAAGATTGCAACTCTGAGGTAGACTTTTCCAAGAGGCATAAAGAGAAAAGAAGGAATTATAATGAACCTTTACCAGATGACACAATTTTGGACAAATGTAACTGAAAGAGTTACAAATATTAACTTCAAGAGGGTACAAATCGAACTAAAATCCCAACAGAGTAAAGAAAAGAAAACAAGATGGTAAAAAAAGTAGATCATTTGATGCAAGCAATTTCTCCTTTTTTCCAATCTTAGCACTGGGGGAAAGCTAATAATTTAGTATGAAAAGGTTAATAATTTCTCCTTTTACTCCAATGCCTTCTACACTATCAGAGCAAAATATAATATTCCAGCAAAATCAGTAAACAATCAAGGTATTAAGAGAAGTATCTGTCAGGTATCTTGTTAATCCATTACCACACAAAATTTTGGACTGGTGCAAACTGAAAGAAATTCCAGACAACAATTCTAATTGATCTAAAATTTGACAAAAGTGCCAAATTTCTTCAGGGAATCAAGTATAGGTTTGTGTGGTAATGAGTTGAATGTGTATAAACTTATTTTATTTATATAATGTTCAATGTTCTAAAGAATCTCAGATTTTTGTGAGATAGACAATTGTTGAGATACTTTATTAGTTTACTTCTAAATCTTGCAGGTACACCGTTTAAACTTTAGTTTGAACAATTCACAAATTACAAGAAACAGAGCTCCAGGTAGAGTGATATTGATCTCAAAATGTAACATTTCATTGATTTACACCTTAACAGTTTACTTGGATTGGAAAACAAGTCTCTACAACTTAGATTAATTTTTCTCAATTCTGCTTCCAGGAGAATACACAATAAACCTATGATAAATGTACGGGCCAGTAAATAACCAAAATCAATAACCTCTCCAGTGAATCAAACTCAAACACATGCATCACAAATTTCATTTCTTGACCACCATTTCCTTTGTTGTGGGTACTTATTGTAGTCTAAGCAAAACTTTTGAATGAAAGCCCACAACAGATTGCCATCATCCTCTGAAAGCTGTAGCTCTGAGAGGTGTAACAATTATTAACATTGCCATTTAGTTGTTGATAATATAACTACATATTATTTTTTAATGATAGTTTTTAAAGCTTTACCTTATTCCTTGATTTTAACCCATTCCCAAACCATGAATGAAGTTTTTAGAAGACCCCAAGAATAAAAGATTTAGAAAACATTGTGGAAAATAAAGAAATTGCTTGTTACAAGAAATTTTTCTTTTTCTACATAGTTTTCAAGAAAATTGAAAAAATCTAAAATTTCATAAACTTTGAAGACTGGAATTATCAAACTGTGCAACCTCAATAAATAAGTCTTTATTGATTATTTTTAACTTTGATTGGTTGTCTGCAAGCTCTTTGAATGGGCTAGTCTAAAACTTTGTCTAGTAAAGGTTAAATCTATAACAGCCTGACTACTTAATACTGATTATCATGTGCAATCCCTGAATTTGATCATTGATTTGATTAAAATCCGATAACTTTTGACAATAGGGTCATTTAAAACATACTAAAAACTACAAATTGATAAAATTTGGTATTGTTGTGCTTGGTTAGTCCAAGAGTTCAAGACTGACAGTACTTCTGAAAATTCAAAACAGAGGGCAAATTTTCATAGACTCAAAATATTGATGTTAAAAGTAAAAACTTAACAAGAGCTTTTAGAAAGAAAAATTAACATCTATTTGAGCAGCAGCTAAATAATCCTGTCAGTAGCTAGTGTGAATTTATCTTTAAAACATTGTAAATTGATATATTTCAGGATTTTCAACAATAATTAGAACTCCTCTCTTTCAAGACAAAAATTTTAAAACAAAGAATGCATGAACAAAATTTAGCCCATATTCCTCGACAGTTTTGAACTGAAATCTATTTCAAAAGCCTATTATTGACTTTACTTCATACAATGGAATCATTGTGTCTCAAATCTTGATAAGAAAACATCATAGAGAGGATAGAATGCTAGTTACCAGCACACTGAAATGTTATCTGTTTTTTGTTGACTACAGTTGTAGTTATCTGTATTTTGTTGACTACAGTTGTAGTTATCAGTATATTGTTAACTGCAGCTATAGTCATTAGTATTTTGTTAACTACAGTTGTAGTTGTAGTCATCAGTGTTCTGTTAACTGCAGTTGTTGTTATCAGTATTTTGTTAAATCATCAGCAATAATTCATTCAAAACTGTTCAATGAATACAGGCCAGGCAAATATAATTAATAAGCACTTTAGTGTTTAACATATCACAATAACAAGATACTATATAATTCTGTGTATCCTCCTCACTAACATAAATCTAACATGCCCTATAAAAACCTCTTCTCAACAACCAGACCTAACAACAAAGAGCACTGTATGTTGAATCTATACCCATCACGAAAAGTAATAGTAACACTATCACATGCCAAAATTTTAGACCAGTCTAAATTGAAATATGTTGCAGACAACAATTTCAAGTTAGTAAATCTTAAAAAATCTTTGCCTTTTGGAAAAAAAAACCCATTGTAGACAATTAAGAATATAAGCAATTTATAATCCACAATGTTTTCTACCCAAAAAGATAGAGATTTTTAAACTAACTAAAAAATGTTGTCTGCAACTTCCTTGAATCTGGACCAGTCTGAAATTTGGTCGACCAGTGATTGCTTGATTGATTAATATCCAAGTTGCTCGATTGATTAATATCAAAGTTTCAAGTAATAACCTTCAGTTTGATATATACCATAGCTTTTCAGAGCCATACTGTCAATAAACAGACTCCCCCCCCCCCCCCCCAAAAAAAAAAAAAAAAAAAAAAAAACCAAAAAAATCACAGCTTAGTTTTCACTTGTAGATAGTAACAAAGATTTCTGGCATATGCAATGTTTTATAAAAATGTGATCATGATTTTTCAACTTTAATCCTTAACAACTGACAGATAGTCACTATCTGTCAAAGTATCAATTGACCAATCAAATCATAGATTGAGCCCAGAAGTGTGATGTTGGCCATCAACATTTACAGTTAAAATGGACTTTTTTGGCCACTTAAACATTGTAACTACAATTTCAATAAGTTGCAATTACTATGTTTAGGTGGCTCACAACTGAATTTTTGTTTATGTATGAGATTTTATATATACTGCAAAATTATTGTGTTTGACATCTCATTTGTTGGTGGTCCATGGGCTTGTCCAGCGACACAGAAATTTTTTAACCCATATCCTGTGAACCCAGAAGATTCCTCAAAAGGTAGACGGTATAGACAAAGATCAGCCTGCACATATAAATTAAGTCTGATCATTGTCTATGCTACATGCCATTCATTTTATTCAGCAGGGTTAATATACATTTGTAAAACATCCTTTGGCACTTACAGAAAATTTGCACTCATCCCTAATTAAAATTTCTCCTGATCGTTAAAATATGTTAGAGGTTTATCATACATGTTTTCAAAAAATCTACAGCTTTGACCCATTTCCACTAAAAAGACGTTTTGGGACACCGCTAAGAAAAATAATTTGGAAAACATTGTGTTAAATGAAGAAATTACTTGTAACAAATTTCTTCATTTTGCACAATGTTTTCTACCCAGAAAATTGAAAAAATGTATAATTTCATAATAGCTGTCTGAAACTCCTTTCAATTTGGAACAGTCTTAAAGTTTACCAAATTTTCCTTTCAAAAGATGTGTTTGAAAAAAATTATGATGTAACTATAATGATTTTACTTTTGCAAAAACAAAAACAAAAGATAAAGAACTATGTGGGACAGAATTCACATTCTGCAGTTATTAACCCATTACAGCACAATCCTGAATTTCACAAACTGAAGAAAATTGCCTCTTGAAAATATTGTGAGAAAAGGAGAAATTGCTTGTAACAAGCTATTACTTTTTTTCTTCCAGTCTTTTCAACAATATCTTGTACATATAAATTAATTTACACAAGCTTTGAATTGTTCTCTGTAACCTCTTTCAATTTGAACAAATCTCAAATTTCTTGTCATCATAGCAAAAAATATGAATAACCATATTCATTTTGCTATGATGACAAGAAATTTACATTCTACATTATATTCATGTCAGGCTAAGTTCATATGCATGGTTGGCTTGAGAATATCTTCATTACATTTTTTTAAAGAAAAATTCCAAATAATAAAAGGGGAATTGCACAGAACTATTACGTATCATTACTATAGCTTGATAAAAAAGCAGTAATGATATTTGGATAGTCCAATGACTCGGACAAAATAATCATGATACTGCAACAAGTAATTTGAAGTGGTAAATGTATATGGTGATAGAAAATTTCATGCACAACTGATTTTAAACATTCAGCTCTTAAACCATGTGTCATTTTGTTATCATCCTTGTTGCATTTTTTTGCAGGAATTTTTCAAATAGTTTCCTACATGGTTTAAATGCTGGACATTTATTATGTACTTAATTGAATAATCTGAAGTCCAAAAAGCTGTTTATTTGACACAAAGTTTAACAACACAATGTTTGCTTTGAAAGCACTATAATAAAATTGAGATCTGGACAACCAAAGATCAGACAGTCACGATAAACACTGAAACTGGATTTATCGCTTAATCTTTGATGTCATAAACTTCCTTGTGAAGTTCGGGGAATTCTTCAATCACCTCCTTCTTTTGCATCTTCATGTTATTTAAGGCCATCGAGTGTTTCTTATTCAAGTTTTTAAACACAGGAATAATGCTGAGTAAACGGGCAAAATTGTCCTCATAATCATTATGGGTAGACTTCATGTGAACGAACAGAGATTGTAAGAAGAGAGAGTGTAATTTCTCGATTGCCAACTTCTCTTTAAGTCCATCATGGTCTGAAAAAAACATCAATAACAATAAATAAAACACAACTTTACAACAATGTCCCTGGTAACTAGCATTTTAAAGTAAACAAAATATTAGTTCAGCACTGTGAAATTGTTAGTTTTTGAGCTAATAGTTGAAAAGGGGCATAATTTGTTTAAAACAAACATGTTTAGAGTTAAACAGATACTGCTGACGCAGACAGCAACAGGGATGTAGCAAAACATTGGGTTTTCTCCAAAAATAGCCTATCTATAAATATCAACCGGAGAGAAGGAATTATTCCTTCTGAACAATTATCCTCCTTTGTCTGATAGATTTTCATTATCATCTATAGCCTCATGTTTCAAACTTGGTTGTAAAATTAACCCTTGTCATGCTGAACCTGGAATATTACTATATTAGCAGGAGGTATAGGCAAAATATCAGCTTGAACATATGTGCATTCTGATCTTAGCCTACAATGCTAGAGAGAACTAATGATTTCAACACATTGCAAACTGATTGTATGAACCTAATCGTACACAATCCTACTTTTGACAATCCTCAAGAATAAAGCTTTGGAAAACATTGGGCAAATGAAGAAATAGCTTATTACAAGGAAATTCTTTGCTATCCCCTATGATTTCACCCCAAAGACAATTTCATTTTTTAGATTTATAATTGAAATAGAATTCTCAAGACAGGGATAAATAATATAGGGTACAAATGGGAGTAACACCTTACCTTGGCACATGATGAGGCATGCAGAGAAGATTCCAAGCTGAATGTCTGTCAATTTGAGTGGGTTGAGTTGAGCAGCTACGCTGAAAAACTCCTCAATGAAAGGTCCCATAGGCATCTGTCTCACCATTTGTCTGAAATCACAAGAAAAAAGATGTGTTTCTGATCTGTTATTACCCCCCCCCTTCAAATTTTTGAAGTAGGATCTTGAAAGATTATCTAAACTTTAAACATAACTTTGATCTTAACATTAGCATATATGCATCAATCATTTAACCCTTTCACGTTCAAATACGGGATTTTACGTTCCTGTGATTTTATACTCGAAAAAACATTGTGGAAAAAGAAGAAATTGCTTGTAACAAGCAATTTCTCCTTTTTCCGCAATATTTTCTACCACATAGGATGGTTTCATTTCAAATGGGGTCCAGTTTTCATTGTCGTCTACAACCTCTTTCAATTTGGACTAGTCCAAAATTTCCAAAAACAGGAAAGGGTTAATATCTTCAAGCCAAAAATGAATATTGCAGTTTCAAAAATAGCAAAAAGTGAGAAAATGTTTAGTTGGCAGGCTATATGTTTGACAGACTGGTAGACACACAGACACAGACAGAAGAACATTGATTTCACAATATTCCCCAATCTCATCCATACAGAGGCATAAGTTATAGTACTTCGACCCTTTTCCAACACAGTGACACTTTTTCATGCATTCAGTAAAAAGCTTTTGAAAACCTTGTGGAAAATGAAATAATTGTTTGTTACAAGTAACTTATTCGTTATCCTCAATCTATTCTAAACAAAAAGCAAAGATTGTTAAATTTTCATTGAATATACCGGTCTAAAATTTTCTCTTTTGGTAATGGTTCAGGCTGATTAGCATAAGATGCCACTTCTAATTTAGCAGAAAAGTAGGCTTAGCCCATTACCAAACATTTCTGCATTTTTTGGGCTGAAGAAATACAGGTATGGGAAAAAAAGAGAGAAATTTTCTTCCTCATTTAGCCAATACTTTCTTGTTACAAGCATTTTTTTTGTCCACAATGTTTTCTCAAGAATCTTATCACAGGAACATAAGAACAAGAGGACCATGATGGTCCTTAATGGCTCCCCTGAGTATGATGGTTCATGGCTTTATGATATATACAAAATAGCAATGCCCTCTGTCTAATTATTTTGGAGAAGATATGTTTGAGGGTTTTCTCTTTTAATCCTAGGTATATTGATGATCCCACCATATATCGCTAATTTCCTGAATAGGTAATTCTTTGAAGTATTTTGTTAGAGGGTCAATAGCCATCAACACATACCAAATATCAAAGCTCTAGGCCTAATGGTTTAGGAGGAGAAGATTTTCAAAGATATCCTTCTTTATTCCTATCTAAAATCAGGGATTGCACAGAAAAGGGTAATTCTTTGAAGTATTTTGGTAGAGGGTCAATAGGTGATGATATGTACCAAATATCAAAGCTCTAGGCTTTATAGTTTAGGAGGAGAAGATTTTCATAGATTTCCTATGTAAAATCAGGGATTGCACAGAAAAAGACTAATTTTAAGAGTACAGTAATTCTTTGAAGTATTTTAGTGATGATATGCACCAAATATCAAGGCTCTAGGCCTTATGGTTTAGGAGGAGAAGATTTTTAATTATTGTTTATGGACGGACAGATGGACAATGGATGCTGGACATCACAATAGCTCACCTTTAGCATGTTGTGCTCAGGTGAGGTAATCAGGGATTGTACAAGAAAGGGTTAATCAAATTGACTGTTTGCCTCATAATAATAAATCAAAATGCAAATTAAATTACGTATGCTTCCTTCTCTCTTGTGAGAAAGTATTCAAATTTTAAGAAAATATTACTAGCATCTTTTAGAGAGATATCAAAACATTGAAGCTAGTCACACTTACCTTGGACATTTCATCTCCATATTTGGATCAAACATTTCTTGTTTCTCATGGTCAACTAGCAGACACATACGGCACAACAACACTTCGAACGATCCTTTCTTGATCAGAATAATCTGGTCATCTGTGTCGATCTCACCAAATCCTGAAATATGACAGAGTTCACCAATTGACTGATTGCTGGCCTCACCAACTGACCTCTGAAAAGGCTGTTTGTCTGATTTATAACACCAGGGTCATAAAACTAATGGTAAATCTTTGGTTGGTGACCTAAATAGGGTAACTGAAGCCTAAATAAACTGAAGTGACAATGTTTATGCCTCCAAACCAGCAAAAATGCTTGAACTAAATATATCATACCCTTAAAAATGATGAATTTATCATGTCCTTCTTACACTGCTACTTCAATTATAACAACTTAAAGATTTATTTTTACATCATATTGTCCTGTATTTTTATATGATTTTATTACATACTCCTTTTACCCATTTAAAGAAGACTGGTCCAAATTGAAAGAAGTTGCAGACGGCAATTTAAATTGATGAAATTTGAAAAAAAAACACTTTGTCTTTTTAGGTAAAAAACATTGTGGAAAATGAAGAAATTACAAGCAATTTATTCATTTTACACAATATTTTTCAAACAATTTTTTTCTTGAGGGGCGTCAAAAAGCAATGTTGTGAGGGAATCTTTCATTTTTTTTCTTTTAAATTCTGTAATATACCCTTTCAAGATTAAGTAATGTACATGTCCTTAATTAAATCAACATTCAATTTGTACATTTCTTACCTGGTAATTTCTTACAGAACTTCACAACATTGGTGATCTCAAGCACAAAACTTTCCGTAAATTTTTGCCACATATGACCCGGGTTGATGGACAACTTTGACATATCAGGCTGTAAACACAATAACACACAAGTTAATACCGGAAAAGGGTAAAATCTTTGGTATCTGTTTTTAACTCATTACCAGAAAGCAAAATTTAAGACTGGTCCAAATTGAGAGGAGTTGAAGACGGTAATTCAAAGTTATGAAATTTTTCAACTTTCTGTTTTGAAACATTGTGGATGAAGAAATTGCTTGGTTCAAGCATTTTACATTTAGTTCATTTTACACAATGTTTTCTAATCCTTTTTCTTGAGGGTTCTCAAAAAGCATCCTTGTGATGGAATGTGTTAAACCATTGGTCAATAAAGTAAAATTACTTATAGAATAAACATCAGTTTTGATGTGGTATATATAAAGGGTATTACACAAGTGTTTATGAATGATCCCTTGTATCTAGAAGTCATTCTAAAAAGTGATTAAAAAAATGCTTTGGGTAAACATGAAAAGGGTTAGCCCTTTCCTGTTCAATCTCTGTTTTTTAAGACCCTGTGATTTACATTTGAGAAAAATATTATAGAAAACGAAGAAACTACTTGTAACAAGAGCCATGTCGGACGTGGCCATCCCCCACCTAAAAAGCTTGATAGTAAACTGAAGCCAGTTAGATTTAGGCTTCTTGTGCACTGAATTTCTTCTCAATGAGTTCGATAATAGCTATTATACTTTCAGAAATATGCTCAGGACAAAAACTAAGTCTTTAAAACGACAAAGGGCAAGAACTCCAAAATTATGCAAGCAAGAGTTGTGGTTCTTGTGCACTGCACTTCTCCACAACGAGATCTATCCACCTATGAAGTTTCAAGTTAATAGCTATCATACTTTCAGAGATATGCTCAGGACAAAATCTAAGTCTTTAAAACGACAAAGGGCAAGAACTCCAAAATTATGCAAGCAAGAGTTGTGGTTCTTGTGCACTGCACTTCCCCACAAGGAGATCTATCCACCTATGAAGTTTCAAGTTAAAAGCTATTATACTTTCAGAGATATGCTCAGGACAAAATCCTAGTCTTTAAAACAACAAAGGGCAATAACTTCAAAATTATGCAAGCAAAAGTTGTGGTTTTTGTGCACTGCACTTCTCCACAATGAGATCTATCCACCTATGAAGTTTCGAGTTGATAGCAATCATACTTTCACAGATATGCTCCAGACAAGTTTAGTGACGGAAGGACAGAATGACAGTAGGACGGAATGATGGAATGACGGAATGACGGACAGACACCATTACTATATCCCCTTCGCTGAAACGGCGAGGGATGACAAGCAATTTCTTCTTTTTCTACAACCTTTTCTACCCTACTGATTTATTTTCAAAAAATTCAATCCACTTTAATTTTTTTTCTGCAAAACCTTTTAATTTGGAGAGGTCTAAAAATTCTCAAAACAGGAAAAGGTTATCCCATTACCATAGGACAAAATTTTAGACAAATCAAAATCAAAGAAGTTGCAGACAACAATTTTAGGTTGATGAAATTGTTAAATGTCTTCGTCTTTTGGGAATGAAAACATTGTGGATAATGAAGAAATTGCTTATAGCAAGCAATTTCTTCATTGTCCACAATTTTTTTCCAAACCTTTTATATTGACGGGTGTTTAAAAGCATCATAATGTGGGAATGGGTTAAAGATACATCAAAAATAAACTCACCATTCCATGATCGGCAATTCTTTGGGCAAATCTCTCATTAGCTTCCGCAACTCTCTCATAAGTGGGTCGTACAGTTGCCAGGTGAGCATCCCCTACTGTTGTGATCACTTGCTGGATCAACTGTTCTCGTAACTGCGATGGAACCTGTCGGACCTCCTCCATGATTCTTTCCACATCAATTTCATTGGCGTTATCATCCTGATCAGGTGTTTTCACGTTCATTAGGTCTGAAAAAAACAGAGTTTGGTACACTGTTAAGTTGCTTCAAGAAAACGTTCAAGGGTTAATTGATTGATTGAATGGGTCTAACACCACTTTTAACAGTATTTTAGTTATATCGCGATGGCTGGATCACCTTACAATGGATTCCTGGTATTTCTCACACCAGTACTACCACTACATCCTTTCCTAGCCTCCAGCTGCAATCCCACTTAGGTTTATGATGATACGCCCATTGGTGAGAGACAAATATCGGAAAGAATATGTGCTGCTGCCGGGAATCGAACCCATGTTACTTAAAAGCTTAATTGGAGTAATACCAATATACAACATTTTCAAAGAGAAACTTATTTTCCTTTCTCTGACATGAACATTTTCACTATCTATGACATGTTTTCATAAAATTTTCAATAAGAAAAATTGGACCCGCATACAGGTAGAGAATACAACCTTGTGTGATAAGGAGAAATTGCTTGATACAAATTTCTCCTTTTTCTCATTAGAAACCAAAATCATTAATGTCCCTGCAAAAATCAAACTGTTTATTAAAATGGCCTGGATGTCATAAGAGGCAATCTCCCAAAATCATCTAATGGGGAACCTTTCTTGTTCAATCCCTGGTTTTTATGTCTCTGTGATTAAATAATTGAGAAAATATTGCAGATACATAAGAAATTGCTTTTAACAAGCAATTTCTTCTTTTCCCACAATATTTTCTATCTAATGAATGCTCATTTTCCAAATTAAATCCACTTCAAATTTTCGTCTTTTAAACCTTTGAATTTGGACAGGCCTAAAATATTGTAAAACAAAAATGGTTAAAAAATAAATAAACATGAACTTACTGCTCATCATGCTAGCCATCATGCTGTTGTCGTCCATCATTCCCATCATATCTGGCATCATCATCATCGTCTCTGGGGACATCTCTCCCATAAACGGTGAGGCGGCATCCATTGGAAACATCATGTTGGTCATGGAAAACATGCTATTGTCAAGTCCAGGCTCTAGTTTCACATCAGTTGGTAACTCACTAATTGTTGAATTCATCAAATTGAATTCGGGGTTATTGTCTGTTTGTGATATGTCTGAAACATTAGCTTTATAATTGTCCAGCATTTCATTTGTAATACCAGTTTTATCTTCAATTAATTCTGATGTAGAAGTAGTTGTGGAATTTTCAGTTGAAGTCGTTACTTTGGATGAATTCTTCTCATTTGGTTTCTTTCCCATAGGTTTGTTGTTTTTCTGATTGTCTGTGGTGTTGTTGTTGCGCTGGTGCTCTCGGAAACTAACCTGAGCAGCAGATAAAAACGCCTGCATCAAATCGGACTTAAAAGTGCCATTCTGCTGAAGTAGACGCTGTAGTTCTGCCATTCTGAGTTTGTACAATTCAGAAGGGGATGGATAAGGGGCTATTGGTAAATTGGTTTCTCTCTTTACCTCACTGGTTGTGTCTTTTAAACGTTTTGGCCGTCGACCTAACCGTGATGCTGAAAATATACAAAGATTACATATTTACAAATTGAGCTAAACAATAAGAAAACTTTCATTTCTACCACCTTCACAGTGTTTATATTTTTCTTTAATAAATCATCCTCAGAGTTCAAGCCAACTTTAAAGTTTTATTGTATGGTTATTCGATGGTATAAATAGGAGTTTTATTTTTCAAAACTTTTTAGCCCCTTCCAATTTTTAGAAATTTTAGACTGATCCAAATTGAAAGAATTTGCAGACGACAAGGAAAATTGGATGTAATTTGAAATGAAGCCATCCTATGCGGTAGAGAATTTTCGTAGGAAAAAATAGAAATTGCTTGTAACAAGCAATTTTTTCTTTTTCCATAGTGTTTTCTCAAGTATAAAATCAGAGTGATGTAAAGTCCCTGGTTCGTACTGGAAAGGGTTAACCAATTCCCCCTCAATCCTGCTTTTTCTGCCCAAAATGCTTTGAAAAACATTGCAGATTATGAAGAAATAACTTGTTACTTTATGGCATTCCGAGATTTAACATACAGAAGATGGATTGACAATTCTAGAATCAGAAAATCTTCCTAGAGTAAAAAGTTTCCAACCTGGCAACCTGGTCAGTCTAGGCAGTCTGTCAAGGGTAAATATTTTCCATATACAATTCCAAGGTCGTTTTTTGTTAGAGAGGTCACATATAATCTCTCTGATGAAAACAATTTATACATCTGGTAATCTTGGCTCTTAAGTAAAAGAAATTATTTAATTCATTACCACACACTGATGTTTTTTGATGCCCCCCCAAGGGAAAATTGTGGAAAATGAAGAAATTGCTTAAAAAAGCAAACATGTACATTTCATTTACCATATTTTCCATCCAGAAAGTTGAAAAAATCTTAAATTCCATTCTAAAATTCTGTTGTCTGGTAATGGCTTAATGCACATTATTTTTCAATGCCCCACATAAAAAAAATGCACAAATTAATATTTTCTCTTAATTAAATGGAACCAAAGAAAGCAAGCCAGAACATTTTGGAATTGTAAAACAAAAGGATAATCAAGAAATTCTTAATTATCTCCAATGTTTTCTACCCCGCAGGTATGAAGTTTTTTAAAAATCATAAACTTAAAATCTAAAAATGTTCTTGATAATGGTTTAAATACTGGTAAGTTTGATATGAAATCTAAGTTCATAGAAAACTTGTCTATTTCCAACTGCAGCATTATTAACAAGAATAAACATCAAACAAATAATCTTTCAAAACACCAAAACAATATTTCCATTGAAAAATAAGTATACCCTGAAAGAAAAGTATTATTAAAATACAAAATTATCAAAATGCAAAATTTCAACAAGTCAAAAAATAAATTCTAAGTGAACTTACCAACAGAGCTGGTGAGAATGTCTGGACCTGGGGAAGTTCAGGGTATATATAGCCCAAATCTAGATCAACTCACCTATTTTTTGAAGGTTTTTCTCGGATCCATTATGCTAATTAGCCTATTTCACGAGGCTGGCTCACCTGAAGGCCAACTGCTGGTCAGGGAGCATTGAGTAACAAATCAGCGTCTAGTATATGGAAAATAGGTGAACTTAATCAAGTCAGCCCATCACTCACATTTCTTCCTTTTTTCGTTTTTTTACCAGGGAGGTCAAAAGATTATAATTCGAAGCAAGTGAAAATCAAAACAAATTCAAATAAAAGCATCTATTAGGGTAGAAAATATTTACAGAATGGTGGAAAATGCTTGGTATAAGCAATTCATTTTCTCCTTTCCTTCATTTTTTTCATACATAAGGATTGTCAGTAAAAATGGTTGGTTGGCAACCACAAACGTTGTAACTACAACTTTAATAAACCATAGTAATGATATTTAATTGGCCAAACAAAAAAAAGTGCTTCACATAAATGTTGGAGTTCAAAGTTTACTTCTGTTCTGAATTCATAATTTGATTGGTCTATCAATTCTTTGATTGAAAGGCCTGATCTCTTAATTGACTTGTGTAGCCAGCAATTGGCACAAAATGATCAGAATCCACAGTGCTCTCTACCTCAAGCAATTTCTTCATTTTCCAAATGTTTTCTGAAGCTTTTTTCCTTGGGGGTGTCAAAAATGTCACTGTGTGGGAATGGGTTAAACACATCACTACTCCCTCCATCTGTAGCTCTCAACATCACCAGTCAAGTCATTCATTGGCTGACTGTAGTAGTGCTCTAGCAGTAAACATCAAATTATCATTCACAAAAACAAGCATGTTATGTGTGTGATTTTCGTTTACTCCCTGTAATGCTTGATAAAGTTCACGGGGCTGTAATGTGCAAATTGAGATACTTATGAAATATCTCTATGAACTTTTTGAACTCTCAGTCAAAGTTAATGTGATAGAGTGCTAAAACTGGTTATTTGATTGCTCTTTTCTTTTCTATGCTCATTACTTATACATGTCATTAGTTGGCAAGCTTATTCATACAGTAATTTTTTGTTGTTTTTGTCACATATTGTCATCAAGCACTTATCCCTTCAGCTTTTAGCCTGATAATCCGGAAATCATAGAGACTGTGTAAGCTGATCTGTTAAAAACTTTTGAGGTGGCTTAGATTAAATGCTTCGTTATTACTTTCTTGAACTGACACAAAAATGGCCCTCAATTGCTCACCTGAGAGTGATTTCTCCAAGTCTGATATGGCCAGCCCTGCAATATCCACTTTTTTTTTGCAAATCGAAATTTCATGAACAAGTTTTGAAAAGGGTCAACCAAGGAACATTCCTGTCAAGTTTAGTCTAAATTTCTGCATTGGTTTAGGAGGAAAAGATATTTAAAGAACTATTTCGTGATTTCTATTAGTCTGATAAGCCCTGCCCTGCCAAACCCACATTTTTTAAAATCAAAATTTCATGAACAAGTACTGAAAAGGGTCATCCAAGTAACATTCCTGTCAAAATAGGCTCATTGCTTTGGAGTAGAAGATTTTTAAAAGAATTATTTCATGATTTCTGTAAGTTTAATAAGTGTAGCCCTGCCTCCCTTTTTTAACAAACCAAATTTCCCAAAGTAGATCCAAAAAGAGTCACCGTCACCAAAGAAACATTCCTACAAAGTTTGGTTGAAAATTAGCCTTGTGCTTTAGAAGAGGAAGATGTCTAAAGAACTATTTCAAAATTTCTGTAAGTCTGATAAGCCCCACCCTACCACACCCCTTTTTTGGTAAATCAAAATTTCAAGAACAATTTTTGAAAAAGGTCATCCAGGGATCTTTCCTGCCAAGTTTGGTTGAAATTGGCCCAATAGTTACAGAGGAGATGATTTTTAAAGAATTGTTGACAACTTCCAATACAGGACAGATGACGCACAATGGACACAGGGTGATCACAAAAGCTCACTTTGAGCTCAGGTGAGCGAAAAGTATTCCTCTTTGAACGAATCGGTCCTGAAATTTACCAGTACCTAAGGTGATCAGGTAGTCATATTTTGTGGGTAAAATACTAAGAAAACAGTTATCAAATTATAATCTTTGTTTTTACACTATTTTTTTATATTAATACTGAGGTCAAAACAATAAAAGTTTAACGGAAAAGGGTTCTTGCAGGAGTAAAACTAAAGCAAGATTGACTAGAGTTTACCCATTACAAGACAAAAAATTACAATTGTCAAAATTCAATACAGTTACAGGCAACAATGTTAAGTTGATAGAAATTTAAAATGAAAATAAACATCTTTTCCCCTGTATTGTTTACCCAGTCTTTTCTTGAGGGTTATAAGAAAGGAAGGATGGTTTAAAAACAGAAATTCTGCTGGAAAGTTTAAGATTCATAACGATTCCCTGATTCCCATTGCAATGATCAGTTGATTCTAGCATGCAATGTAAACAGTGCTAAACACGTGATTTTCCAGGAATTTAAGATAACCATGAAATATTCCAGCCAGTGAATTTACTGGCTGATAAGCCCAAACGATTAAGTGGAATACTATCTTAACCCCAAGGCATGTGTATCTCAACTTTATCTTTCCTGTTTTTTAAAATTTTAGACTAGTCTGAATCGAAAGACACAGCAGTCAACATTTAAAAGTGAGTGAAATTTGAAACTAAATAATTCTGGGTGGTAGAGTATGTGAGAAAAGAAGAAAATGCTTGTTTCAAGCAATTTATTCTTTTTTCACAGTATTTTCTTACGTTAATAAATTATATTGATGTAAAAACGAGGGACTTTACAGTAAAAGGTTGTACAGCTACCAGTCAACATGAATCTGGAAGGCTTTTGATTCAATAAAGGAAGAGTTTGTCTTTATTCATTATGCTGTAACTAGGGTACAAATCAAACCATATCAAAGTCACAATTCCAATAAGTACCCATTACAATTCTGTAATAAGTTTTATGTTCAAATGTTGTAAAACTAATATCAAAACTCTTATTAAACTGTTGATGTTAATTGGAAATGTTTTCTTAACCCTTGTCATACTGAATAAAATTCGTTTTTCAAAAAGAGCATGAAAATCAAAGGGCTGAAAAAAGTGAGAGTACTTTTTCTAGGTCTATAATTATTTTGAAAATTAAATTTCATAAACAACCTTGACTTAAAAGGGACAAGCAGGTAGCGTAGACAAAGATCAGCTTGCACTGATGCACAGGCTGATCTTTGTCTACGAATTCAGAGGAGGATTCCATGGCTGTTTTAAGGGTTTTAAAGTAGTGCTTGTTTACGTCACAATACGCATGTGCTTGCAAATCATATGAAGTCGAGGCAACAAATAGATTTATTGCATTTGTATGGATGTTTAGTCAGCTATATGCTTGTCAACCTTAGCTTCTTCCAAAACAATTTCTTTATCGCAAGATTTCCTATCCATAACTAGTGCTAATCTTGTTTGTGTAATAATTATAAAAAAGAAGCTGTTACTTGTATCAATAATCTTACTATGCTAAATTTTTTCCCTTGAATAATTACCATACAAACATTTGACACACTGAGACAAACGATATACATCTATAGTAAACATTGTGAGAAAAGGAGAAATTGCCTGTGGAAAGAAATTTCTGATTTATCACATTTTCTACCTGATAAGGCTTTCAAATCGACTTTGAAATCTTTCAAAATGGACCAGACTTACATTCTGGTTAATGGGTTATTGCTAATACGTGTAAAATCAACCAAAATGAAATGGGCAAAATTCCAAGTTTTGAAGAATATAGAAAAGCCGCAAAAATAATTTTACTACGAACCAATATTTCTTACGGTGAGTAGTCTAATTGAAGGTTCAAAATGGCAATGACCTTTGGAAGGTAAAAGGTTATGATGAGTATTTTCACCAAGTCAGCAAAAAATATTGGTTCACATGGACAGAGGGTTCTCTAGAGTCATGCTTCATGCGTGATTTAACTGAGGATCATTTGCGAGTGAAGACATGACCATATTTGTCACACATGCAGCTACATGACATCATGAGTTATGAGAGATAACGTGAACGGACATTGTGAACTGACAGAATGACCCATATTGCATTAAACAATCTGCTTCATAAATTTGCCTGTTAACCCATTACCAGATTCAAATTTTTAGACTGGTCCAAATTTAAAGGAGTTGCAGACGACAATCTAAGGTTTATAAAATTTTACATTTTTTCAATTTCTGGGTAGAAAACATTGTATACAATCAAGAAACAGTCCTGCTTATTTTCACCAATCTAGATAAAAGGTTTGGAAAACATTGTGGAAAAAGAAGAAATGTATTCTGCTTTGAAAGACAAAAAAAATTTCAAAAATTTCATTATTAAAAATTTGAGGTCTTCAGATTCTTTAAGTTTGGATCAGTCCAAGATTTTGTCATTTGTGTATTGGCCAAGATTCAGTCTGAAAGTTTTTGAAATGGCAATTATAATGTAGCAGCTGATCAATATATAACCCATCTTATGACATTTTAAAGAGACCTCAATTAGGAAAAAAGTGCCAATTAAGGTAAAAACAATTTACATTTTCAACCAAATTTTCCATAACAGTGATTCTTCATGAAGTTGAAAAGACGGATTGTATGGCAATGTGGAACATCGTGTATTTCTGGATTTTTAAAAACTGAAAAATTTCTCTGACAAGTCACATATTTTTTTTGATACATAAAAAATCTCATTTTTAACTCTTTTGTACAGATGAAATCTTTCTTCAATATTTTTTCGATAAACTTTGTATGACCTAAAGGCTAAACCAGTTTGTTTACGAATATTCTGCTTCAATAATTGTGTGATGATATTTATCATAACATACCTACTCCTGTCTACTGAGAAACATATTCATGCATTCCTTAAAGAATTCCCACACAGTGAAACTTTTGGATGACCCTCAAGAAAAACAATTGGGAAAAATAATGTGTAAAATTGCAAGCAAGCAATTTCTTCATTTCATACAATGTTTTCTATCCAGAAAGATGAAAAAACATAAAATTTCATAAACTTTAAATTGTCATCTGCAACTCCTTTCAATTTGGAGCAGTCTAAAATTTTGCTGTCTGGTAATAGGTTACCCTATAACTGAGACAACAAAATATTAGACTGGTCAAATTTGAAAGGAGTTGCAGACGATAATTCTAAGTTGATGAAATGTTTAAAATCTATTGTTATCTATATCTATTCTATGAGAAAATATCTGTATAGGAAATGAAGAAATTGCTTGTTTTCAGTAATTTCTTCATTTCCGACAATGTTTCTCTGAGCTTATTTTCTTGAAGGGCACCAAAAACAGGATAGTGTGGGAGGCTGTTAAATGCCTTTTAGATACTTAAAACATATTGACATTTGAACAAAATCAAGAGAATTACAGGTTGACAACAACTGACTGTTTGAAACATGTAATAGCTAAATTAGCATACAGGTACAGTAGAACCTCGTTAATTCGAACGTCACTGGTTCGTAGGTATGTGTTCGTTCGTATACTTTACGCGGTCCCGATCTTATTCCTTCTTTATCTTTGTTAGAAAGTTCTGTCTAATTCGAACGTCAGTGGTTCGTAGTTCGTAGGCCATTTCAAGTCCCGAAAGTATGATTACAGCACAAACTCCTATGTTTAATTCGTAGGTGTGATAAACTAATTGTGTCCAATCACCACTTACCTCTATTTTCACACCTACTGATCTAAATGACAATTATGTGTTATCACGTACCTTTAGTTAAAAGGGGCTGTTTGGTTTATAAGTTGGGTAATTAATCGAATAAAGATTCCCGTAATTATCGCCGAAAATTTACTTTAAATTGACGCACCCAATTAGTATCGGTGTTATTGCTCACTTAGAAATTCTAGCACTTAATTTTATTCTGTGGTTGCTTTCTTCAAAATCGTTAGTCCTCCTTTTTATGATTTGATGATAGAATACTCAGAGTGATTTGATCCAATGTATTGTAAAGGGAAATCACTCAGACGGAGTCTACCATTTGACACAAACACTGTGTTAAAAAATGCCAAAAATTAACAAAGAAATAAAAACATAAAAAATACAAGACGAGTAATTTTTAATGTATTTTTATGTATTCCTAAATTTATATCTGCAGGTCTTGTGTAGAAAACATAACCAATTTAGAATCAATTCCAAAATGGGAGACAGAACAAGACCATGTCAGATTCCGTGTATCTCAAACAGCCGACCTCTTTCCCTCCGTTTTGTTCGTACTACGCTTAATTCGTATAAATTTCCCCGGTCCCTTGCGCTACGAACTACCGAGGTTTTACTGTAACTCCCAGAATACAAAAAATAAAATAGAAAGAGAAAATTGTCAAGTGCAAAAATGTGAACCACCAAGAAGGGAATATGTTTCTGCTTTTCAGTAAATTTATTTATTATTTTTTTTGTCTACTTTAAACGTCATCACAAGATAGACACATGGTAGACAGATGTTTTGTTTGAAAATCTTCAGTCATCTAATTTAAGCCAAACTAAAATATAGGGTTCCACACATCATGGTCATGTTTTTTTCAAATCCACGTGAACACAACAGCACAAGTTCACTGTTGCTTTTCAACACGAACACCAGAACTTCTATCATGTACCCTACATAGCTCAAAGAGTGATACTGATAAGCCATCCATTAGCTAAAAAAGCTGATTCAGTGCTTCTGAAGTAGATTGTGAACATTAATTTCAACACTGACGATATCAAAATGAACTCAACATGTGGACTGACAGTGAATATCAGCCTAACTTAATGATAGACCAGTCCAAATTGAAGGATTTACATACGGAAATTCAAAAGTTTATTTTCCACAATGTTTTCCAATGGGGGCATCTAAAAGCTTAATTGAGTGGGAATTTGTTAAAATCTACAACCCTTACATTTTTTCTTGTCCATTCTAATCTGATTTTGACTGAGGTTAACCTATTACCATACTAGTATTTAGACTGGATCAATTTATTGAACCCATTCTTAACCCATTCCCACACAATAAAATTTTGGACCAGTCCACATTCAAAGAAGCTGCAAAAGCCAATTTTAAGTTTATAAAATTTCTAAAATCTTTGTCTTTTTGGATGGAAAACATTGTGGAAAATGAAGAAATTGCTTGTAACAAGCAGTTGGTGAAATTTTGATATTTTTTTTTATTTGTCTTTTTTTGGTAGAAAAGATTGTAGACAATGAAGAAATTGCTTTTCACTAACAATATCTTCATTTTCCTCAATTTTTCCGAAGACCTTATTTTTGGGGCATCAAAAAGAGGGATTGAGTCTGAAATTGGTTAAGTCTGAAATTGGTTAAAGTAGTTGCAGATGACTATTTCGAGGTGATAAAATTTTAAATTTCTGTGTTTTGTAGAAAATAATGCGAAAAATGAGGAAAATCTGTAACAACAACTTGATCAGTGGTCAGAAAACATTTCATATTGCCCTAAAACTGGGAGGTTAAATGTCAAATAAGGTAGATAATGTTGGGAGAAAATGAGAAATTGCTTGTTACAAGCACTTTCTACTTTTCCACAGTTTTCCATTGTGTGATAATAAGTTAAGATGATTTGACAGTCCTTCAGTTATTTTGTCTTTGGCACAGTTGCCATAAATTGGAATATTAATAGGGCAAAGAATAAATTTTATTTTTATATGGACCTGTAAATAGTGTTCATGATTTATTCTTGAAAAAAAAAATCAAGTCCTTGAACTGGCTTGTGAACTTTGTCAATGTCTAGATTTCTGAACAGTGCAGTGTTTTACAAACAGAGCTAACCAGTATGAACAACTTAATGGGAATAGCCTGCCTAGTCACTACCGTTAAATAGTTTACAGCTTCAATAATGACAAATGATTGAACAAAATGTCATGTTTTTCCCACAATATAGAGGATAAAGTAGGATGAAAATGGCTATTAGCAAATCCTCTGACTACTACCTAGTGTTAACCCATTACCAGATGGCAAAATTTTAGACTGGTCCAAATTGAAAGGAGTTGCAGACTAAAATTCTAAGTTTATGAAATTTTATTTTTTTTCAACTTTCTGGGAGATAAATAATGTTGGAATGAAAAAATTTCTTGATACAAGCAGTTTCTTCATTTTACATTATGTTTTCCCAATTTTTTTCTTTAGGAGTGTCCAAAAGCGTCACAGTATGGGAATAGGTTGAAATAAAACTCTTCCAATTTCAGTTTAATGTAAAACTTGACAAGTGATTTAATTTTGATTTACATTTTAACTCTGAACCTTGAAATACCACTTGATTCAGAATGATTAATTCAAAAGTTGACACAAAATATTGAGGGAAAAAACACATTAACCCTTTACTGTTTTTCAAAATTTTAGATCTGTCCAAATTCAAAGGACCTTTAACTCATTCCCACACAATGATGCTTTCTGACATCCCAAAGGGAAAGCAATTGGATAAACATTATGCCATTTTTTACTCCAGTGGCACATTTGCTAATAACATAATACAAAACCAGCTAGTTATATTGCATGCCAAACAAAAAAGTCCTAGGCCATATAGTTATAAGATTTTTGACCTTGCTCTAATTGAACGTTTTTCCAATCTTTGGACCTCCGGTTTGGGCCATTTTTTACTCAGGGGCATAACTCTATTCAACGCACTACAAAACCATCTAACTATGTTACATGCCAAATATGAAAATCCTAAACCATAGTTAAAGAGGAGAAAACTTTGAACTTACTTTTATTGAGCGTTTTTCCCTAACTTTGGACCTCAGGGGCAGGGCCATTTTTTACCCCAGGGGTATGCTTTTGAAAACTTGGTAGACAATCATGTGATGATGCTTTATAAGAAATACATATGCTCTTGGCTTTGTAGTTTTCCAAAGATTGACTAAAATTTCCCATTTTCAAATACCACGGCAACTAGAGTTTTTCACTTTTCATGAAAGGAAATTCTTATTACAACTTTTGTAGCGCTTCAACAAAGGAACATCCATGCAAAGTTTCAGTTCGATTAGTCTGCTGGTTTTGGAGGAGATTTTTAAAGATATTGTGGAAGGATGGACAATTGATTGATTGAATGGGGTTTAATGCCACTTTTAATAGTATTTCAGTCATATCGTGGCATCTGGAGACCTAACAATGGATTCCTGGTATTTCTCACACCAGTACTACCACTACAATCTTTCTTAGCCTCCAGATGCTATCCCACTTAGGTTTATGATTATCCACCCATTGGTGAGAGACAAATGTCAGAAAAAATATGTGCCGTGGCTGGGGATCGAACCCATGACATCCCATAAGGAAGGATTGACAGACAATGAAGGATCACAATAGCTCACCAGCACTTTGTGCTCAGGTGAGCTAAAAAATCTAAAAATTCATCAACATTGAATTATCATCTGCAATGCCTTTCAATTCTGACCAGTCTAAATGTTTGTCCAGTTGGAATGGGTAAAAGTTGGAGCCCTAATGAAGAGCAGCAAACTTGCTCTCATCAAGATGAAGGGTATACGCCATCTAGAGAGTGCCATGTTACACATTTTTTTATAACTTATTGACAAATCTTCTTTATACTTGCAAATTGTTGCTTGCTGCTCTAAGGGTTAAAAATTCAAGAACCTGAATGTTCATCAGCACTTTTGCCTATTTACACCAAAATTATTTCAATTTGGTCTAAAAATGTAGTTTATTTATCTGGCAAAGTAATTTGATCCTTGGATTAGACCAAAGACATAACTAAAATAAATGACCCCACTGCATGAAATTTCTTTTTTACCCACTCCCACGTGAGAAATTTTTAGACAAGCAATTTCTTCTATGTCCACAATGTTTTCCAAAGCTTTTGTCTTGAGGGGCATAAAAAGGAGGGATTGTGTGTGTATGGGTTAAGGTGCTGAGCTCACAGTTTTTTTTCAACAACAATAATAACGAAACCAGTGATTTCAACATATTTGTATTAATCACAACTCTCAAGTAAAATTCTGAAATTCAAACATTTTTCATAGGTAAACTCTCCTAAAATGTACAGTATAAACAATAATGTGTTCACCCAAAACTTGACAACAAAATTTTAGACCTGTCCAAATTGAAAGGAGTTGCAGACACCAACTCAAAAGTTTTGAAATTTTGGATTCGTTTTACTAATGGGGTAAAAAACATTGAGGATAATAAAGAAATTGCTTGTAACAAGCTATTTCTTCATTTTCCATAATGTTTCCCCAAGCTTTTTTTCCATGGGGGGGATGGATTAAAACATCAAGAAAAGCACCACATGATGTGGATGCCAAGGCTTGGCTGTACAAGTACCCTCCTAATCTGGTATTACATGCATATTGTAAATTATGCACATTGGTTGATTTTCATGTTACTCTTCGGTGTCCATTCTATAATGAAACTCGCAAAATGTTTATTCCAAAATACTTCTCTAACAATCAAAATATGTATAAATTCGTCGAACTTTTAAATGCATCAAATAAATCATTATTAATCAGATTGTCATCCTTTTTAAAACAGGCTTTCCAAAAACACATTACTTAGAAATATAAGTTAATTGTTTGAATTATATAATGTTTAGACTCTCACAAGCAGTTGTTGATTCTATGATTCGCCTTAAACATGTTATGCTTAGATTGCCTTCAATCTTGTACTATGTTTGTTATTTTATCATGCATGTTGTGACTATGAGCCAATGTGCTTTAAGTCGGATTTAAATGAAACACAATGCCCCTGCAACAGGACTAAGCATTTGACCTTGGTATGTGACCTTGACCTTATCACATGACCTTGACATGAGAAGATGTGTATAATGGAGATGTATCATCATGCCAAATGTGAGCATTGTATCTTGAATAGGCTGGTAATAATTGGCAATGTCAAGTTTTTTGGTAAAGTTTTGCAGACAGACAGACCGACAGATGGACAACGGTAAAACAATATGCCCCCAATCTTTCGATGAGGGGGCATAAAAGTTTTTGTTATGTTATTATGCATTTGACTGAAAACTCAACCCATTAACCTAGGTTCAAATGGATCAGTTTAAATATATAATAATCATCTATTGCTCCAAAATCCTCCCACAATGCAATTACAAAACATAAGGTAAAACATCCTGCTGATTTAAGCAAAAAAGAAGTTCAAAAGGTTGTACAATTGCCTTCAAGCCAATCTATTATTTACAGGCCAGTGGCAGTCGCAATTAGTCTCTCCTTATTTGACCTTTGACCTTGTGAAAATGACCAACCGTCTGTTCTTGTTTCAACCCATGAACTCATAAGAAGAAAATCATTCACTAAAAAATTAATACCTAGGTAGTGAAGGAATTTGTAATTGGGTGACAAAAATATTGAATCTACTGTACAGCTTTAGTTGACGATTTCACTTTGTTTTTTTTTAAATTTTAGACTGGGTCAAATTGAAAGAAGTTGCAGACAACAAAAAAATTGGATGAAACCATCCTATGTGGTAAAAATATTGTGGAAAAAGGAGAAATTGCTATATATAAGCTATTTATTCTTTTGCCACAGTGTTTTCTTAAGTATAAAATCACTGTGACGTAAAATCCTAAGTTTGTTCAGGAAAGGGTTAACCCATCACAAGATGACAAAATTTTAGACTAGACCAAAATGAAAGGAGTTGCAGATAATAATTTAAAAGTTTTAACCCAATACCACATGATAATTGCATTTTATGCTTCTGTGAAAAAATACTAGTAAAAACATTGTTGTAACAAGTCATCTCTCCTTTTCCCACAATGTTTTCTACCATTTGCAGTCATTATTTTTCAAATTACATATACAAGCAATTTCTGCATTTACCACATTGATCTTTACAAAGAAAGACAGAAATATTTGAAATTCTATCTGCTTGAAATTGTCGTCTGTACCAGTCTAAAAGTTTTTTAGTGTGGTAGTGAGTTAAAGAAGCATTCATTAATAAAGATTGCCAGTAAAAATTGCCTCTCTTCTATATGAATATTGTACAAATGACTTTATCTCATAGGTTGAGATGAATGCTGCTCAGAAAAGAATATTTCTATTTTGAATCAAGAATTAGCCAAATTTCAATTCCAGGAAGGATTTTGTTGGTCGGTCAGTGAAATCATGAAGGTGGCTAGTGAATGGTCTACCTATATAAACCTGCTTTAAACTCGGTTAATATGTCAGTTAATTTATTAAAGGTAGGGAGAAAATGCCAAATTCTGACAGCTGGCTACTGTATGAGTGGTGATTTGATGTTCTTCTTTTGGCTTTTTCAATTTTTATTGTTGATTTCGGTAGAGGATAGATTCGTTGAAATTATCAGCATTTAGTTTACCCTTTTCCAGACAAAACTTCTTTTTGATGACCCATCAGAAGAAAGATTTACAAATCAATGTGAAAATCAAAGAAATTGCTTGTTACATGCGATTTCTTCATTATCCTACTTTTTTCAAATCTGAAAGACAAAGACTTTTCAAATTCTATGAACTCAAACTTTTCATCTGGAACTTCATATTTGAACTAGTCTAAAATTTTGTAGTCTGATAATAGGTTAAGTTGATGTCAATCAGCCTTTCTTTAGATTTAACTGAAATTTTGATGTTGTTATGATTTTGTGGATATCTTGCAATGGTACATACTTATCTTAATTACTGCAGCAAGACTACCGTTATGTCACCTAAACACAACCAAAAAGACAAATCAAAGCCCTGAACATAAACATGTTGGCCCTTGACTGATCAAATGAGATTGATCCATGAAGAGGAGACCAATTCAAATATATTCTGTGCGAGTTCTATTTTTAAAGCCTAGTGTGATTGGATCATGCATTCATGTACTATTTTCTTACATTTGACTTCATATCACAAAGATTACTTAAAAGAATCATGGATTATCTGAGGTGAATAGTGTTTTGAAAAATGAATATTTTTTCCACTATTTATAGACATCAGAGCATATTTCTTCCAAGTGTTGCACGAGCTCTTGAAAGCAGTTTTTGAATTGTCTTAGAAAATGCACAGGACTGATTTAATTGGGTATAAAGTGTAAATCTGATTTCCTTTTCTCATCAGAGGTACTTTCAGTCCTTTGATTAAATGAATTAATGAACTTCTAATCCCAGCTGAAATTTGAAATGAATACTAAAATAGATAAACCTCAATCCAGATAGAAAAGATTGTACATATCATCCAGGAAAAAAATAATTGGGTTTTGATCAAACATTTTTGAGTATGGATGATGTGATCAAAATAATCTTTTTTTCCTGATTCATAGGAGAATATAAATAAATTATCGTAAGTATCTTCAGAAGAGTATGTCTCAATTCGCTTGAACTTAAAAGTTGAAAATATTTCAAACAATTTTTTGATTTCATTGCATGCAATGCAAGAAGGGCAAGTGCAAGAATGACAGATAATTGGTTCGAAAATGATTTGATTAAATCTGGGAAAGCAGGACAGTATAGATACCAGGCTGTAAAACAATTTTTGTACGAGAGAAATCTTTTTTTTAACCTTTAAAAGTCAAACAGAAAAAGAAACGCAGAAATTATAGTAAAGAGCTCTTGAAAAAAAAATGACCTAATTCAGCTTTCGATCCAGCTGGTCCGAACGTCAAATCAGCCTTACGAAGATATGTCATTATTCTTGGATATAACCATTGTCTCTGGAATTAATGCCTTTACTTGTCACAAAACAATCTTTAGCGATTGTCTTGAAATCAAACAACAAATCAGATTTAAATCAGGAATCAACATTCTCATTTAATGTCAAGGCAGGATATTAACAAATGCGCATGCGTCGTGCACCAAAAAGGTGTTGATAATAACCTGCATCCAGTAGGCTTTATGGGGCTATTAGATCTGACCCCCTGAGATTTGAATTCACAAATAACTCTACAAAATCGATAATTAATACATTGATGTTAGTATAAATGACAGTTTATAGCATTTTATACTCAAAAATACCAAAATAAGTGAATATCGTCTTGACAATTTCCTACAGACCCATTTAATATGTACGCTGCCGCACAGCTGAATATAACTCATACGGCGTGTTTTAAGTTTCATATGCATTAATAATCAATTTCATTGTTTATAATTTGTTTCATGGAAGATAAGTGACATGAGATTTTAATTGCATTTGAAGATTGATTTCTAAGAAATACAAAATGATGTGAAGATACACACTGTCCTTTCGAATTTAAGGTCTTTTAAACAAAACTTACGATCATATTGTTAGTATGTATCGTGGCTATTACGCGTAGAATGTAGTTCTCTTGTAAAATCAAAAGTTTGAAGTATTTACACTAATTTTGTATTGAAACCTTTCAAAATGAAGCCACCTTTTAAAAGAGTGTTCAAAAAGATATAATTTGGTCTGATAGCACAGAATGAGCCTATTTAACAAACAGGACTGTCAGGGTGGTTATTTGCCCCTGGCAATCGGAGGAATACATGAGATAGTAAAATTGTGCGACAACATTGAGTAGCTTCACAACTTCAGTCTGCTGCAACTCAAAAATTTCAATCACAATTTTAATCTCTTAATATTTTTCAGACTAATTAACATCAAAAGTCAATCTTTATGCTTCAATTAATGGGCTCCAATTTGGCATAAATGAAAGATCACTGGCACATCCACAATTTTTATTCTATTGGTCAATATATATATTCTTTTATTATTGAACTCTGGGCTGTGTCATTTGGGAGAGGTAGGAAAATTTGCTTTTTGATGGTTAACTAAACAAGGACTGTCAGAGGACACCAATGCTCATTTATTCTGAGTGCTGGATGGTAACTACAATTCAATGTCGACATAAGGCATAATACCTAAGTAGTAATAGAGATAAAAAATCTTTCAATTAAGATTCTAAATCAAACAAGAATATCTAAGTCCAAAAAGGTTAAAACTCCACTATAATAAATGTAATTATAATGAATCTTTTCCTAGAAGATGATACAACGGTCACAAAAGCATATGCAAAGTTTCATTAGCAGAAAGAAAGTTATCTTAGAAAAATGGCAGTCGCAAGTAAGGTTTAACCAAGAATTTCTTAGTACGAAAAGGGTTAAAATTCCAGTAAAATGAATGTCTTTGTTTGTTTGTTTGAATGGGGTTTAACGCCACTTTCAACAATCTTTCAGTTATATCGCGGCTCCTGAAGCACCTAACAATGGATTCCTGGTATTTCTCACACCAGTACCGCCATCATATCCTTTCCTAGCCACCAGCTGCTATCCCACATAGATCTACTATTATCGACCCATTAGTGGGAGACAAATAGTCGGAAAGGATGAGTGCAGCCTTTGGGGATCGAACCCAGGACCCCATGGATTGACAGTCAGACGCGCTACCAACGGAAGCTTAAAATAAATTTCAGAGTATTGAATCAGTGTCTAGAGGCTGATGTTGTTGCAACAAAAACATATGGAAAGTTTCAGAGCAATAGCATTAGTAGAAACTGAGATATGACACTTGCATGTAATGCTTAACCAAACCATTTAGTTGATGGTGACATCAACGCCAGGTTACTGGAATAGCCTCCCTATTCTTTGAATAGTCAAGCTAAAATTGATTGATAGAATCTACAGTATTGGTCTACAAATACATGGAAAAGACTGACCAGTTCATTCATACCTTTCTTGATAGTGATAATAAGTATATACTAAATGACCTAGGTCAGTTTGGCCTTTCAGTCAGCTTACTTAACTAACCTAATTTTGCTGTTATTGGAAAACTGGGTAAATGATTTTCAAGACTATTTGGAATTTTTGCCCTTTCAAAAATATTAAGCAAAGTATTTCTGTAGAATTGCACATCCAGTTGACAACACAATTTAACCTATAAACAGATGACAAAATGAGTCAATGAGTTAACCTATTCCCACTCAACAAAATTTTAGACTGGTCCATGTTGATAGAAGCTGCAGACCACAATTTCAAGTTGAGGGAATTTTATTTAATTTTTTTTTTGCCTTTTTGGATAGAAAACATTGCGGATAATGAAGAAATTTCTTGGTACAACCATTTTCTTTGTTTTCCACAATGTTACAAACCTTTTTTTCTTGAGGAGCATAAAAAGCAGGGATTGTGTGGGAATGGGTTGAAACATAAGTGAATAGTCCATATGTCCTGAGGGGCTGTCCAGACTGCTCAAACACATGTCAAATGGTTGGCAATAACGCAATTTTTGCTGGATGAGCAAAATGGTTACTACACCTTTATTCAACTAACGCACATCGTAACTACAGCTTGATTCAACTTACGTACAGACTCATATAGAAACAAAAAATTATTGGGGAGGGTGAGGTATCAATTTTTCAACAGAACAAATACCAGTTACAAACTTAGTTTTTTTCTAACCAATCTCTCATGATCCTTCTTTTTACGCCCCTCAAGTGGAAAAGGAAGATATTGCATGTTTTCCAAAAGAGAGAAACTGCTTGCTTGTCACTAACAATTCATCCTTTGCCCACAGTTTTTTACTCAATACAAGAGTCCCTAATAGGTATGCCAACATTCTAGTACAAGTGCCTTATAACTTTAAAAGTACAAAATTATTGCCATTAGGTACAAAACTTAGTTGCAAAAAGAGAAATTGTTTGTCAACAGCAATTTCTCCTTTTGCTTGCTATTTCTCCTTTTGCTTCAATTTTTTTCTGAGTTGATACTCTTCAACATTTGAAAATAAGGATCATCGGGTAATATGATAACTTCAAAAGTATTCTTTAGCTATCTTTAATCTATCTCACTTTGAATATAACCTTATCTTAACGTTTGTGAAGTTGCTCTACAATGCCTTTCACACAGCTTTGAATTCCAAGTTATTAGTAAACAACATCTTATGCTGGGGGAAATCATTGGAATCATCTCATCTAGGGTTCCAATGACTACCAACAACATAATAGGTATGTTGTATGTACCAACATAAACCATTAACCCATTACTACACAATTTTTTTAATACTGGTCAAAATTTAAGTTGATTTAAGTTGCAGACAACAATTTCAAGTTGATGAAATTTTTAAACTCTTTGTCTTTTGGGTTGAACCGTTGTGGATGATGAAGAAAGTGATTGTTACAAGCAATTTTATTATTTTCCATAATGATTTCCAAAGCTTTTTTCTAGCACATCAAAAAGCGTCAGTGTTTATGGGTTAACAATAGTGTTGCACTAAGTTTGAACTTCAACATAGAGTTTTGAGTAGAAATTAAAGATGAAATTTCGAAAATTTTCACATCTGCTTGAAGCACAGACACTGAGCAGTCTTAACTGTCATATACTGGATGTAGAGCTCCTCCTGATTGTCTTGAGAAACTTTGAGACAGATTCCATCTATAGAGTGAAGACTTTGATCAGATTGTGAAGATAAATAGACTGATCTGAGTCAACTAAGTGAAACTGAACAATCACTGGCCGGCTTACTTATTCTGTTGGCCCTGCCCATTGATTCCCACAGGAAGTTCCACTTTGATTTTTGAACTGTACTATTTTGCAAAATTTATGGCCAGTAGCATGTAACAAAAAGTAGAATGGTTGATAGGCAACCTAAACATCCCAACTACAGCTTGATCAAGAGCCATGTCGGACATGGCCATCCCCCGCTGAAAGGCTTGGTAGTTAATTGAAACCAGTTAGATTTAGGCTTCTTGTGCACTGCATTTCTTCTCAATGAATTTGATAATAGCTAAAATACTTTCAGAGATATGCTCTGGACAAAATCCAAGTCTTAAAAACAACAAAGGGCAATAACTCTAAAATTATGCAATCAAGAGTTATGGGTCTTTTGCACTGCACTTCTATCCATCTATGAAGTTTCAAATTAATAGCTATTATATTTTCAGTGATATGCTCCGGACAAAATGTTAGCCTCTAAAACAACAAAGGGCAATAATTAGCTGTTGTTGTGACGTTTAAGTCACCAAACCAACAAAATGCTTCAAATAAATGGCTGCAAATGTCAGAGTTAATTGCTAAGTTCCAGTCTAAATGAATGATATCATTGGTCAACAGATAATTCAAATGACACATGCCATTGGTCAATTTTGAAAAATGTTGGAATGCTACGCACTGGTTTAGATATAGACTATGTTATGTTATGTCATGTGGGCAGATATTGATGTGCAATCGGGGCATTGACTTGTATCAGTGCTACACATTTCTCTAGAAGCAAATACTCAACCTGGCACGCATGTAAATTGAATACATGACCTCTAGATTACTAGTAAAAAATGATCACTTAAGCCATAGAGGCAGAATATATTGCCAGAGACATTTGAAAAATTATAAGTTAAATGAAAAACATACTTTTAATAGAGATGCAATCTGATCTCTCTATCAAAGGGAAATAATTCTGAAGAATGAATAGATTTAGTCCACCAATTAGTTTACTCCCTTGTCATAGTTCTATGAGATTAAGGGAAATAAATCTATACAGATAATTTTAAACTTTTGACAGTAGTTCTTTCCCCTGCATTAACTGTGTGGTATTAGGACTTGTACTTACTTCTATATTGGGAGATCCAGGTTTTATTTGTTCTCAACACTCAACATTCCCACACAATGACACTTTATAACGCCCCTCAATATGAAAGCATTAGAAAACATTACGGAAAATGGAGAAATTGCTTGTGAAAAGCAATTTCTTCATTATCCATAATGTTTTCTACCCCAAAAGACAAAGATTTCAACAATTGTTGTCTATAATTTCATTGGATTTGGACTGGTTTAAAATTTTGTCTTCTGAGAATGAAGAATACTTAGATGTGGCGTGGAAATTTGTTGCTCAGAATACCAACCTGGTGTCTGGCACATACTGGAATCCAACTCTCAAGTTTGTTAGCATCTTCACTTTACACAACCCCACCCAAACCCTGGACCTCATACTGATCGAGAGGCATGACTAACTGACCTCATAAACTATTGTAGACATCTTCAATCCCCGAAACAAATTGTACTAGAAATTTTAAACCATGTAAACTTTATCTTCGATGAATACTTAGGAATGACCAGAAGATATTTGTTGCAAGTACCTTCATATTTTCCAAACAATGTTTTCAATAAAATCAAATTTGGAAGCAAGATTAACAACAATTGTTTGTAATAGAATTTAAGAAGTCTGTGTAAGTGACTGTTAGCCACGGTAAACCCAATCAAACGCAATAAAACTTCTTAATTGGAGTACAGTATCATCAATATTTCCAGACCTCAGGTCAAAGGCTAAATTAATCAACAAGACAAACATGTGGATGCCAAGGCTAAGGTTTGATAGTGGGTAAAACTTCAAAGGGGCATCATTCATCCAAAAAGGCATTTAGAGTTACTTCCCTTGTTGGTATAGATTGCTCTTTTGATAATGACATATACTCTGAGTTTCCAGTAAATGCATTCAGTAATTTGAGAGATTTTACAAAAATGTCATTTTTTGGACCATGAAGCCAAAAAAGATCTGACAATAGCAATACCTCAGGAAACAGCTGAGCTAAAATTTAGCAAAGATCACCGGAACATGAATCAGGCAGAAGGATCTGGAAGTAAAGGTTGTACTACCATCTGGTCCTGCAGACCTTTGGTGACGTTAGTCTCAAACCCTGTCTGTACTAAACTTGAAACTTACCATCTCTGGACATGCCCACGGCAAAACATTTTTTTAAACGACAATACTGGCAGGAATTACGGGTAAACGGAGTGATTTCACACTTTTCTTCATTTGAGCATTTATGTGTCATTCCCTGGGTTATACAGCGACGGAAAAAACCCTGAAATATAGAAGAAAATATTAAGCTTATTTTTGAACCAGGCTAATTATTTCTGTAATCTTGATAAGAGATAAAAAATTTTGATATGAGAGATGGCTTTAAACAATTACCCACTATTAACTCTTGTCATGTTGCTGGAGGTTTAGACAAAGATCAGCTCTCACAAATGTACAGTCTGATCTCAGTCTTCACCACCTGTTTATTCCTTTCATGCAAGAGTACATAGTTTATGAAATAAAAGAAATACTGACCAACAAATTGTACTTTCAGCTTTCTGAAAAGGCAATTTATTCAGTATGGCAAGGGTTAAGGATAAAAGAACATGAAAAAATATTTATATTATTTTTTACTAGGTTTTTCTATCAACTGAACATTTTAACCTACATATCATACACTTTCAGCAAAGGCAAGGAATGACTTGGAACAATAAAATTGCATCTTTATGGTTATTGCAAGGCTCTTTGGTTACAGATTAGGTGAATCCCTTACACATATTAACCCATTCCCAAACGTCAAATTTTAGACTGGTCTAAACTGAAGGGAGTTGCAGACGTCAATTTAAAGCATATGAAATTTTAAACTCTTTTTACCTTTGGGGTAGTAAACATTGTGGAAAATGAAGAAATTGCTTGTAGCAAGCAATTTCTTCATTTTCCACAATGTTTTCCAAAGCTCTTTTTCTTGGGGGCGTCTAAAAGCGTCAATGTGTGGGAATTGGTTAAAGAGTACGAGTGTCTGATACTAGACTGTTAGGTGCTTAATAATGGATAAAAATCTAAATCAAACAAGATCTGTTTATGAAATACAAGTGTCCAAAACAGCTATTTTCATTGATAATGGATTATCCATGATAAACAACCTTGTCCTTGTCTAAATGATGACCTTGACTTTGTTATCAGCAGATGCATATTGATGATAACTAAATATGATTGAGTGCTTTGACAAGCGTGGTCATTAAGCATGCAAAAAATTTAAGGGTAGTTTAACCTTTTCCTGTTCAAACCTGGGTTTTATGTTTCTGTGATTTTAAACTCAAGAAAACATTGTGTTAAAAGAAATTGCTTGTAACATCCAATTTCTTCTTTTCCCACAATATTTTCTACCACATAGGCTGATTTTATTTCAATTGCATCCAATTTTCAATGTTGGCTGCAACCTCTTCCGATTTTGTTGCCTCCATCTGATGAAATTCCAGATAAGACAGGGGAAGGTGTGCATTGGATTAATCTTATACCCTTATTTTAGTCATGTCCTACTATAGGCCGCAGAGAAAGACCAAGATACTATTCTCAGAAAATGCCCTCATCCTGCTGTGTTGTCAAATATGGACATTACACCTTGAATAGGATGGAAGTAATATATAATGGTGGCATTTTTTGTTCTTGACACAATTTAGGGCCAAAGGTTTAAAATATTTACTGTGACCTTAGATATATAGCAGATGATAAATTCAACTTGATGAAAGGCAAATGAAGAAATTTATGGTTTTTATGAATTTTATTTTTCCCAGGCTTTTTTCTTGAGGGGCAAAAAAAGTTGGATTGTATGGGAATGGGACAACTAAATCCATTAATACACCAAAACACCCTTGTGTTGCATGAACTATTTTATGACTTGCCTATTTTATTAACCCATTACCAGACAGCAAAATTTTAGACTGGTCCAAATTGAAAGTAGTTGCAGAGAACAATTTGAAGTGTATGCAATTTTAGATTTGTTCAATTTTCTTGGAATAAAAAATTGTGAAAAAGGAATAAATTGCTTTTTGCAAGCAATTTATTCATTTTACACAATCTTTTCTGAATTGTTTCCTTGAGGAGCACCAAAAAGGGTCATTGTCTGGGAATTGGATAATCAGACACTCATGTTATAGCTATTGTTCTTGCAAGTCACTCATTTTGATAGACCAGAAATCATTTGGAACAATAAACTTGTGTCTGAATGGCCCTAAATGGTTCTTTTATTGTATAGCCATTGATTCAGTCAGATTTATAATCCAAGTGGAAAGCTAGATTTAATCACTTACCAGATGACCTAGTTACACATCAAAGAAACCACATTTTATAGCAAATTTTAAACAATTTTAGACAGGGCTTAAAATGATGGCAAATAATGTTATAAAAGGAGAAACTGTATCAACTTTGTTTGTTTTTTTTGTTTTACGCCACTTTAAACAATCTTTCAGTTATATCACGGCGGCTGGAGCACCTAACAACAGAATCCAGGTATTTCTCCCACCAGTACTACCATTACATCCCTCCCTAGCCTCCAGCTGCTATCCCACATAGGTCTACGATTATCGGCCCATTGGTGAGGGACAAATAGTCGGAAAGGATGAGTGCCGTCGTTGGGGATCGAACCCGGGACCTCTAGATTGACAGTCCGACGCGCTACCAAGTGCGCTATGAAGGCGGCTCGAATCAACTTTGTAAGGTGGTAGAATGTTAGCATTATCTGGGAAAGGACTGAACACTGAAACGGGCCCACCATTAAAAAATGCCACGTACAATTAGAGCCAACAAGTTACTTCTCTATTTACACAGGAGAATTCAATTCTAAGGGAAGCAACTCCAGTATCCCTTAACATAAATACCATATTTATTCTAATAATCGCCCATATTCTAATAAACGCCCAGCCCCTAAAATACTGCATAAAATGTGGCCTTTTTTCGCCGATTTTCAGTGACAATAGTTGATTCTAATAAACGCCCACCCCCATTCTACGATCGAAAATTAAGTGATGATTAATTTGCGTATTTGAGTGAAATGAAATAATATTTCATTTGAATGTATAAGGTAAATAATGTATTCCTATAAAAACGTAAAGAGATCGTCGCTGCAACTGCATAATTATCCATTATTCAACTTGAACTGCCTAGACTTTACTTTTGATACGTCATCTTAGTTGTTTCAACTTACCAAGGTCAGTTAAAGACTGGCTGTGAACGGAAAGAAAAAATTTAGTTTGTCACTTGATCTAAAAAAAAACCCCAAACAATCTATTTCCGTATCATCTGGACATAGGAGTGATTTTAAACTTAGTTATGAGGCTCCAATTGTCTCGGTGTCTGCGGGCATGAAATTCTTAGATGGAATGTTATTTCAAATTGAAATAAACATAACAATATTGAAAAAAGTTTAATGTTTATTATCCAATTAAATGGCTGAATCCAAAGATTGCAAGCATTAACTTATTTCTGGTCTTGACAATTCTTACCTCAGTAATGGGCCAAGAAAGCATTTAATCCGATCAGTTAGGATAAGGGGATACGGGTAAAAAAAAAGACACGAAAGTTTGAAAAAGCAAAGAAAGACCTTTACCGTGGACGCTCCCTGTTTAGGGCCGTGGACAGGATGTATATTGAATTTTTCAACACTTATATGTTTAAATATCCGGTCATATTCAGTGAAACGCTAGAAAATAAGTATATGATTTAAATATCCGTAACAAAACACTTATTATCGTAATTTTCTTTAATTGAAATGAGATTGCTATTTTCAATAATGAAGGAAGTGAAAAGAGTCGGGAAAGTTCCCGCGCGGCCATATCTTCTTGGTGACCGACGCGTCTCTACATTGTCAAGTTGAACACCTCGCACGCTTACTCATGCGTTAAGATTATAACACGACCCTACTATAACTAATTCGTCATAATGGACTCAGCTTTGATTTTTGTTTCCGTTATGATTAAATGCCTGAAACAAAACTGGGGCTAAGACGACAAGGGTACAGGTCTAACGTTATCTAAACTAGCTTTACGTTGATTTTTTCCAGGTTTTTCAAAAATGGATTATACTTTAAACATGTACATCTTTGTTGTCCCATTCATACAGAAATAACGATGATACGCGATGTTGCGAGGGTCAAATTATTAGACATTTTAAAATTCATTGTGACTACGATGCAATGTTGCAGGATTTTCCAACTTATGGCTGTTTAATTTCCGATGCAAATGCAGAACTAAATCTTTCATACCACACACCTCTCTAACCGCCTACCTCCGTACCAAAAAACTCTAATTATCGCCCACCCCCAACTTTGTCGATGGTCACTATTCTAATAATCGCCTGGGCGATTATTCGAATAAATACGGTATTTGAAAATGCATCTGATCCTATGCTGTTGAATGAACCAAAACAGACCATTTTCTGCATTTGCACTGTAACCAGTGAAATTGATTCTGGTGCCTGATTCTGGTGCCTTTACTCTCCTACAAAAAACTTCATATTCAGCACTTTCATATGTTAAAAACAAACAGAATGCATTCATCCATGAAACTTATACTTATGTTGGCCCGGTCTTAAATTTTGTTGTCTGGAAATGGGTTAAGCAGGCTTAGTGCAGCCTTGATTTGAAAAGTATAGAAGCTTCGAAAAAGAAGTTCCTTTTTAAATGACTTCGGCATCATCCTGATAATCATGTCACAGCTCAGTCTGACATTAGTGTTAGCCAAAGACTAGGTCACTGGGTCGATGTGTCAGTTTTGAAATAAAGTGATAACAATTTGAGAATAGTTTACCAAAATTTGTTAATTGTTTACGATTATAAAGTCATAATAAGTACTGAAATCTGGATTAGCTTTCTATTGTCCGTGCTACATCTATTTCTTTTATAGCTCTTATTGGCCTTTGAGGATTTCTTCAAGGCATTGGTCAAATGACATATTTTAGACAGGTCCAAATTGAAAGAAGTTGAAGATGACAATTTTAAGATGATACAGTCTTAAAAATCTCCATCTTTAAGGTGCAGAATACTGTATATAATGAAGAAATTGTAACAAGCAATTTCTTCATTATACACGATGTTGTCCAAAGCTTTTTTCTTGAGGGGTGTAAAAAGCGGGATTGTGTGGGAATGGGTTAAATATTGCATAAGTAAATTCTGATGCAGAACTGAGAGGCAAGGTAAAGAAGATATTTTGAAACAATTGCATTATACTTCACCTTTATCGACAACACATTGCAGAATGTCACATTCAACTAAAAAACTGCAAAACAGTTGATGAAAGCACTTTAACTAATTCCCAAACAATAACACTTTTTGACATCCCCCAGGAAAAATTAAACATTGTGGAAAATTGAAAACAAGAGCTGTCGCAGATGGATTATGCTCCCCAAATAAGGCTTTTGTCACAAAGCTGTATGCCATTATTGGACAAAAAACTTTTTATTGAATGCAACTATAGTTTGAAAGTTCAGTTCACAAGAAATTTGTAAGTTTGACAAACATTGAAGGAATCTGTTTGGCTTCACAGGCCTGATTCTAGTAAAATTCAATATCATTATATGGTAAAGGGTTAAATATTTTACCTTGACTATCAAGGTTATCTAAGAAAAATGTCTCCATACGAAAAAAGGAGACTCTAACTTGAGTAGTCTTGCAGAAACAATAGACTGATTTATTTTAGAGTAGGATCTATACAAAATGTAATTTGTTTGAATGGGGTTTTACGCAGCTTTCAACAATCTTTCAGTTATATCGTGGCGGCTGGAGCACCTAACAATGGAATCCTGGTATTTCTCAAACCAGTACTACTATTACATCCTTTCCTAGCCTCAAGCTGCTATCCCACATAGGTCTACGATTATCGACCCATTGGTGAGAGACAAATAGTCGGAAAGAATGAGTGCCGCCATCGGGAATCGAACCGGGGACCTCTAGATTGAAAGTCCGACTACAAAATGTAAAGCTACATGGCTAAAAATTTAGAAATTTTGACCTAAAGAAATGACCTTGACCTCAACAGATGACCTTGAACTTGATACAAACAGAAAGGTTTTGTCATAAACAATGCATATGTAAAATATGAAGGCTATATCACTAACCATTGTATACTTATGGGCTATGTCAGTTAAAATTATTGAAATTTTGACCTTGAGAAATGACCTTGACCTTGACAGATGACCTTGAACTTAATTCCAACAGAAAGGTCATGTCATAAGCAATGCACATGTAAAATATGAAGGCTATATCATTTACCATTGTATAATTATTAGCTATGTTAAAGTTAAAATTGACCCTGACAGATGACCATGAACTATATTCCAACAGAAAGGTTATGTCATAAGCAAAGCACTTGTGATATATGAAGGTTATATCACTAACCATTGTAAATTTATAGACAATTTAAAAGTTAAGATTTTCGAAATTTTGACATTGAGAAGTGACCTTGATCTTGACAGCTGACCTTGAACTTAGTACCAACAGAAAGGACATGTCATAAGCAATGCACATGTGAAATATGACGGTTATATCACTTACCATTGTAAACTTAAGGACAATGTTGAAAAATTTAGAAATTTTGACCTAAAGAAACAACCTTGACCTCAGCAGATGACCTTGAACTTAATACCAACAGAAAGGTTTTGTCATAAACAATGCACATGTAAAATATGAAGGCTATATCACTTACCATTGTAACCTTATAGGCAAAGTTAAAGTTAAGATTTTCGAAATTCTGACCTTGACAGATGACCTTGAACTTAATATCAACAAAAAGGTTTTGTCAAAAGCAATGCACATGTGAAATATGAAGACTATATCTGTAACCAATCAAAAGTTATGGCCAATATAAGTTTTTGCAGGACAAAAAGAGAGCTTACATAAAGCTGATAACATTAAGGCCCCATTTCCAATGACATGTTTTTTTAAACATAAATTTTCGGTAGTTTAAGGTCAAGAGGATCTGATTTGCTACTCAAATATGAAATTTCATAAAAGTCTGACTATTTGACTAAGAGAAATTGGCAAAAAAATAATTTTTACATTAAGGCCCCTTTTTCCATGACACAGCCTTGAATTGAGAAAATTAAATAAAACGTGGAAATTTGCTAGGAAGATTATATGAATATGATATATGAAGTTTCATCCAATTAGAACGGATATGAATTCGGATATGAATTCGGACGGACGGAAGGACGGACGCTCACACAAGACGGCAACTATATGCTCCCCCGAAAATTTTTTTGGGGAGCATAAAAATCAAAATACTTAAGATTGTCTTCTGCAACTCTTTCCAGTTAAGTTTGGTCAGTCTAAAATTTTGTCATCTGGTAACAGGTTAAGCATTTTCTTAAGATATATCAGTGTAAATCAGTGTTGCACTTGAATTTCGGGTGATTCCTATGATTGTTGATCATGCCAGCCAGATCTCTTACCATGCCAACCAGATTTCCTATGAGTCTCTGGTGTTCAAATGAACAGGAAAACATTGGAAATATTCCTGTAAAGTACACCTATAAGTTTTTTTGAACAATAGTGACAGAAAAAGTGTTTAGGCATAGAGATGTACAAATTATATCGGTTATGTATTCAGGGGAAGTAACATATGAGATTTTAATGTCATAGTGCGAAATTTACCTGGCTTGATGTAAAGGAGGAGACCTGTTTTAATTATTTCTGGATTAGCATCCAGAAGGTTCACACACATCATTCTGTTATCTTCCATGTTTATCATGGAAAATGTTGCATATATCCATTTGATATATATTTGATATAGCACAATAAATTGATGATTTGCAGGCCACTTCCACTGACTTCTGAAAGGGCAGAGCGACACAGATATTGAATTACCATACTATGCAGTTTACTTTCCAGAACACAGTTAACCCATTCCCACTCCATAAAAATTTAGACTGGTCCAAACTGAAAGAACACAGATGACAATTTTAAGTAGATGGAATTATATTTTTATGTCTTTTTAGATAGTAAACACTGTGTATAATAAAGAAATTGCTTGATACAAGCAATTCCTTCATTTTCCACAATGCTTTCCAAAGCTCGTTTCATGAGGGGCGTAAAAAAGAGGGATTGTGTGGAAATGGGTTAATCATGAGTTGCAAACCTTAGGTCTAAACTACAGCTTGAATAAGCTGCAAACAATTGGCATAAAGGTTGAAGTTGAAAATTATTCACTTTTGAAGCAAACAAACGCGTTTGATTGATGGTCCTGTTACAGATAGAATTCGGTAATTTGACTAGTGTTGTGTATAGAATTGTATTGAATTTCCTGGTCATACTATCATATTCAAGCTTTTTAAGCTGTATCATGATTACCCAAATTGAAATACTCACCTTGCATCCTTCACAAGAGTCTACTCCATAATGATATCCTGAACTCTCGTCACCACACACTTTACACGTAGGAGTTTTCCCATTTTTGATAGGCATATTTACACCGTTTGTGCCGATGCCATTGCTCACAGATATACTGTTTGATGTAATAACACTATTCACTGGTAGACTGTTGGTAGACATCACATTACTGACAGGCATACTCTTTGTGCTCATTACAGTCCCGCTGAAAATTGAAAAGAAACAATTTAGTATTCTTTGTTCGTCCGGGAAATTCATGGGTGCCTTGGTGGTTACAACATCAGACTGAATTGAACTCAAGACCTTTTGATGGCTTCAATTTCTAGGAATTTCTAGTGGTGCCTTGCTATGTCCTTGGGTAACATGGACAAAGCCCAAGCTTAATACAACAGGCCCTTGATTTCAGAATTTTTTTTAGAACAAAGAAATCTAGTCACTGTATGACAAAATGTACAAGGTTGCGCAGCTGCCCTATCTATGGGAACAAATGTTTTCACAAGCAATCAGATTCCATAATTTGATCGTTCAGCACGAAACATTGTAAATGCCTATAATCATATTTATTGGCAGTTACAACTGTTTCGCGCTGAACTGTCAATTTGTTATAGTCAAACATCATCTTTTATAAAAAAAAAACAGTGCCCTTTTAAAACTATCCATTCATGTAAAACATAGCAAGTTAACAACCTTGTAAATATTCTAATATACCGATATATATATTTGTAAGTTGTTAATAGTTCCTGAATCCAAATGCCTGTGCATAAAATTGGTGATACCTAGGAGTGAATTTCAAAGTGACATGTCTTGCTTTCTAAGTCTTGTCATGCTGAACCTAAATATTTCTGTTTAGCAGGAGGTACAGACCAAAATCAGTCTGCACATATGTGCAGCCTGATCTTAGTCTACACCATCTTCCCTACTGTATGATTATTTTTCGAATAAAATCAACTAAAAATTGTCATTTTCAAAACCTTTGAAATTGGACCCACCTAAAATTTTGTAAATCAGAAAAGAGTTAAAAGATAAATTTTCGAAAGGAATTTTCTAGTGTTTTCAGCCCTTTGATCTTAAAATGCAGTTCTGTAGAGGATTTTATGACAAGGGCTTAGAAGTTTGTTACTACAAAAGTTGCAGTACTCTACTGTTGTTTTCAAGCAGAGGAAGTATATCATTACTGCCAGTAAAGTACTATCCTGCAGAAAAAATTGCCCTATAACCAGACAAAATTTTACACTGATCCAAATTTTGTGAAAACATTGTAGAATAAAAAGAAATACTTTATTACAAGCAATTTCTCCCATTGCAACACTGTTATTGAGAATGAAACCTGCCAGTAATACCCGAAAGGGAAGTGGGGCAGTATATATAGATAATTCATTCACATGGGAAGATGAAAAGGTATTAACAAAATTTAAAGATTTTCATTGTATACAATAATTATATGGACATAAGCCACAACCGTAATAGCCAAGCTTTTCAACCAATCAAATCATATGAAGGAATCCTACAAACATTCATCTGAGGATCATTCCTATAAAAAAATTTGGTTGAAACAGTCCATTTTCAGTATATACCATATATGGAATTAAGCCCTGCCCATTTAAGCCATATTCTTCTTATGATCAAAATTCTTTTTGATCATCTGATAAAGAGTCACCAAACAATCAATTTGGTAAAAATTTGGTTAAAAACCATCAAAAAGGTTTCCGAGACACACAATTTTTAAGCTTTTACCAAATATAGGCATTAGTCCCACTAATTAAAGCAATGTATTCCATCGGATCAAAATTCTTTGAAGGAATCTGATAAAGAGTCAGCCAAGGATCATTTCTGTGAAATTTGGTTAAATCCATCAACTGGTTTCTGAGGTGAATTTCAAATCTTCTGTAAAAAATTTCCAAGGATTTTAAAGTGCTATCAACCCACTACAAAATTTCAGAATTTTAGACTGGTCCTAATTCAAAGAAGCTGAAGACAACATTTAAGTAGGTGAAAATTGAAATATGATTATCTTTAACCCTTTCCTGTTTTATGAAGTTTTAGACTCGTCCAAATTGAAAGAAGTTTCTGATGAAAATGAAAATTGGATGCAATTTGAAAGGAAATGGTCCTATGTGGAAGAAATATAATGGGAAAAGAAGATATTGCTTGTTGCAAGAAATTTCTTCTTTTTCCACAATATTTTCTCAACTATAAAATCACAGCAACGTAGAGTCCTGGATTTGTCCAGGAAAGGGTTAAAGGAAGAAGATAGTGAGAATATGTACAAAGGCTTGTTACAAGTAATTTCTTTTTTTCACAATGTTTTATTTTCATATTATTGTGGAAGATTCTGTGAAAGCAGCAGAGATGCAGATTTTTTTAAGCTTCTAGTCTTACACATATCAGAAATATCATTATATTGTTAAGTCACATAGCATGACACCTCACTCCATCTCTGCTAAAAAGTTACATGAAAGACATTTGTTTCTAAATATAAACCACATGACAACAGCTGTCAGCATTCAGAAACAACAAATTCCATCTTGTCAACTGAAAACAGTGATTTAGAAGTTTTACTCAAGCTCAAGAAGTGGGGAGTATCTCAGAACAGAGACTTCTTGTTCTTAAACATATTAACAATACAACAGAATATTGTATTTCTTACCCATCCAAATTAACTCTTGTCAGGCTAAAAAAGATCCTTTCAAAACTGCATTAAAATCAAAGGGCTGAACACACTCAATGTTGGTTAATATTCCTTTGAAAATTAATCTCATAATCAACATAAGGGTGGTGAAGCCACAAGATCAGACTTGACTTTAGTGCAGAAAAATTTTGTCTGTATCTCCTGAAAACAGGATTATTTCAGGCTCAACATGACTAGGGTTATGCAACTGGTTAAATCAATGGATGAAAACTATTCGATGATAGTTTATCAAGATATATTTGTGAAACACCATGCCCCCTAAACAGCCTTTTTTCAGAAATGCTACCTTGATAAGTGACCCTGATCTTGGTAGATGGTCTAAACCTTACAACCAAATGATACCTATCAATATAAGGAACCTATGTCCAAAATATGAGTCAAGCATCTTCAACAGAGTTAGAAAAACATGACAATGTTAGTTTTTGCCTCAAATTGACCTTGATCTTGATGGATGACCTTTACCTTACAAACGGCTGGTGCCTATCAATGCAAGGAACCATAGTCCCAAATATGAACCATGTTTCTTGAACAATGTTTGAATAACAACAAAATGTTTAGTTTTTGCGTTAAGTTTACTGCTTGCTTAGACAGACAGATGAACACCAGTAAAAAAATATCCCCTTATCTTAATAAAAATATCATGTTTAACCCATTCCCACACAATGAAATTTTAGACTGGTACAAATTGATAGAAGCTGCAGACGACAATTTCAAGTTGATAGAACTTTAATTCTTTTCATGTCTTTGGATAGAAAACATTGTGGATAATGAAGAAATTGCTTGACACAAAGGAAAAGTAAAAATGAGGGATTGTTTGGGAATGGGTTAAAATCAGGCCTACTCTGACACTTCTGCAGGACCCTTATGACTGTTAAGTCCCAAGAACACCAATTTCTTGATGTCAGTCTTAAACCATACTTCTTTTAGCGCACTGCCCATCACTTCCATATTCTAATGCCATTGAAGGACAAAAGTAGGTAATTGTTTATGGACAAGGAGAAATTGCCTTTGCAATACCACATGGTACTTCTTTGCCAAATTACACTCTCCTAAATTGTTGCTTTTTCAGGAACAATCAATTTAGATCAGTCTAAAGTTGGTCATCAGGTAATGACTTCTTAGGTTATAAATTTTGTTGCCTTCAAAACATTACATAAACCCATTATTCACAACCTGCTTTTTCATTTGAAAAAGAAAAATAATTTAAAACAGTTGCGACAAAAGAGTGAAATCGCTTGTAACAAGTAATTTCTCCTTTTCTCACAATTTTACTATCTTTACTTATTTTTCAAAATTAACACAATTTTGAATTGAATTCTACAACTAAAACCTTTCAATTTTCACTAGTGTAAAACTTTGGCATCTCCTTAACCCATTCCCACACAATCACACTTTTAAACGCCCCTTAATATGAAATCTTTGGAAAACATTGTAGAAGATGAACAATGTTTTCTACGCCAAAAGACTAAGATCTCTGAAATGTCATCAACAAAAAATTATCGTCTGCATTTGGACCAGTCTAAAATGATGTTGTCTGGCAATGTTTTAAAGGTTGGTGTATTTTATAAATGATGCTTGTCAAATTCATAAACCACTCTATCAGTTTATTTTCCATAAATCTGTTCCTGGCGGAACAGATTTGTCAGTTCTATTTATGCTCTGATCTTGTTATTTCTATGGTTTCATAAAACCTGCAAAACCAAAAACAATCTAAATTTGGTTAATTCTATTATGCAATGGCTTTTTTATGGATGATACCTTAAACCTATTCCCATACAATGACCCTTTTTGATGCCCTTCAAGATAAGCAACTGTGAAAATATTGTGTAAAATGAAGAAATTGCTAATAACAAGCAATTTCTTCATTTTACATAATGTTTTCTACCAACAGAATTGAAAAAATATAAAATTTCATAAAATGAAATTGTAGTCTGCAACTCCTTTCAATTTGGACCAGTATAAATTCTTGTTGTCTGGCAAAGGGTTTAAGAACAACAAAAATTAGTGATCTTTAATTCATTCTCAGACAACAAAATTTAAGACCCGTCCAAATTCAAAGAAGTTTCAGACCACAATTTCTAGATGATGAAATTTTAGAAATCTGTCTTTTATGTGTGCATACCATTGTGTATAATGAAGAAATTGCTTGTAACAATGTATGCTTAGGAATGGGTTAGCCTTGAATCAGATAATACTGTTTTTGATAAATTAACCTTTGTCATGCTGAATAAAAATTCTGTTTAAAATTGCACAAAAATCAAAGGAATGAAGTCACTGGAAGCACTGGTTGTAGGTCAATATTTCAAAACTGATATTTTCAACAAATCTGGCTTGAAAGGGACAAGCAGGTGGTGAAGACTAAGATCAGAATGCACATATGTGCAGGCTGATCTTTGTCTATACCTCCTGTCCAAATAGGAATATTCTGGGTTCAGCATGATAAGGGTTAAGAATGGTATTTTCAAGAGGATGAGAATTGAGAATTTCAAACTTGTCCAAGATTTTGTCCACTCAAGCATTCAGACCAATGAACAAAATTGTAACTTTAAAGCCATATCTGCCCTCCAAGGAAGAACAAATAGTTGAAACAAGAGCTATGTCAGACATGGCCATCCCCTGCCGTAAAAGCTTGATAGTCAACTGAAGCCAGTTAGATTTAGGCTTCTTGTGCACTGCATTTCTTCTCAAAGAGTTCGATAATAGCTTATTATACTTTTCAGAGATATGCTCAGGACAAAATTTAAGTCTTTTAAAAAACAAAGGGTAATGACTCCAAAATTATGCAAGCAAGAGTTGTAGTTCTTGTGCACTGCACTTCTCCTCAACAAGATCTATCGACCTATGAAGTTTCAAGTTGATAGCAATTATACTTTCAGAGATATGCTCCAGATAAGTTTAGTGACGGAAGGACAGAATGACAGACGGAGACCATTACTATATCCCCTTCGCTGAAACAGCAGGGGATAATAATCTGTCGCTCATTTTGTCACCAAACACCAAAGCAAACACAGACCTTCTAAATATCGATACAAAAAGCAGGGTATGAGTGATGTTCTCTAGAAAGAGTATTTTGTGTTTTTCTTGTCCATTTCAATTTGTTTTTGTTTACATTTCGAAACCAAGACGAATGCACACAATTCTTCACCGAAAATCTTTGCTAATTTTTGGCATTGACAGGTTATATGCACAGGTGCTGATGACTAAACTTTCGTTTATCTTCTTGAACTAGCTATTTGTTTGAATGACTGGCAAAAGTTAAAACGTCATCACTAACGTCAAAGTTTTATGTAAACAAACCTTAAAATAAAGAAACTTTTTTAGTGAATTGTAGTCTTGCTGCGGAGAATTATGTTGATCTTATAATTCTAATCATCCAATTTGTTTATTTTTTAGCCTGAAGTGAAGTATGGTTTTCTTATCAATTTTATATTGTGTTTTGGGGGAAGATAATGGCTTTAAGATTTGACTTTAGAGTGCCCCAATTCTTTACCCTGAATTACCTTGCTAATTCATTGAGACAAACATTCCTACTAATTTCCCTGTTTATCGAGTTAAACCTATGGTTTCTTTAGTACAAATACCAATAAGTTTTTTTTCTCATATTTGACCTGATGACACAGTTTGTGTTTCTTTCAACTTAAATGAGCCTGTATGAAACTTATCTAGAATTTCATCAATATCAAAGCTATGATCGATTCTCAGGATGCTTGAGAATAAAATGTAAGCACTAGAGCTAATATTTGACCTAGTGACCTAGTTTTTAACTCAAAGACCTAATTTCAAACTTATCCTGGTTTCCATTGAGACAAATACATGTATTCTTTCTCAGGATGACTGAGCAAAAATATGGCCTCGAGTTTCCAAAAGATAAATGTTGATGACCTAAAACAGAGAGTTTTACACAGAGCAAAAAGTCTCACAGCCAGCATATTGTGCTCAGCTAGAATAAAAAGGAGGGGAATTTTCTTTAGTTTTATCACTGCAGTTTGTAAAGCTGACGATGGATACGAGTCAATTTATTTACCATTACATTAACGAATTTCAAACTCACAACCCAAAGATTGACAACTCAGTGCATTAGCAACTGAGCTTATGATTCTTGCACTAAGTATTCAGGTGAGCTGAAACTACCACAAAACTGACCAACCAATATCTGTTACAATATTACAATGTCTATCCTGTAAAGTTACTTTCTTTAATATCATACTATGCATGAAACTACATTCAAATCGTGACAATTCCTCTGAGGGCTACATTACACAACAAAATTTTAGACTGGTCCAGATTGTGAATGTTGCAGATGAAATTTGGCGAATCTTTGTCTTTCAAGAAAAAAACATCGTCACAAGCAAATTCTTCATTTTTCACAATGTTTTTCAATTCTATTTCTTAAGGGGTGTAAAAATATAGGATTGCGTAGGAATGGGTTAAATACATACCATAAATCAGCTGATTAATGATTAAACATTCATTTATATTACCTCCGGGCAACTGAACTAGGTGAATGCCATATCAGAGTTCATAAACAAGAACACTTTCTATTTCAGCCCAGGCATGTCATTTTGAACAGGGCAACAGCTACAAACAGGTAAGCAAAGGAGACTCAAGCAACTTTATCATTGTCCACAATGCTTTCTACCCATAACACTAACTTTTCTTTAAATTCCATTTACTGAAAGAAGTCATCCGAAACTTCTTTGAATTTGGATCAGTCTAAAATTTTGTAATTTGGTAAAAGGTTAAGATAACATGAAGCTGAAATAGGAGGAAATGTTACACATTGGCTTATTCACTGTCAGTGGGCTACCAAAAATTGGCTCCCGTAAATGAGAATTTTTACATGGACATTCTTTTTCAAACCCATATATTTTTCATTAGAATATGGCTTATCCTGTACAAACATTTAGAATCATTGATCTGACATAACGCTCTAGCTGCCAGTGGGGATCAAACAGATAACCGTCCAATAACAAGTCAAGTGACCCACCAACTGAGTTTAACCCATTACCAGATGGCAAAATTTTAGACTGGTCCAAATTGCAAGAAGTTGCAGACGACAATTTAGACAATATGAAATTTCGGATTTTTCAACATTCTGGGAAGAAAACATTGAGGAAAATGAAGAAATTGCTTGTTGCAAGTAATTTCTTCATTTTCCATAATATTTTCTTGTTTGCTTTTCTTGATGAGTATTCAAAGGCATCATTGTGTGGGATTGGGTTAACCTTTTCCCATATAATGACACTTTTTGACGCTTCAAATGAAGGGAATTTTGGAAATCATTTTGGAAAATGCAGAAATTGCTTGTAACACGCAATTCCTTCATTTTCAAAAGTGTTCTCTTACCATAAAAAGTCAAAATAATCCAAAACTTCATAAACTTTTACTTGTCGTCTGCAGCTTTTTTGAGTTTGGACCAGTCCAAAATTTTGCCCTGTGGTAATTGGTTAAACTGAGCTATATATAATAATAATAAATAGATCCATATAACAAGAACTTTTTGAGACAGTCACTAACCCATTACCATAGTTACTCTCCTACAATTTTACAGAAATCAATATTGAAAAACATTGTGAGAAAAGAAATTATTTGCTAAAGGTATTTTCCTATTTTCTCTCAATATTCTCTGCACAATATGGTACCTATTTTTGAAAGTTTTGAATTGTTGCCTGCAGCTTTTTACAATTTGGACCAATCTTACATTTTGTTGTCTAGTAAAAGGGATAAATATAGGTTATCTATTCAAAACATCTCATTAATTTTTGTCATAAAATGAGTTCAACTCCAGAACTAATGATAAATGCTATTGTTTATTTTCATATTGAAATGTAATGCTACTGCCTATCATTCAGAGTTAGCCCAAATAGCTTGGTAGAGTACTTTACTTTGATTGTTCAGATGAGGCACCGTGTGACAGTGATATCAAATGAGCACAGTAAAGAACCAGGCCAGGCACTCAGTAGTTTCATAGCTGTAAAATATTTGTTAACTTTGGACCCTATGACTCTAAATTTGTGATTCTAGCTATAATACTTTTAGAGATATACTCCAGACAAGATTCAAGTATGAAAAACAACAAAGGGCAATAACTCAAAAAATAGGCAAGGTAGAGTTATGGTTCTTGTGTACTGCACTACCCCTTGGTGAGATCTATACACCCATGAAGTTTCACGATCCTAGCTATAATACTTTTAGACATATACTCCGGACAAGATTCAAGTATGAAAAACAACAAAGGGCAATAATTCAAAAAATAGGCCATGTAGAGTTATGGTTATTGAGCACTGCACTCCGTATTGATGAGAAAAATATAACTGCCAAGTTTAAAGTCAATCGGACTTACGGTGACAGAGTTATGCTCCGGACAAAGAAGTGGACACCGCCCAGACGCCCGGACGCCACGGGTGATCCCATAATACGTCCCGTCTTTGACGGGCGTATAAAAATGAAGAAGTTGCTTGTAACAAGTAATTTCTCCATTTTACACAATGTTTTCTACCAAGAAGGTTGATCCTTTCCAGTTGGACCAGTCTAAAATTATACTGTCTGGAAATGGGACCAAATGGTGTCTTACAATTGGGTGTGGGGTGCTGGATAGTCGATAAAATACTAACCCTTTCCCGTTTTTGAAATTTTAGACTGGTCTAAATTGAAAGAGGTTGCATACGATAATGGATATAGGATAAATTTTAAATGAAACCATCCAATGTCATAGAAAAATTAAGGAAAAATGTTTTCTCAAGTATAAAATCACAGGGACGTAAAAATCAGGGATTTTATGGGAAAGGTTTAAAGTAAAAAATATGGGAAATAATGATACCAAAAATGTATTTTGAATTACTGTTCTTGATACTTTACGTTTCTTGTTTAATAGTGAACTTAAATTCCAAGCTACAAATGGCAATACCTTGGGTTTCTCCAAAAACTGCCAAGCATTTTGAGAAAAGGAGAAATGCTTGTTACAAGTAATGTCTCTCTTTCCCACAAAGTTTTCCATAATTGTATTTAAAGCATCATTGTATGGAAACTGGATAATCCACTTTTTAAAGCCTTCAGGTATTAAGGTAAGTAAAACATCATGAGAAAACAAGAAATTGCTTGTAACAAGTGATTCTCCTTTATTATTGATGCTTTCTTCCATTATGACACTTATTTTTCCTTTTAAAACGCCTTCAAATGTAGTGTACGCAACTTCTTTGAATTTGGTCCAGTCTAAATTTTTGTTGTCTGGTAATAGGTTAAACACTAGGTATGAATTCAAGGTTTAGCTTCCTTTCTGGTGTTGTTCACAATGTAGTCAACAAGCAAAAAAAAAAAAAAAAACTCCTAGGTGCTAGACTAGTAAACAAAATAGTCACACAAAATGTTCTATCAAGGTCATTTAACCTTGATGATAATAACATCACTAATACATGGTTTCTATTATTGGACCTATTCAACTAGGAAGTATGGGGGGGGGGGGAAACTTTTAAATAAGAAGCACTTTTCTGAATCACTCACAATATTCTCTATTTGGTTAACACTTTCCTGCTTTTGAAAATTTTAGACCGGTCCAATTTGAAAGAAGATGCAGAGGACAATTAAAAGTAGTGAAATTTGAAAAGAAATAAGCCTACAGGTTAGAAAATATTGTGGGAAAAGAATAAAATGCTTGTTACAAGCAATTTCTTTTTTTTCCACAATATTTTATCAAGTCTAAAATCACAGGGAAGTTAAAAACAAAGGATTGTGCAGGCAAGGGTTAAACAAAAATTTTTTTTCCTTTTTAGGATTAGATTAAATATGTTGTCATTTCATCATTATCGAAATGTTTTCTACCCTAAAAGACAATGATTTCTCAAATTTCATCATCTTTATATAGTCGTCTGCAACTTCTTTGAAATTGGATCAGTTTAAAATGTTGCCTTCTGGTAATAGGTTTATTGAAATAAGTATGGTGTGAAACATGAAATTCGTGTATGCAGCCATCTCCAGCATGATAAAACTATGTTTCCTAGTCAAGGGCATTCTATATAATGAACCAGACAATGTAACCTAATTATTTGTTTAATCCATTCCCACACAATGATGCTTTTTGATGCCCCTTAAGAAAAGCAATTGGGAAAACATTGTGTAAAATGAAGAAATTGCTTGTACAAGCAATTTCTTCATTTTACACAATGTTTTCTACTCAGAAAGTTGAAAAAATCTAAATTTTTGTAAATTCTAAATTTTTGTCTGCAACTCCTTTCAATTTGGACCAGTCTAAAATATTGCCTTCTGGCAACTGCTTAAGATAAGTTATGTTGTAGCAAATGCATTTGTTAGGGTAGCTCCACGTCCTAAATTGATCGATCGTTGGCCCCTGCCTACTGACTCAGCTTGCCCCGCCCATCGACTCTGTCAGGGAGTCCCAATTCAAAATTGAACCCCGTTATTTTTCAAAATTTATTTAATATCCAACAAAAAGTTAAAATTTGATTCGTTGGTGACCTAAACGTCATAACTACAGTTTGAATAAATTATGAGGTATATTTAGTTGCCAGACTAACTAAAATGCTTCACAAAAATGTATGCCAACGTTCACTTCCAGTCAAAATGAATGATTTGATTGGCCTTTTCTTCTTCGATTGAAATCCATGATTTCGTAATCTTTGAAAACATTCCCATGTAAGTACTCTTTTTTTAAACTGAAGAAATTATTGTGAGAATGAAACAAGAGCTGGTCACAGTCATGTGACAAATGCACCCAAAGGACAGGGTCAAGCATGAGGCACTTTGATTTGTTTTGTAAACACAACCACATGCATTTGTGATCTATACGTCTGGGTTTTTAATAAATGAAATTTAAATACATATAATAATTTCTACAAATACAGAATGAAATTGAGAAATGCATTATGGACTGATTTTTCTGAGGTCAAATGTAGGTCAAATGTGAAGGTCACTGGGTCAAGGTCATGTAAAGTGGTCAACCCAATTAAGCATCTGTCCAAATACGGAAGCAATCCATTGAAGAATAAGAGAGTAAATACAATTTATCCATTCAGGACGCAATTTAACCATTCTGGAACCCTTTGACCCCAGATAGTGACCTTGATCATTGAGATAGAAACATGGGTCTTTATCGCGACCTGACGTCTGAAGGTGGAGAACATTTGTATGAAAGAAATTTATATCTGTATGCATGATTATAGAAGTTACAGAGCGGAAACAGCAAATATGCCGATTTTTTACCTTTGACCCCAGATTGTGACCTTGACCATTGTGATAGGAACCTGGGTCTTTTTCCCCAACATGGCGTCTGAAGGTGGTGAACATTTGTAAGAAAGAAATTTGTACCTGCGTGCATGATTATAGAAGTAACAGAGTGGACACAACAGAAAGTGCCGATTTTTTACCTTTGACCCTAGATTGTGACCTTGACCTTTCTGATAGGAACCTGGGTCTTTATCGCGACCTGACGTCTGAAGGTGGAGAACATTTGTATGAAAGAAATTTATATCTGTATGGATGATTTTAGAAGTTACAGAGCGGAAACAGCAAATATGCCGATTTTTTACCTTTGACCCCAGATTGTGACCTTGACCATTGAGATAGGAACCTGGGTCTTTTTCCTCAACATGGCGTCTGAAGGTGGTGAACATTTGTAAGAAAGAAATTTGTACCTGCGTGCATGATTATAGAAGTAACAGAGTGGACACAACAGAAAGTGCCGATTTTTTACCTTTGACCCTAGATTGTGACCTTGACCTTTCTGATAGGAACCTGGGTCTTTTTCGTGACACATCGTCTGAAAGTGGTTAACATTTGTATGAAAGAAATTTGTACCTGCGTGCATGATTATAGAAGTTACAGAGCAGACACTGCAAAAAGTGTCGATTTTTTACCTTTGACCCCAGATTGTGACCTTGACCTTTCTGATAGGAACCTGGGTCTTTTGCGCGACACGTCGTTTGAAGTTGGTAAACATTTGTATGAAAGAAATTTATTCCTGCGTGCATGATTATAGAAGTTACAGAGCAGACACGACAAAAAGTGTCGATTTTTTTACCTTTGACCCCAGATTGTGACCTTGACCCTTCTGATAGGAACCTGGGTCTTTTGCACGACACATCATCTGAAGGTGGTTAACATTTGTATGAAAGAAATTTGTACCTGGGTGCATGATAATAAAAGTTACAGAGCAGACACTGCAAAAAGTGTCGATTTTTTACCTTTGACCCCTGATTGTGACCTTGACCTTTCATATAGGAACCTGGGTCTTTTGCGCAACATGTCGTCTGAAGGTGGAGAACATTTGTATGAAAGAAATTTGTACACGTGTGCATGCTTATAGAAGTTACAGAGCAGACACAGCAAAAAGTGCTGATTTTTTACCTTTGACCCCAGATTGTGACCTTGACCTTTGAGATAGTACCTGGGTCTTTTTCGTGACACGTAATCTCATAGCTGTGAACATTTGTGCAAAGTTATACTGAAATCCACTATTGCATGTAGAAGTTACAGAGGGGACATGAAAGCTGGACTGACTGACTGACGGGCAGGCAGACAGTTCAATTACTATATGCCTCCCTTAGGGGGCATAAAGATTGATTCATTGAAGGGGGAGTACTCAAAAACTTTTGCCTAAAAACAAACAATGCTGCATTAGACACCTCAAAGAAATATGATCATGGAATTTAACTGTATGGAAAAGTAGAAATTTCTTGTTCCAAACAATTTCTCCTTTTCCCACAATGTTTTCTACCTTATGTAACACTTATTTTCTAATTATAGCATAATTTGAAATGCTGTCTGCAACTTCTTTAAAATTTAGACCAAATTAAATTTTCTTTGTCTAGTAAAAGGTTTACTCACAATCCTGCTTTTTTATCCTATAAAGCTAGAGAAGAAAGAATAAAGATAGGGAAATATCATGGAAAGTGAAAAAATTGCTTGTATAAATCAATTTTTTCATTATCTGCATTGTTTTCTTCCTTAACCGACAGAGCATTTAGAATTCAACCAACTTAAAATTGTTGTCTGCACAATCTTTAAATTTAGACAAGTCTATAATTTTGTTGTATGGTAATAGGTTAAATAAACACTTTTCAATGTTGTTTGACCTCATTCTAGCCCTCTGGATGAGTGGTCAACGCAGCCGTGAATCAATTCCAAGGCTTTGACTGATCAAGGCAGCCCAGAATCAAACCCAAGGCCCTACTGATCAATGCAGCTGAATCAAACCAAAGACCCTGCTGATCAAGGGAGCCCTGAATCAAGCCAAAGGCTTGACTGATCAAGGCAGCCCTGATTCAAACCCACTTCCCTACTAATCATTGCAGCCCTGAATCAAACCCAAGGCTCTTACTGATACATGCAGCCCTGGATCTAGCCCGAGGCTTTGACTGATCAAGACAGTCCTGATTCAAACCCACTGCCCTTCTGATCATTCAGCCCTGAATCAAACCAAAGGCTTTAACTGATCAATGCAACCCTGAATTTAACCCAAGGCTTCGATCAATCAATGTAGTCCTGAATCAAACCTTTCCCCTACTTACACACCCTCTATCTTAACCCTCCATCCAATGAAAAGGCTTCATTTTTTTTGACAAGTCTCTTGGATGAGGCCAGTGAAAAACAAGCTGCCAAATTGTCACAAGATACGCCCGTCACACTGCTAAATATTAACTGGGGGTTTGAATAGAACTGAGGTTATTTTGAATGAATATCTTTTGTCAAACAAAGTATGAAAAACAATAAAGGGCAATAACTCAAAATATATGCTAGGTAGAGTTATGGTTCTTGTACACTGCACTCCAACTTGGCGAGCTCTATCCATCCATGAAATTTCATGATTCTAGCTATTATACTTTTAGAGATATACTCCAGACAAGATTCAAGTATGAAAAACAACAAAGTGCAATAACTCAAAAAATAGGTTAGGTAGAGTAATGGTTCTTTTACACTGCACTCCCACCTGATGAGCTCTATCCATCCATGAAATTTCATGATTCTAGCTATTATACTTTAAGAGATATACTCCAGACAAGATTCAAGAATGAAAAACAACAAAGGGCAATAACTCAAAAAATAGGCCAGGTAGAGTTATGGTTCTTGTACACTGCACTCCCACTTGGTAAGCTCTATCCATCTATGAAATTTCATGATTCTAGCTATCATACTTTTAGAGATATACTCCGGACAAGATTCAAGTATAAAAAACAACAAAAGGAAATAACTCAAAAAATAGGTTAGGTAGAGTTATGGTACTTGTACACTGCACTTCCACTTGGTTAGCTCTATGAAAAACAACAAAGGGCAATAACTCAAAAAATAGGCCAGGTAGAGTTATGGTTCTTGTACACTGCACTCCCACTTGGTAAGGTCTATCCATCTATGAAATTTCATGATTCTAGCTATCATACTTTTAGAGATATACTCCGGACAAGATTCAAGTATGAAAAACAACAAAGGACAATAACTCAAAAAATAGGCCAGGTAGAGTTATGATTCTGTGCACCGCACTCCCCCTTGGTGAGATCTATACACCTATGATGTTTCATGATCCTAGCTTTAATACTTTTAGAGATATACTCTGGACAAGATTCAAGTATGAAAAACAACAAAGGGCAATAACTCAAAAAATAGGCAAGGTAGAGTTATGGTTCTTGTACACTGCACTCCTACTTGGTGAGCTCTATCCATCCATGAAGTTTCATGATCCTAGCTATAATACTTTTAGAGATATACTCCAGACAAGATTCAAGTATGAAAAACAACAAAGGGCAATAACTAAAAAAATAGGCGAGGTAGAGTTATGGTTATTGAGCACTGCACTCCGTATTGATTAGAAGAATATAACTGCCATGTTTAAAGTCAATCAGACATATGGTGACAGAGTTATGCTCTGGACAAAGAAGTGGACACCGCCGGACGCCCGGACACCATGGGTGATCCAATAATACGTCCCGTCTTCGACGGGCGTATTAAAATCAGAACCATGGATATCATGTATAGATGGTTGAAGTGTGGTCTGTAACTTATTGCGGTCTGGTTTTAACCCATTCCAACCCAGCAAAATTTTTGATTGATCCAAATTGAAAGCAACAATTTAAAGTTTATGAAATTTGAGATTTTTCAAACTTTCTGGGTAGAAAAGATTGTGGTAAATGAAGAAACTGCTTGTCACAATCATTCTTCATTTTCAACAATACTTTCCGAATTGCTTTCCTAGAGGGGCGTCAAAAAAGCATCCTTGTGTGGGAAGGGGTGAATTGTTATGCCATTTTCTGACTGTTCCCATCCAACAATTTGCAACGTCGGAATTCGTAAACGGCATGTTGCCTGTTAACAAGTTAAAGTATATCATTTTGAAGAGGAATTAGCACAATTTGCCACACACTCTGGTAATCTGACAAGAATAAAGTTATGGAGAATGCTGTGTTCTGACAGACAATTTATCACACATTTTCTCCCAAAAGAGAACCTTATCTTCAGTTTGTCACAAACTTGACCCATTACAATACAAGCTTGTATTTTTACATGCGAAAAAAAGATTTACCTTTGGAAAAGATTGTTTGAAAGAGGAAATTTTTGTGAGAAGCAATTTCCTCTTTCCTCACAATGTTTTCTGTCTCATATGGCTCTTGTTTTTCAGTTTAAACCAACTTTGTTTTGTCTTTGAGTTTGGACCAGTTTAAATTTCTGTCATGTTGGAAAGGGTTAATATTTTCAAATGCAGCTTCTTTCAACTTTGACATGTCTTAAACTTTGCTGTTTAGTGGTGAGATATTCAGGACAATTCAAAGTCTGTTTTGTTTACAATTAGGCAAATTTGAAAATACCAATATGGTTCAAAGGTCACCATGTAAAAATGCAGAACTTACCCATCACATCATTGTGTAAGTATATTCAACGTCCTCTATATTCCTACTCCCCAACAGTCACTTCACAACAGCTACTGTAATACTACTGGGCCTAACACTGCCCAAAGTTGATAGATTTGTCCAAAGTTCATAGATAATATATCACTTAATTCTGCCAATGTAAGACTTAGTCCTTCGAGAATTTTGTAAGGATGTATGATACGAATTTTGTAACAATGTATGATACAAGTTATACTTAAGTAAATCAGTTAGTGGAGCACTAGTTTCCCACACTCTTATCACAAACGGAATTTGATCTCACACAACAGTGTGTATCATCTATGTTTCACAGGTACACACGATATATTATAGTCTATTTTTACATACTTAGTAGGTATTATAGACAGCAAACAACCGACCTGAATCCTATGACTGTATTATGTACACCAGATATTTGTTATAACTCAGTCAACAAGGTAGGGGAGATAACCCTGGGTGTCCTAGATTGAGGACATCTACACTGACTTATCAATCTTGCCCAATACAATACAATAAGTGCCGTGACCTAAACGTCCTTATGATCAGACCCCAAACAGCTGATTATATTGGATTTTTCTCTTTACTCATTGACTCATAGCTCTTAAACCCATTACTTGATGGCAAAATTCTTGACTGATCCATATTGAAAGACAACATTTCAGATTGTACTAAATTTGAAAAATAAGTGCCAAATAGGGTAGAAAGATTGTGAGAAACATTGTGTTACAAGCAATTACTCCTTTTAAACACAGTTTTCTGTGATTGTATTTCTTCACATTGTTGGAAAGCGTCATTGTATGACTTAAACTGAATTTTGAAAATTTTGAGACCATTCCAAATGCAAAGGAAATGGAGTAACAACTGAAAATTGGATTCAACTTCAGAAGAACAGGAGTCGACACTAACTTTGCTTCAGTGGGATCCCACAGGAATCCCTACCTATTACTACAGGGGTTCCGCCAGATAGCAAGGGATCCCTCCTTGATAAGCATTAACCCATTCACACGCAATCTTGCCCTTCCAAGCCCAAACGAGAAAAAAGTCTTGGAAAACATTGTGGAAAATGAAGAAAATGCTTGTTACAAGCAATTTCTTCATTATCCACAAAGTTTTCGACAAAAACAAGCAAGAAATATTGAAGGATCCTGACGGAATCCCTAGCCTGAGATTGCTGGGTTTCTTTCCAATTTTGAGGGATCCTCGGGATCCTGGGACACTGTTAGAGTCGACCCCTTGCGAAACAACTTTTTAGTTAGTAAATATGCTAGAAAGTAAATATACAGAGGAAAAAAAATCTTGTTACAAAAACTTTCCGCTTTTTTAACAGTTTTCTTAAATGCAATGTCTGCTAACCCATTACCACATTAAAACATTTTTAGACTGGTCCATATTGAAAGGAGTTGCAGAGGACAGTTAAAAGTTTATAACATTTAAGTTTTTTTTAAACTTTCTAGGTAGAAAACATTGTGCAAAATGAAGAAAGTGCTTGTTGCAAGCAATTTCTTCATTTAACACAGTCCCATCAGGTTTCTTCAGGGGCATCAAAAAGCGTCACTGTGTTAATGAAATATTAGAGATTATGTAGGATAATTATGGTGTATTTGGGGAAAACTTTACTACATAACCTGATTGCACTTGAATAAAGTCAAATAGAATTCATACATTTCTAATTAATAAGAAACATAACTATTGGTTGGAAATAAAACTAGAGGGGCTTAGGTGCCTGTATGGCTCCAAAGGCATAAATGTACTGATTAAGCAAATTTTTTCATGTTATTTAAAAAACTGAATATAATGAAAATAAATCTATATCATTTAAAACTTTGAAAAAGTTCTAAAGAACCATTTCAAATTTTTCATTGTTTTTACAAAAGTCAAGTAAAGTTATGTAAAATTCATTATGTAAAATTTCCACTGTATACCATATATGGACATAACCCACTGCAATAATAGCCATGTTTTTCAACCAATCAAAATTATATGAAGGAATCTGATAAACAGTCATCTGGTTATCATTCCTGTGAAATTTGGTTGAAATCCATCAAAAGGTTTCTGAGAAATTTACACAAAGTTTTCAGTATATACCATATATGGAAATTAGCCCCGCCTATTAAAGCTATATTTTTCATCCTCTCAAAAGTCTTTTTTATAATCTGATAAAGGGTCACTCAAGGATCTATTCAGTCAAATTTGGTTGAAATCCATATACTGGTTTCTGAGATGAAGAATTTCAAATCTTTCACCATATATGGAAATAAGCCCTGCCCATTAAAAGCATGTCTTTCATCCAAACAAAGTTCTTTGAAGGAATCTGAATAAAGGTTCACCTAAGTATCATTTCTGTGAAATTTGGTTGAATTCCATCCACCTGTGTCTGAGAAGAAGATTTTCAAAGCTTTCACCAAATATGGAAATAAGCCCCGCCCATTAAAAGCCATGTTTTTCATCCAATCAAAATTCTTTGAAGGAATCTGATAAAGGTTCACCTAAGGATCATTTCTGTGAAATTTGGTTGGAATCCATCAACCTGTGTCTGAGAAGAAGATTTTCAAAGCTTTCACCATATATGGAAATTAGCCCCGCCCATTAAAAGGACGTCTTTCATCCAATCAAAATTCTTTGAAGGAATCTGATAAAGGTTCACCTAAGGATCATTTCTGTGAAATTTGGTTGGAATCCATCAACCTGTGTCTGAGAAGAAGATTTTCAAAGCTTTCACCATATATGGAAAATAGCTCCTACCATTAAAGCCATGTTTTTCATCCAATCAAAATTCTTTGAAGGAATCTGATAAAGGTTCACCATAAGATCATTTCTGTGAAATTTGGTTGAAATCTATCCACTAGGTTCTTAGAAGAAGATTCTTAAAGCTTTCACCATTTATGGAAATTAGCCCCACCCATTAAAGCCATGTTTTTCATCCAATCAAAATTCTTTGAAGGAATCTGATAAAGGTTCACCATAAGATCATTGCTGAGAAATTTGGTTGAAATCTATCCACTAGGTTCTTAGAAGAAGATTCTTAAAGCTTTCACCATATATGGAAATTAGCCCCACCCATTAAAGCCATGTTTTTCATCCAATCAAAATTCTTTGAAGGAACCTGTAAAAGGTTTTACCTAAGGATAATTTCTGTGAAATTTGGTTGGAACCACCACCAGTTTCTTAAAAGAAGGGTCACCCAAGGATCATTTCGGTGTAATTTGGTTGAAATTTGTTCAGTTCTATCTGAGGAGAAGATTTTCAAAGTAAAAGTTTACGGACAGACGACTGGATGGGTGGAGCCAAGCACGCATGACGGACACAGCGTCATGACAATAGCTTTCTGGCTTTCAGCTGGTGGAGCTAAAAAGTTAATGACATATGGTTCTACATATGGATTTGGACAAAAATATTATGCCAAATGCAAAGGACAGAGTTTACAGTGGGTCTGTTTTGTTTTATTGACATTTGAAGGTTAACTCAGATAGATAATTCTTTATCCTTGTCATGCAGATCCTAGATTATTCCTGTTTTGACAAAAGTTGTGGCAGGTGTATAGCCTATGATCAGCCTGCAAAGATGTCATATCGTGGCATCTGGAGCACCTAACCATGGATTCCTGTTATTTTCACACCAGTACTACAACAACATCCTTTCCTAGTCTCCAGCTGCTATCCCACATAGGTTTACAATTATCCACCCATTGTAGGGAGACAAATGAGCATGTTTGACTTGAATATCTCATGAGTATGACTAAAAGGAATTATGTGTAGTGAAACTCGAAATAAACAGAATTCTAAACCATGTCATGCCTGATCCCACAATATAGTTTTTTCAGGATGTGTAGACAAAGATCAGCCTGCACATAAGTGCTGTCTGATCTTGGTCTACACCACATACTTGTACTTTCTTGCAGTATATATTTGTGAAATCAATTTTCAAAAGAATTACAAGTCCTCTATAAGAGCTTCCAGTGCTTTCAGTGCTTTGATTTAAAAGCGATTTAGGAGACCGTTTTTTATTCAGCATGACAAGCATAATCAAATACGAAGCATACTAGTAGAATTTGATGTTTGGAGGTTGAAATTCTGCCTTCTATCAAAATATTGCCAGTAGTTAAAAAGTTAACCCATTACCAGAGGCAAATTTTTAGACTAGTCCAACTTGAAAGGAGTTGCAGACGACAATGTAAAGTGTATAAAACTTTCGATTTTTTCAACTTTCTGGGTAAAAACATTGTGTAAAATGAAGAAATTGCTTTTGACAAGCAATTTTTTCATTTAACAAAATGTTTTTCTAATAATTGTTATTCTTGAGGGGCGTCAAAAAGCGTCACTGTCTGGGAATGGGTTAAAAAGGGTTATTTCCAAGCCCTGTTCTATATCCTTCTACGTCATCAAAACCCATGAACAAGACACCTAAGGTCAAGTTCAGGATCATGAACTTCTTTAATGAAATGATAAAAAGTTTCATCAAAGTTAATTGTAAGTGTTCTCAACAGTGAAGTGAATCAATCCTTATCAAGTGTGACAAGTCAAGCAAAAAGGGAACATTCAATAACTCTGTCAAACATGGGACAAGGAGACATCTTTTAAGTCTAAAAGTATCCCCAAGCTGGTGTTTTGGTATGTGATGTCTGTGCAGGATGATCAGGATTGAAACTCTCCACTCTTAGCAGACTGTTTCTTTAACCCGTTACCAGACAGCAAAATTTGAGACTGGTCCAAAATTGAAGGGAGTTGCAGACAACAATTTTAAGTTTATCAAATTTTAGATTTTTCAAATTTCTCGGTAGAAAACATTGTGTAAAATGAAGAAATTGCTTGATACAAGTAATTTCTTCATTTTCTACAATGTTTTCCAAAGCCTTATTGCTTAGGTGCATTTAAAAGCATCCTAGTGTGGGAATGGGTTAACCTATTACCAGATGACAAGATTTTGGACGGATTCAAATCTAAAAAAGTTGCAGATTAAAACTTTAAACTGATAAAATCTTAAAAACCTTTGTGTTGTAGGAAAAAATAAATGTTTTAAATGAAGCACCTTACTAGATTTATTGACTGAATGGGGTTTAACACCACTTTTAACAGTATTCCAGTCATATCACAGGGGCTGGAGCATGTAACCATGGATTCCTTGTATTTCTTACACCAGTTCTACCACTACATCCTTTCAAAGCCTCCAGCTGCTCATCCCACTTAGATCTACAATTATCCACCTATTGGTTGGAGACTAATGTCAGAAAGGATATTTGCCATGGTTTGGGATCAAACCCGGGACCCCACGACTAGGAGTCCAAACCACTATCACTGCGCTATAGCTGCAGCCTAGTACTTTTCTTAAAGGCTGATAATTGTATATGTATTCTGTGTAGGAATGGGTTAACCCTATTCCACACAAGATGCTTTTAAATGCCCCTCCATATAAAAGCTTTGGAAAACATTGTGGACAATGAAGAAATAGCTTGTTACAAGCACTTTCTTCATTACCCACAATGATTTCTACCCAAAAGGACAACTAATCTAAAATTAATCAACTTAAAATTGTTGTCAGCAATTTTTTTTGAATTTGGACTGGTCTCAAATTTTATCATGTGATAATGGGCTAAGTTAGAAAGGTCATTTCACATAAATATCTTTTAATTTTTACATAATACAAACATTTACACAATTCTGATATCACTTGTATGACCAAATCTAATCTCATTACATTTGTTTTGCAGTATTTCTGGATTGTTCCTGTTCATGTGATTGGACATATTAAGCATTTTCAACTCAAAGGAAATCATTCCGAAAACTGTAAGGTTGAGTGATCAGCCTGAATTTACCAATCACACAGGTGATTTAGTTTTTTACTGCACAGGAGGCAACTCATTTCAGAATGAATTACTTTGCAATTAACTTGAAGGGAAACAACTTTGATTTTATGCAACAACTAAAGGCACTTGAGCGCCAATTCGCTCCATCAGCCATAATTTATTTGTCACTCCTAAGAAGTTTTCACAATATATGGAAATTTGCCCCTCTCATTAAAGCCATATTTTTCATCCGATCTTCTTTGAAGGAATCTGATAAAGATTCGCCAAATGAGCATTCCTGTAAAATTTTGAAGAAATCCATAAATTGGGTTCTAAGAGAAAGATTTTAAAAGGTTTCACCATTTATGGAAATTAGCCCCTCCCCATTTAAGCCATGTTTTAAATCAAATCAAAAATCTTTGAAGGAATCTGATGAAGATTCACCCAAAAATCATTCTCTGTAAAATTTGGTATAAATCCATCGATTGAGTTCTAAGAACATTTTCAAAGATTTCACCATATATGGAAATTAGCCCCGCCAATTAAAGCCATATTTTCATCTGATCAAAATTCTTGAAATGAATCTGATAAAGGGTCATCCAATGAGCATTCCTGTAAAATTTGGTTGAAATCTATCAATTGGTTTCTGAGAAAAAGATTTTTCAAAGTTTTCACAATATATGGAAATTAGCCCCTCCCATTTAAGCTGTGTTTTTCATCTGATCAAAATTCTTTGAAGGGATTTGAGAATGGGTCACCTAGTGACCTTTCCTGTAAAATTTGTTTGAAATCCATCAATTGGTTTCTGAGAAGAAGATTTTTAGAGGTTTCATCTTATATGGAAATTAGCCCTGCCCATTGGTCATGTTTCTCATCTGATCAAAATTCTTTGAAGGAATCTGATAAAGGGTCACCCAATGATCATTCCTGTTAAATTTGGTTGAATTCTCAGTTCAGTACTCTCTGAGGAGTGCGTTTTTAAAGTAAAAGTTTATGGATGGACGTACGTACGACAGACACAATGCCAAGACAATAGCTCACTGGCATTCAGCCAGTGGAGCTAAAATCTCTCACTAGAATTTTGAAGTAAATTTTTGAAGTAAGTTTACAAACACACAAACACAGGCAAGACTGACACCATGTCATAAAAAGATAAATTGCTAATAATTAACAACTTATTATTACAACTTATTTCTTACAAAATCTCTATGAAATGTCTTATGCATTTTTCTCCATACTTACCATCATAAATCTTAAATATCTACTGTCTGGTAATATGTTGAAGGCCATGCAGGGTCAAACACCTTTACTTGGGAGTTGAGTCAACCATTAATCAGCTGCTATAGATTAAATGAAGGTCATATTATATCTTTTTACAATTAACTCTTGTCATGCTGTATAAATTACCTTACTAAATCGCTGTCGAATCAAAGGGCTGAAAGCACTGATAGAACTTGTTCAAAAATCAATATTTTTTTTTAAAAATCAACTTCATTAAAACTCTGGCAGGAAAAGTATAGGCAGGAGGTATAAACTAAGATCAGCCTGCACATAAGTGCAGTCTGATCTTAGTCTACACCTCCTGCCAAAACCGGAATATTCCGGGTTCAGCATGACAAGGGTTAAGATACTACTGAAAGATTTCAAATTCCGTACTGCTACCCCATGTTGAATTCTCCAAGGCTAGATGATTTTTTTTTCAAAATATGCAACATATTATTCAGATCTGACTAAGCTTTGAGGATTTGTGATCTTGAATAGTTTAATTGTTCTTATTCAGATTAATATTTCATTGAATCTTTACAATAGAGCAATAGAATAATTATTTGTTTGTGTGAGATTTATTATTTCATGAAAAAGATGTGCTTGTGAAACACCATGCACCTGTAACTGCCATTTTTGGGGGATAAGTGACTTAATCAATGCAACGTACCCCTGCAAAGGATATTCACAAACTAGTTTTTTATAAATTTACATTTTCTTGAGCTTACTTTCGAGGTTCTAGAACTTTTGCTTAACTTCTATAACTTGAGTTGTAGAACTTGTCTAAGGTTCAAGAACTTAGGTTCAATAACTTATCAAGTTCTAGAACTTGAGTTCTTGAACATCAAAGTTCTTCAAATTTTGTTCAAGAATCTACAAAGTTCAAGAACTTGGTTAAAAACTTTGTAAGTTCTAGAACTTTACAAGAAACAATGAAGGTTCTACAACTAATGTAGTAAGAACCATTTTTAAAGCAACAGGATGACTCTGGAATTTAAATCAAATAACTGATTTCAATTTTTAGTTTAAGAAATAATTCTTTTTATTTACTAGACCACATTATCTGTTTGCAATATAAAAGTAGTAAAGTTCTTGAACCAGTCCAAGAACTTCAAGAGCCACTTTTTGAAGTGGTCTAAGAACTTGTTCATGTACTTTGATCTAAGATTCTGTTGTTGTTGATCATCCAAGCTCCTAGATGATCTAGGTATTTGTGCAAAAACTAAACAGAAATGTTTCAAGAAGTAAACAGTATCCATAAATACATTTTAAAGACAAGAGAGTATCAGATTATATGTAACATTATTCAAATGAATCAAGTTACCAAATTAAATGTTTATTAAAGACTAGACTAGGATGTACTAGAATAGAATTTCATTCATTTATGTACAGAATGCTCTTACTCCAGCCACCTTATTTAACATAATAAACTCTTCTCACATGATTGAGGGTTAAACAAGGAAGTGTTTTCTGTACACGTTACGTAAGGTTTATATAAATCAAATTTAACTGAACATTTTCACCTGAAACTATCTAGAAACTAGCTGCATTGGAGCTGTAACTTGTAAAAAAATATCTTTGTTAAGGAACTGGTTCTAGAACATGGAGTTCTTGAAATACAACTTCAGGAACATTCTAGAACTGGTTCAAGAACTTCAATGTTGTCTGAATAACTGTATAATCTTTAGTTTTTGTGTTAAGTTGACTGCTCACAGACAGACTGAAAGACATCGTTACACAATATGCCTCCTATCTTATCAAAGACGTGCCATAAAAAGCTACATCAATTATATTCACTCAAGGTTCTGCAACTCATGAAAATATAACTTCAGTTAGTGTCTTAAGCCTCTACCATGTTACAGTTGCCAAAGGGTAATGTGGTTTCTAGTTGTATGAAACAAGAAGTCCATTGGCCCTAGAGCACTCACTTGAGTTGATGACTATAGAAGTAATATAGCACAAGTGACCTTATTTTAGCCAAGAGTGATCCATTGCAAAATCTTGTCAAAGAAATCACGAACAAACATTCTTACCAAGTTTCAAGGTATTTGTGCAAGAAACGTAGCAAGTAAATTGGAAATAAGATTTGGAAATTTTATTAGACCTTGTGACCTAGTATTTGACCCCATGTGACCTAATATCAAACTTGACAAAGATTTTTATTAATACAAACCTCTGAATAAATATACAGTCAATTAAGTCCAAAGTATGGCCTATAGAGTAAAAACACGGTTCTTATTTTTAGATATGACCTATTTTTTTACCCAAATGACCAAAATTTGAACATGGTTGAGATATTTTGAAAACAGATATTCTGACCAAATATCAAACCAGTAAGGTAAAAAATGTGGCCTCTGGGGTGTAAAGGTATTCCTATAATTTGGCCTAGTTTTTTTTTTATCCTATTTCAACCAAAGTCTAAATTGGCCAAGATATAATGTATGCAAACATTCTGGCCAAATATCAATTAACTTGAGCCCAAAAAATATTATCCAGAGTAAAAACAAGATATTTCTAAGATTTCACCTAGTGACCTAGTTTTTGACCCTATGTGAGCCAAATTTGAACTTGGCTAACATATCATCGACACTAACATTCTGACCAAATATCAGTTCAATTGAGCCAAAAATGGGACCTCTAGAGTGCACAAAAGTATTTCTAAGATTTGACCTAGTGACCTAGTTTTTGACCACATGAGACCCAAATTTGAACTTGGCCGAAATAGCATGGACAATAACATTCTGAACAAATATTTCGGTTGAGCCTAAAATGTGGCCTCTAATGTCCACGCAAGATTATTTCTAGATTTGACCTAGTGTCCCAGTTTTAACACCACATAACCCAATATCGAACTTGACCGAAATATTATGCAGACAAGCATTCTGACCAAATATCAAGACAGTTGAGGCAAAAATGTGACCTCTACAGTGCACACAAGGTATTTCTTAATTTGACCTAATTTTTGACCCGATATGACCCAATGTTGAACTTGTCCAAGGTTTGATGGAGACAAGCATTCTTACCATGTTTCAAGACATTTAAATAAAAATTGTGGCCTCTAGAGTGCACACAAGATGTTGACAAATAACGCATGATGGACGCCAGACACAGCTAGATCACTAATAAAGGTATCATAATCAGAACAAGGGTATTGTAACACCTCTTAACCCTTGTCATGCTGAATTAAATTCCTATATAGATTTGCTTTAAAGTCAAATGACTGACAGCACTAGAAAATCTTCTTGAGGGTCAATATTTCTTTTAAAAATTAAACTAGAACTGTCGCCTGTAAGGGCTGATGAATACCTCCCACTGCCGCCTCTTTTTAAATGAGGCCAAATTGTAACCATTGAAATGTTGGCCATTGATGATTTAATAAGTGGACAATTCTTATTTTACAAATTCTAATTTAATGAGGGGCAATGACTGTGCAAAAAAATAGGGATTTTGTTCAACATTGAAGATGGATATTATGGATTTCGTGCAACATCGAACATGGCGTGTGTGTTCTGGATTAAACATGTGAACCACTTTTATTTTTCTAATCTGTCAACCAGTTCAGGAGTTATGATTTAGTCTCTTTATATTGTACATAAGAAAATAAATCAAAGGGGCATAACTCCTGAACCAATTGATTAATCATTATGAAAATTGCAGGTGCACAAGTTCCAATTGCAAAGAAGATTTCAGTAAAGATTTCAGCAAAATTGGTCTGAAAATGTGGGAGGAGATGAGGACACGAAATTAAGTCCGTGGATGGATGGACAGACAGATGGACATACGGACACACAGACTGACAACATAATTCCAGTATAGCCCCCCCCTTTCTTTGTACATGTTAACAACTTTTATTTTTTTAATCTGTCAACCTGTTCAGGAGTTAGGATTTAGTCTCTATATATTGCATATAAGAAAATAAATCAAAGGGGTATAACTCCTGAAACAGTTGATTAATTATTATGAAAATTGCAGGTGCACAAGTTCAAATTGCAAAGAAGATTTCAGTAAAGGTTCAGCAAAATTGGTCTGAAAATGTGGGAGGTGATGAGGACTCAAATTATGTCCACGGATGGACAGACGGACAACCTGATTCCAGTATACCCCACCCCCCCCTAACTTTGTACATGTGAACCACTTTTATTTTTTCATCTGTCAACCTGTTCAGGATTTATGATTTATTCTCTCTCACTCAATATATAAGAAATTTAAATCAAAGGGGCATAACTTCTGAATTGGTTGATTAATCATAATGAAAATTGCAGGTGCACAAATTCCCATTGCCAGGAAGATTTTGGTAAAGTTTCAGCAAAATTGGTCTGGAAAGTGGGAGGAGATGAGGACACAAAATTATGTCCATAGACGGACAGACTGACAGACAGACGGACAACCTGATTCCAGTATACTCCCCCCATAATTGCCAAAACAGGAATATTCCGGGTTCAGCATGACACAGTTTAATGTAACTTGGTCCCAGAGGTTAAGTTGATTACTTCAAAATTTTTGACTGTTCAATGTTGAAGGAAATTACAGATGATAATTTAAAACTTATGGAATTTAAAAATTTATCATCTTAAAGGGTAAGATAAAATGTGGACAATGCAAAAATTGCTTGTTACAAGCAAATTCTTCATTTTTCATAATGTTTCCCAAATTTTTTGCTTGAGGGGAGTAAATAAGTTGTTGGAGTGGGTTAATATACTAAGGGAAAAAAGTTTAGCAATTTTTTTTGACCTACATTATTTTCAACGTAAATGTATAAACCTTATAAAATCAGTCTCGTTTGCAATTTTTAAAAGCTAACTAACTAATTATGCATTAAGAGCACGTTTCCTCGCTTCTAAAGGCTGTCTGACGCAATTTTGCTGAAACACGTTCTGCATGTGCTTCCACATGTAAGTGAAGTCTATATCCCCAATATCTATCCCAGTTTATTGGTTAACATCAATAACAAGATAACTCATTAAAACATTTAAAAAAATTCAAATGGGACGTCGCCAAGGGCTTAACTTAGACCAATGAAACGTAGCCATCGGTATGCTGGCTGGTGGTATGATGGTAAAAGAGGTGGCTCAACATTTTGGCGTGAGCCAAGGTTCCATTTCAAGACTTAGAACAAAGTATTGTCAATTAGGCACCGTCAAAGAAAGGCCACGTTCAGGCAGGCCACGTAAGACTACCTAATGTGAGGACAATTACATCGTGACGTCTTCACGGTGTAATCGCTTCCTCAATAGCACTCGTATAGCCGGTTTGGTCCAAAATGCATCAGGAACACAGGTCTGTGCTCGTACTGTAAGAAACAGACTTCATTCAGCACGTTTACGCATACCTTATGTTGGCATTCCTTTGACACATGCACACAGACATGCAAGAATGAATTGGACAAGGGTACACCGTCGATGGCCAAGACGAATGTGGAATAAGGTCCCATTCACAGACAAATCCTGTTTTAATTCGATGTTTGCGGATAGCAGGGTATGTGTTTGGAGGCGTGATGGCGAAAGGATGGATCCCGCCAATGCCATTCAACATGACCGTTTTGGAGGCAGCAGCGTCATGGTCTTGGGTGGTATATCATTCCGTGGCAAGACTGTCTTGGTAGCTATTCAGGGAAACTTATATGCAGCTCGATACTGCACCAAAATTGTCCAGCCAGTGGTATTGCTGTTCTTGCGTCAAGGGCTTGCTACCCTTTTTCAGCAAGATAATGCCCGCCCATATGTCGCTCGGCACATGTTGGACCTTTTAGAGACTAATAATATTGATGTGTTGGATTGGCAAGCCAAATCACCGGATCTGTCTCCGATCGAACACCTTTGGGACGGAGAGTAAGAGAGAGGAATGACGTTAATAACGTTAGAGACTTGGAACATGTTCTGCATCAGGAATGGGGTCGTATCCCTATGGCCATTAATCGTAGGCTCATTTCTAGCATGAGAAGACGCTGTGATGCCGTTATTGGCGCAAACGGTGGACACACAAGATATTAAATCTTTGTGTTACTTTTACTTCCCTACCCCTACCATGTTTGACGCTGTACAACAAACACGTATGACTTGAAATCATCTGACTTTTATAAATACTGTGGCTAACACATTAAAGCTCAATGTGTGAAAATATGGTTTGAATCCAAAGCTAGACACCGCAGAAATTGGCTGAAACGTATGAAATTGCTAAACTTTTTTCCCTCAGTATAGATTAAAGGTTTAACCAATTCCACACAGTCCCACTTTCTCACACCTGTCAGGAATAAATACTTAGAAAAAATGAAGAAATTGCTTGTAAAAAGCAATGACTTCATTTCTTACAATTTTTTCTACGCCAAGGAACAAATATATCTTAAACTTCACCAACTTACAATCAATTTCATCTTTTCTAACAATACAAAGTATTTTCAACCCTGTAAATTGTTAACTTTTCAAATTTCACTCATTTTCAATTGTAGTCCGTAGAGAGGGAAAATAGTCGTCTCCAACTTCTTCGAACTTGGACCAGTTTAAAACTTTGTTTTCTGAGTAATAGGTTAATTTGATATCATGAAAGCCACTCATCTTATCAAAGTCAAAAGGAATTTCATTCTGCTGATCATGAACGTGTCATCAACAAGACTCGTGTTGTCTGGTCGGCTGATCTTACGTAAACTTAAATGGACACTTGTTTCTTAATCATTTACTAGTGGTTTCAATGATTCATTACTAAAAACATCATAGAATGTTTTGAAAACATTGTTAAATAATATGGCCCAAGATTACTCCCCTAAGTTCGTAATTGATCAAGGAACATAAATTTGCAAATTTGAAGCAAAGATTTTCAGTACAGATAACCCTTACATTATAAATATTCTGACTGAGATTCATATAGATTGAGCAAAAATTATGGCAGCTAGCATATACCCATCCACACAATTATGTCTTTTGACTTTACTCAAGAAAAAAGCCTTGGAAAACATTGTAGTCATTGTCCACAATGATTTCTACCCTTATAGGCAAAGATTTTCTCATTTCAACCAACATGAAACTGTCTTCTGCAAATTCTTTGAATTTGGACCAGTCTAAAAATTCATCTTCATGTTTTCCTGTGTAAATATACATGTAGTCCCATTCCAACTACATGTACCAGACAGCAAAATTTTAGACTTCTCCATATTGAAAGGAGCTTCTGACATCAATTCAAAGTTTATGAAATTTTAGATTTTTTCAACTTTCTAGGTAGTAAACATTGTGTAAAATGAGAAAATTGCTTGTAACAAGCAATTTCTTCATTTTCCACTATATTATAAATTGCTTGTAACAAACCATTGTTTGATTTTCCAATTTTTTCCAAAGCTTTTTTCTTGGCAGCATCAAAAAGCCTTATTCTGTGGGAATTGGTCGACCTTTACTAGAGGACAAAATTTTAGACTGGTTCTAACTGTAAGAAGATTGAAGACAACAATTTCAAGTTGATGCAATTTTAAAAATATTTGTCTTTCTGGGTAGAAAACATGGTGGGAAATGAAGAGATTGCTTCAAGCTTTTGAACTATTTCTTCATTTTCTGCAATGTTTTCCCAAGCTTTTTTCTTGAGGTGTGTTAAACAGTGGGATTATAACTCAAGGGTTTTCGATATGTGTGTCCTTGAAGGTAAAAGGTAACTAAGGAAGATCACTCATGGTTGACAATTCATTTCTAAAATTATCTCCCATGTTCTCACAAACTGATAGCAGTGAGTCAGGGAAAAAAGAACTGACAAGAATTTACTACATTAGTCTTAGTTAATCTATTACCAGAAATCAAATTTTTAGACTGAACCAAACTCAAGAAAATGCATGGCAACAGGTTTTAGTTGATTAAAATTTAAAGAATCTTTTTATTTTGGGGTAGAAAACACTGTGGATAAGGGAGAAATTGCTTCTAACAAGCCACTTCTTTGTTTACCGCAATCATTTAACAAGCTTTTTCTTAACCCTTTCCAGAACAATCCCTTGTTTTTATGTCCCCATGATTTTATACTTAAATTTCTTCTTTTCTCACAACATTTTCTAATCTACAGGATTTCAACTTTGCAAATTTGCCCCTTTTTAAATATCCTCTTCAACTTCTTTAACATTGGACCAATCTAAAATTTTGAAAGCCTGGAAAGAGTTAAATTCATAAAAAAAAGTGTGGGATCGTGGCTTAAGTATAACAGGACCAGAAAATAAGTGGGTTATTTGCTAAAAGAGGAAATCTCAATAAGATTTATTGGCTACAATGTAATACTGGGTTCAAATTCAGCCAAATCTTATGATGTAAGATCTAAGGGTTTTTCTAAACATACAAGGTCCGAATATGGAACAATATTTACACAAAGCAATTCAGGCGTGCAGTAATTGATCATTGAAGCTTATTTTTCTTTACAAAACAGCTAATATTCTTTGTCCTAAATGCTAGAACATGGAATTATCATTTTTTCTCCCTTTTGCATGACATATAGTGTGACGGCAGATTGTTTTTTTATTTCCATTCTCACACAATGAGGCATTTTGATGTTCCTCAAGATAAAACTATTGGGAAAATTTTGTGTACAATTAAGAAATCATTTGAAATAAGCAATTTCTTTATTTTCCTCAATATTTTCTGCCATGAAAAAATCTAACATTTCATCTCTTTTAAATTGTTGTCTACAACTTATTTTCAATTTGGACCTGTCTGAAATATTGCTATCTGAAAATGGGTTAACAATCAATAATTCAAAAAAGATTCTTACCCATACCCTCTTTCTAGATCAGCGCCCAAAATTCATATATGCATTTACAACTATTTTGCCTTGATCCACATAAATACCATCTACTGATGAAATGGTAAGTTCATAAAAATTCATATAGCATTAGTTATATTACACTTATAAAAACAACCATCCTAACCCTTGTCATGCTGAACTCGGAATATTTTTGCTCATGCAGGTGGTATCAACTTAGAGCAGTCTGCATATGTGTGACCGTTTGATTTTGAATACAATTTATAACACAGATCTTACTGGAATGACAAGGGTTAACTCTTTTGATGCAAAATTACAAAAACTCTACAAAATTGCATTAAAATCAAAGGACTGGAAGCACCAAGTATGGGTTAATATTTATTTCAGAAATTTATCTCAGAAATAAATCTGGCTTAACTCATTCCCACATAATTCTGTTTTTTTAGGAATCTCAAGAATATGCTTCGGAAAACAATGTGCACAATTAAGAAATTGCTTGTAATAAGCAATATCTTTAATGGCCACAATGATACACCCTACACCCTTCTTTCAATTCCAACCAGTCTAAGATATTGTCATGTTGTAATGGGTTAAATGTAAGAAGCAGGTGGTGTAGACTAAGATCAGACTGCAGATATGTACAGTCTGATCTTTGTCCATACATCCTTATAAGCAGGAACATTCCGGGATCAGCATGACAATGGTTTATATCAAAGATTATAAATATGAAATAATAGAATTTGATAAATTAAAATTAGAATTCTTACAGAGGATAGATAAGATGTTTGGACAAGTAATCTTTTATACGGCCACCTTGAACTCTGAATGAAGCTTTGGATCAACCAATTACCACTTGAGAAAATTTCAGACTTGTCTGAATTGAAAGAAGTTGCAGACAACAAATCAAACTTATGAAATTTTAGATTTTTTCAACTTCCTGTGTAAAAATCATTGTGGAAAATGAAAACATTGCTTGTTGTAAAAGCAATTTCTTCATTTTACACATTGATTTCCCAAACTGTTTTTCTAAAGGAGCGTCAAAAGCGTCATTTTGTAGGAATGGGATAACAGACAAATTGTTAGCATGACATGGGTAACAAGGTGCCAAATTGTCACAAGATACGCCCGTCACACTGCTTAATATTAACTGGGGGTTTGAATAGAACTGATGTTATTTTAAATGAATATTTTTTGTCACACAAAGTATGAAAAACAACAAAGGGCAATAACTCAAAATATACGCTAGGTAGAGTTATGGTTCTTGTACACTGCACTTCCACTTGGTGAGCTCTATCCATCCATGAAGTTTCATGATTCTAGCTATTATACTTTTAGAGATATACTCAGGACAAGATTCAAGTATGAAAATCAACAAAGGGCAATAACTCAAAATATGCGCTAGGTAGAGTTATGGTTCATGTGCACTGCACTCCCCCTTAATGAGATCTATACACCCATGAAGTTTCATAATCCTACCTATTATACTTTTAGAGATATACTCCGGACAAGATTCAAGTATGAAATACAACAAAGGGCAATAACTCAAAAAATAGGCCAGGTAGAGTTATGGTTCTTGTAGACTGCACTCCTACCTTGTGAGCTCTACCCATCCATGAAATTTCATGATTCTAGCTATTATACTTCTAGAGATATACTCCGGACAAGATTCAAGTATGAAAAAACAACAAAGGGCAATAACTCAAAAAATAGGCCAGGTAGAGTAATGGTTCTTGTGCACTGCACTCCCCCTTGGTGAGATCTATACACCCATAAAGTTTCATGATTCTAGCTATAATACTTTTAGAGATATACTCTGGACAAGATTCAAATATGAAAAACAACCAAGGGCAATAACTCAAAAAATAGGCCAGGTAGAGTTATGGTTCTTGTGCACTGCACTCCCCCTTGGTGAGATCTATACACCCATAAAGTTTCATGATCCTAGCTATAATACTTTTAGAGATATACTCCGGACAAGATTCAAGTATGAAAAACAACAAAGGGCAATAACTCAAAAAATAGGCCAGGTAGAGTAATGGTTCATGTGCACTACACTCCCCCTTGGTGAGATCTATACACCCATAAAGTTTCATGATCCTAGCTATAATACTTTTAGAGATATACTCTGGACAAGATTCAAGTATGAAAAACAACAAAGGGCTATTACTCAAAAAATAGGCCAGGTAGAGTTATGTTTCTTGTGCACTGCACTCCGTATTGATGAGAAGAATATAACTGCCAAGTTTAAAGTCAATCGGAATTACGGTGACAGAGTTATGCTCCGGACAAAGAAGTGGACACCGCCCGAACGCCTGGACGCCCGGACAACCGGACGCCCGGACACCACGGTGATCCCATAATACGTCCTGTCTTCGACGGGCGTATAAAAATCTTGCGTTGATATCTTTCATGGCATAAGAGGCAATCCAGGATTACTTTGAAAGGTATCGTCTCGGGTCAGTCTGTTCGAGTTTTGCTGTCAGGATGACTTTACTTGTTTTTGTTATTCATTAATATTTGACAAATCAACTGTGGTAAACCATTGTGTTAGGACACATTTCTTACTGTATCATCATCATGTTCTTTTTCAAATGAAAGTACAGATTTTAACATTTTTTTTAGGTCACACTTTAACCCTTGTCATGGTGAATCCTGAATATTCCTGTTTTGGCAGGAGGTATAGACAAAGATCAGTCTGCATACACATGCAATCTTATTTTGGTATACATCTCCTGTTTGTTCCCTTTAAACCAGACTTGTGTAAATAATCAAATCTTAAAGAATTATTGACTTTCTTAAAGGCTTTCCAGTGCTGTCAGTCCTTTGATTTTAAAGTAAATCTTTACAAGATTTTAATTCAGCATGACAAGGGTTAACATTCAATTGAAGTAACAGACCGTCTGACTGTGAGTATCCTTGCAAGAAAATTATAGGTAGGCAATCTGCGCTGCTTTGAACTCCACTGGCCTAGAGGCCAGCAGGCTATTGTCACGGTGCAGCTAATCAGACATTGTGCCTGTGCCTCTGATTGCCTGTTACCTTTTTCCTTCACTAAGCAGGGCTTAATCCATTCCCACACAATGACACTTTTAGACGCCCCTAAGAAAAACAGGCTTTAGAAAACATTGTGAAAAATGAAGAAAATGCTTGTAACAAGCAATTTCTTCATTATCCACCATGTTTTCTACCCCAAAAGTTAAAGAATCCAAAATTTCAAAAGCTTTAAATTGTCGTCTGCATATCCTCTAAATTTGGTCCAGTCTAAAATTCTGCTGTCTGGTAATGGGTTAAGCACCAGTAGTGCTCCAACATCCTCAATTAACTCATAAAAGGAACATACTAAGGACTTCTTTTTCATTAAAAGAAACAACTTATATGCAATTATCTTTTTCAGTGCAGTAAACTGATTGATTGAATGGGGTTTAACACCAATTTAAACAGTATTTCAGTCATATTGTGGTGGCTGGAGCACCTAACAATGGATTCCTGGGATTTCTCACACCTGAGTACTACAACTACACTACACTACTTTCCTAGCCTCCAGCAGCTATCCCACTTCCCACTTAGGTTTATATTTATCCACCCATTGGTGAGAGACAAATGTGGGAAATGATGTGTGCCCCCCCCCCCCCCCCCCCCGGGATTCAACTCATTCAATGCAGTAAAACTACTTCCATTGTAACAAAAAGCTGCCTTAATTACCCCCTTGAATAAATCTCACAAATCATTATTCCATTATTTGATAGATCCAATTTCTTTAAGGAATCTAAAGGTAACCCAAGATTCGAAGGAAATCCCTTAAGAAACAAAAACGTTATCACATGTAAAATCACCAGGAAGGCAGATTGTCAGGCAGAGCAACACTATAGCTTCAGCAACTACTAACTCTTGTATGCAGGAATATTCTGAGATCAGCATAACAAGGGTTAATACAGAGAAGAATACTGTTAAGGACGGAGCAAAAATTTATTATGATGGTCTTAACCCTTGCTGAGTATAATTTTTCAGAATTATTTTAAAATCAAATGACTGAAAGCACTGATAGTACGTTGTTTGATCATCATAACTTCTTTTGAAATATAATACCTTAAACCATTCTTATTTGAAATGGACAGACAGGAGGTGTAGACTAAGATAAGACTTATGTTCAGGCTGATCTTTGTCTATACCTCCTACCGAAACCGGAATATTCTGGGTTAAGTATGACAAGGGTTAATAAGAGCTTTGTCCACAGGACACAGATGGACAAAGGCAAATCTATATGCCCCCCCCCCCCCTTAAGTGAAACTGATATAAGTTATTTTATACACAGACATTGCAGAAATGTTATATAGTATTGTTATATAAAGCTTGATCTTGTATTATTTTTTTCATGATACAAGATCAATTCATCTATGCAAATATGTACATAGTCATCAGTTATACAATAGCAGTAAGATAAAAAAGATAAAATTTATACTAATCTAAAAGATTTTTTGTATTACTCATATGCAAACCCTTTTATAATTTATATGCTCTCACATTGAATGAATGATCTAGGACATAATTTGATAGTTTTAGGTTTGTGCCCATCTGTTTATTAGTTTGTATGTTTTTCTGTATAAAGTGATATGTTCAGAGTCATAAACCACTGTCAAGGTCAATGACATTTTTTGTATGAAAATTCCTTGAAGGAAAACAATGTCTTTATATCCCTCCCCCACCACTCAACCTGAGAAGTAGAGGGGGGGTATATTGGTTTCACCATATCTGTCCGGCTATAGAATTTCCATGCTCCAACTAACGGACCAATAGACCTACAACCTTGAAACTTCATACAGTTATTGCTAATGACCCAAGGCCATGGGGTCATGAAGATCAAAGGTCAAGGTCACAATTGACTTTCAATTGAAGACTGTTTCTGTGCTTTAAGTAATAATTCATTTGATCTAGGACCATTAAACTTAATACAGGTGTTGTCTATGAGCTGCAAGGAAGTGCCCTATTGTTTTTTGGGTCATCTAGGTCAATGGTCGAGGTCACAATTTGTTATAAATCCGCTTTGCAACAATTCTATAGTTTTATATGTTGAAGTAGGTTCTTAGACCACATGTGATTTCTTCAAGGTCAACAAGATGCTTTGCAAAACACAATGACCCCACATCAGGACTTAACTATGAAAAGTGTTGTTGATTTGTACATGAGGGGGTTTTTTTTTGGATTTGACCTTGGTATGTGACCTTGACCTTATCACATGTCCTTGACTTTGACATGTGTGTTATAGAGATGTATCATCATGCTTAAAATGAGCATTGTATCTTAAAAAGGCTGGTAGTAATTCACAAAGTTTTTTGGCTAAGTTTTGCTTTTGTTTGTTTGAATGGGGTTTACACTGCTTTCAACAATCTTTCAGTTATATCGCGGCGGCTGGAGCACCTAACAATGGAATCCTGGTATTTCTCACACCAGTACTACCATTACATCCTTTCCTAGCCTCCAGCTGCTATCTCACATAGGTCTACAATTATCGACCCACTGGTGAGACACAAATAGTCGGAAAGGATGAGTGCCACTGTTGGGGATCGAACCCAGGACCTCTAGATTGACAGTCCGTCTTAAGTTTTGCAATCAGAAAGACAGACCGACATACGGAAAGACAGACAGACAGACGGGATAATGGTAAGTAGAAGCAGACGATGTCAACATTAGGCATAAATCCACTAAATGGATGTAAAAATGATGAGAATTTGTTAAATCATGACTCTAAACACATGTTTAAAGTTGCGAACCATTACAGTAACAAATTACCTATTAGACATCCCTCAGGAAAAACAATTTGGGAAACATTGTGAACAAGAAATTTGTTAGTCAAAACGCACTGAGCATACTCCAGCTTGTCAGAGTAAAAACAAAGTCCTGAAACAGAAAGTATTACACTTGCGGACCTCAATATGTAAAGCATCATGCAGGACCCCTACATAAACCTCCAAACCAAGTTTCAAAAAATCACTTTACCAGGCAATTTTGAAAAAAAAAACCTAAGTTGCAGGAAGTAGTTAACTTGAATACCTAAATTTGTTAAGCGCCATGTAGTACGCCTACACGAACCTCCTTACCAAGTTACAAGTCTATGCTATAAATAATTGCTGAGAGAAGTGCTACAAAATTATACCACTATACAATTAATGTCCAAATATAAACAAACTTGTAAACGGGAAGCAGTTAATTTGTGGACCTGAATTTGATAAGCGCCATGTAGGGCCCCTAGATGAACATCCACACCAAGTTTCCAGTCAATGATATAAATAGTTACTTAGAAAAGTGCCACAAAAAATACCATTATACTAGGCATGTCCAAGAATAAACAAAGTCATAAAACAGAGAGTAGTTAACTTGCAGACCTAAATTCAGTAAGTGCCCTGTAAGACCCCGAGATGAACCTTCAAACTAAATTTCAAGTCAATTCTATGAATAGTTACTGAGAAAAGTGCGAAGGAAATATAGTACTGTAAACTGCAATGTCTTTAACGCTACCAGACACAACAAAGACTCCATTATAATGCGGGGTCCGCTTTGCTCCTGATTTTGGTAGGTGGTGACCATTTTTGGTTGCTAATGCTGAGATACATCATTTATGTTGAATTAAATGCGATTTTTTCATCCCGTCTTCAGTCCGCTTGCAAATGAAGGGTTGTACATAACAAGAGGCCCATGAGGGCCTGAGACGCTCTACTGGTTATCAAGTTTTCCGTTAAAGAAATCTGATATTTAAGGAAGTTAATTGCTCAAAGAAGAATGCATAAAGAAAAAAAGGGGCTTTATCCCCTTTATCATTTTAAGCAACAATCCTCAAGGCCCCAGTTCCCATGTTTCATGATGGATCCAATCCATTTCCAAAAGAAAGTTACCTTATGACCGTACAATCATTCTGTGAATATTTCATCAGAATCTGACAATAATTGTAGAATTTATCACATAAACAGGATTGTTTTGAATAAAAATCATTAAGGCCCCTTTTCCTGTGTTTTCTGATGGATCAATTTCATTCCAAAAGGAACTTTCCTTACAACCCTACAATTGTCCTGTGAAGTTTAAAAGACAATTTGATAATGATTGTGATCTTCATCACATAGACAAGAATGTTTTGGATGATAATCTGTAAGGCCCCTTTCCCTGTGTTTCGAATGCCACAATTATTCCATGCATCTTTGGAGAGAATCCAATAAAGCTGTTGACTTTATTGTGTTAACAAAGATATTAAATTCAAGTTCTCATAAGGCCCCTTTTCCCGTGATATTTTACTGTTGGTTTTATCATTCTATGAAAGTTAAAAGACAATCTGATAAAATATTGGGAATTCATCATGTTTACTAGAATATTTAAAAAAAATCATATGTCCCCTTTTTACATGATACTTGATTGATTGTACCCAGTTCTGAAAAGAACCATATAAGTATTTGTACAATCATTCTGTGAAATCAAGGGACATCATTGTGTTAACCAGAATATTTAAGAGATTTTTCATAAGGCCCCTTTTTATGTGACCCTTGCTATAGTCAGATTCACTGTCAAAATCAACAATTGGAATGATGGTACAATCAATCTGTTAATTTATTGTGTTAATGAGTTTATAGTGAAATCTTCATAGGGCCCCTTTTCCCATGATACTTTACAGAACAAACCAAATTTCAAAAGGAACAATTCTAATGAAGGTAGAATCATTCTTTAAAAGTTAAAGAGAATCAATGAAAACAGTGGACTGAATTGTGTCAAGAATTTTTGTAACAAAATTTTCATAAGGCCCCTTTTTCCGTGAAACTTAATAAATCAGACCCAATGTACAAAGGAACAATCCTAATGATAGTTTGAAGAAAATGATAAAGACTGAGGACTTTATTGTAATAATGATGTTTTGTAATAAAATTTTTATAAGGTCCCTTTTCTTGTGTCACTTAACCAATCAGACCTAATTTACAAAGGAACAATCCAAATGATGGTACAATCATTCTATTAAAGTTTGAAGAGATTCTGATAAAGACTGAGGGCATTGTTGTGTTTATGAGGATTTGGTAATAATTTTTCATACAGCCCCTTTTCCTATGATACTAGACAGATCAGGCCCAATTTGGAAAGAAACAATCCTTATGATGGTACAAACATTCTGTGAAAGTTTGAACAGAATCTGATGAAACGGCAGACTTTATCTTGGTGTCAAATTTTTAAAATAAAATTTTCATAAGGCTCCTTTTCCTGTGATACTTGAAGGATCAGGTCTCATGTCAGCATCAATAATTGTGATTATTGTACAATGATTCTATGAAGGTTTGAATAAAATCCAATGAACGCTCTGGACTTGGTTACAAGGATTATAGATAAAATTCTCTAAAGGCCCCTTTTCCCATGATACTAGACAGATCAAGCCTAATTTGAAAAGAAAGAATCCTCATGATGGAATAATCATTCTGTGAAAGTTTTAACAGAATCTGATGGAAACTGTTGACTTTATTGTGGTACAATGATTTTAAAATTAAATTTCATAATGCTCCTTTTCCTGTGATACTTGACGGATCAGGTCTAATGCAAACATCAACAAGCATTATTATTGTACAATTATTCTGTGAATGTTTGAAGAAAATCCGATGAAAGCTCTGGACTTAGTAACAAGGATTTATAAATGAAATTTTCATAAGGCCCCTTTTCCTGTGCTTCTTGACAGTTCAAACCATGTTATGAAAAGAATGATAGTTATTACCTTCCAATCATTCTGTGAAAGCTTCACAAAATCTGATCAAAGCTGTGGGCTTTATTGTGTTAACAGGGTTTTATTAACCCTTTCCTGTTCAAACACGGGATTTTACGTTCCTGTGGTTTTATACTTGAGAAAACATTGTGGAAAAAGAAGAAATTGCTTGTAACAAGCAATTTCTCTTTTTTCCACAATATTTTCTACCACATAGGATGGTTTCATTTCAGATTGCATCCAGTTTTCATTGTCGTCTGCAACCTCTTTCAATTTGGACTAGTCTAAAATTTCCAAAAACGGGAAAGGGTTAATTGAATTTTCATATAGCCCCTTTTCCCATGTTACTTGATGGATCTGAACCAATTCCAAAGGGAACTCTTCTTACAAAAGTATATTTATTCTGTTTGAGTATAAAGACAACCCCATCTCATCTGTGGACTTAGATTTTTTTAATTGAATTTTCCTAAGGCCCCTTTTCCTATGTTTCTCAATGGATCAGACCCAATTTGAAAGGAACAATCCTTATGATGGTACGATCATAATGTGAAAGTTTGAAGTCAATCAGGTGAAATCTAGGGCCATTACGTGTTAACTAAGATTTTTTTTATTAAATTTTCATAGGGCCCCTTTTCCCATGAAACTTGATGGATCAAACCTACTTCCGAAAGGAAAAATCCATTTAATGTAATAATCATTCTGGGAATGTTTGAAGAGAATTTGTTGAAAACTATGGACTCTTTGTGTTTATGAGGACTTTTTCAATCCAGTTTTTATCGGGCCCCTTTTTCCCGTGGTTGTACAATCATTCTGAGAAAGTTTGAAGAGAATCCGATGAAAACTGTGGACTCTATCGCTTAAACGAGGATTTTTAATGGAGTTTTTAATTGAATTTTCATAAGGCCCCTTTTCTCATATTTCTTGACGGATCATACCTAATTTCGAAAGGAACGATCCTTATGATGGTACAATCATTCTGTGAAAGTTTGAAGAGAATCCAATGAAAACTGTGGACTCTATCGCGTAAATAAGGATTTTTAATGGAATTTTAATTAAATTTTCATAAGGCCCCTTTTCCCATGTTTCTTGACGGATCATACCAAATTTCGAAAGGAACGGTCCTTATGTTGGTACAATCATTCTGTGAAAGTTTGAAGAGAATCTGATGAGAACTGTGGATTCTATCGCGTAAACGAGGGTTTTTAATTAAATTTTCATAAGGCCCCTTTTCCCGTGTTTCTTGACGGACCATACCCATTTTCGAAAGGAACGATCCTTATGATGGTACAATCATTCTGTGAAAGTTTGAAGAGAATCCGATGAAAAACTGTGGACTCTATCGTGTAAACGAGGATTTTCATTGAATTTTTAATTAAATTTTCATAAGGCCCCTTTTCCCGTGTTTCTTGACAGATCATACCCATTTTCGAAAGGAACGATCCTTATGATGGTACAATCATTCTGTGAACGTTTGAAGAGAATCCGATGAAAACTGTGGACTTTATCGGGTAATTGAAGATTTTTTAATTAAGTTTTAATTAGGCCCCCTTTTCCCGTGTTTCTTGACGGATCTGACCCAATTTCAAAGGAACGATCCTTATGTTGGTACAATAATTCTGTGAAAGTTTGAAGAGAATCCGATGAAAACTGTGGACTTTATCGCGTAAACAAGGAAAAGTTTAACGGACGGAAGACGGATGGACGCACGGACACCGGACGGGAAAAAGCCATCGCTATAGCTCTAGTGGCCTTCGGCCAGTAGAGCTAAAAATTGATAACTACCTGAAGCCAGGTAAATTTTTCACAGCTAACAGTGTAAGGTTGTGACAATTAGTGCATTAAATTATAGATATCTGCTTTGATTGATTACATGTATAGTGTTTCAATATAGAAATTGGTTTGATTGTTTGGTCAAACTGTTTGACATTGGGGTGATTAATGCCTTAGGTCATTGATAATTTTAAATCAATAGAGAATAGGCATGCACCTTTGTATCCTTCAGTTACTAACCTTGAAGATGATGCTATTAAAATATCACACTTTGTTTCTCTCTCGGCATTCTCAATTTTCTTCAGTCCCCCGTAGGACCTGTTCTGAAAGTATTGTGCAACTGTGAAATAATACAAATTGACTTAGGCCTACTTCTGATTTCACTTCATAGGCTGCGGGTATCTGGAGCTGATAGAGAGTAGTGGCTTTCTTGATAGATTTTTTTCTCTTGTAAAAACTCGATAATCCTTGCCCTAAAGGCTCTAAATACCAAATGTGAATCTAATCTGACAGCAGGCTCATGACAAGAAGATTTTTAAAGATGTACCCTTTTTGGCCCCTTATGGAGCCCCAAGGGGAGGTAACTCCATGAATTGTACAAATATGAAGCACCTTCCAATAAGGATGCTTCCTGCCAAGTTTGGTTGAAATCCATCCAAGGATTCTTAAGAAGTCGAAATGTAAAAAGTTAACGCACAACGCATGATGACGGACAAAACATGATCCCAATAGGTCACCATGACCTTCTGTCAGGTGGCCTAAAAAATATTGACCAGTAACTGGTTCTTCAAGTGCTTTCAGCACTTTGAGTTCATTGTTATCCTTTTGGGATTTTTAATTCAGCATGTGAAGGGTAAAGATCTTAACCTTCAAAATATGACCTTCACTAAGGGGTTACAATTTTTGACTTTACCTTGGAATTTGACATCACTATAATGTGTATTAATGACAGGTAACCTCGTAATCCAATTCCCACACAAAAATTTTTTAGACTGGCCAAAATTGAAAGAAGTTGCAGATGACAAGTTAAAGATTATGAAACTTTGGATTTTCTTTTTAATTTCTGGAAGAAAACATTGTTGAATATGATGAAATTGCTTGTAACAAGCAATTTCTTCATTTTCCACAATGCTTTCCAAAGCTTTTCACTTAAGGCGTCTTAAAGCATCACTGAGTGGGAATGGGTTAATGAATGTAACAATGGTATCTTCAATAGGAAAGGAAAAATGGAAAATGTTCAGTGGTTAAGTTTTGTAGACACTGAGACGGTCAATGGTAAAACAATTATATGTCCCTGATCGTTTGATATGGGGGTTACTTGTGACAAGCCATTTCTCCTCTTTCAGAATGATTTTGTCCCTATTTGACTCTTATTTTTCCCCTATAAATTCCATTGGAATTGTCACCTGTCACTTCTTTGAATTTTTACAAGTCTTAAATTTAATTGCATAGTAAAAGGTAAAACAAGCTGTAGTTACAATATAAACCCATTCCCACACAATGATGCTTCTTCACGCTCCTAGAGAAAAAAACTTGAACAAAGCAATTTCTTCATTTCCACAATGTTTTCACACCCAGAAAGTCGAGAAAATCTTAAATTACATAAACTTTATATAGTCGTCTGCAAGTCCTTTCAATTTGAACCAGTCTAAAATTTTGTCATCTGTAAATGGGTTTACAATCCATTTTACACCAAAAAAGAGGAAAGGTGGAGTGAAGTGATGCAGGAATCTATAATCCATGTCAGATTACATAATAATGTAAATGTAGAGCACGAATTGTCCTCATGCACGATACCAATAACCAGTTACGAAACGTGCGAACTTCACTTGCTCAGTAATGCAACTCAAAGCATAGCTTTTAAATGGCCTTGAAATTCCTAACCTCAGCAAATCTTGAAGTGAACTTGTTATTTAACTTCTTACGAATTATAAAACAATTCATGCATTGATCTGTGCAAAATCCTCAAAATATAACATATTTCAAAATGATCGAATGGATTATTATTTCATTATATTAGAATCAATGAATTTTAGAATTCTTTTCATAAGGGGTAAAAACTATAGTAGGAAATGAAAAGTTTCTTAATTTTCCTCATTTTTTTCAAAAGTTCTTTTTTGAGGGCCGTAAGATTGCCAGACTTTGTGATAATAGATTAACCCATTACCTTCTTACAAGCAATTTCTTCATTTTCAACAAAGTTTTCCCAATTGTTTTTAATTGAGGGTTGTCCAAAAGTGTCACAGTGTGTGAATTGGTTAAGTCCAGTCCCCCCACCCAAGGACCACAGTAAAAAATTGATTTTTAGAACACAATACTATATTAACCCATTACCAAATGACAATTTGAAAGAAGTTGCAGAAGTTTTAGTTTCTGAAATTTCAAAAGTCTTTGTCTTTTGGGGAAGCAAACGTTATATGCATATCAAGGAAATTGCTTGTTACAAGCATTTTCTACATTTTCCACATTGTTTTCAAAAGCTTTTTTCTGTAGACACTTAGGATAGTGTTCCGTTCACCAAGCATACTGATTCTTCAGACTGACCATAAGATCAAGGTTTAACCCATTCCAACTCAATCCCTCCTTTTTATTCCCCTCAAGAAAAAAGCTTTGGAAAAACATTGTGAAAAATGAAGAAATTGCTTGTTTCGAGCAATTCCTTCATTATCCACAATGTTTTCTATCCAAAAAGACGAAAAAATTCAAAATTCCATCAAGGTGAAATTGTCGTCTACAGCTTCTTTAAATTTGGACCAGTCTAAAATTTTGCTTTGTTGGAATGGGTTAAAGTTTCTTCTAGTACAATACACTTTCCCACCCAGTTGCAAGACACAGGCCAGTAAAATGAACTCTCTTTTGACTCCAATGGACTTAAACATGTAAAGAACTTTTATTGATTGGAGATAAGTGGTCATATACTGGTCAGTTTTTGTACATGTGCAAGGTTGTTTCTATGATCTTTTCACACCTAGCAAAATGAACTCCTAACATGTTCTCCAATTCTCACACTTTACTAGACATTGAAACATAAGAGCCATCGAAACTGACAAATGATTTCCAGATAATATAATAGCAATGAATGTGGCAGTTAAACATTGCGGTAATTTAGAGCAAACACTTGCCCTTTTGCCAACAATGTTATGTAATTACCATCTCACTCACCATTGAGATGTGAACAATTGAAAAAAAAAAAAAAAAATATTTTTTGTTTTTTTTCCAACTTTTCCACTGACTTTTTAATACAGATGGAAAAAGAGAAATTGGTAAAAATTCATAACCATATTTTCCTTACTTTTTTTTACAATATTCTCCTTCTTTCTCGGTTCAAAACATTATCAGCAAAATAGTTAACTGCATCTAAAACTTACTGGGAAAGACTTTTGGAAAAAATTGTGGAAATGAAGAAATTGCTTGTTACATGCAATTTCTTCGTTATCTACAATGATTCATACCCAAAAGGACAAAGATTGATAAAAACTCATCAATCAGTTTACACTTGTCTTCTGTAATTTCTTTGAAAATAAGTCTTAAATTTTGTCATCTGGTAATGGGTTAAAACCTTTTTTGAAGGGCTGTATCAGGTAAAGAGCCATTATATGATCACAAAATTTTAGACTGACCCAAACAGACGAGTATTGCAGATAACATTAACCCATTCCCGAACAATGATGCTTTTAGACGCCCTCATGAAAAAAAAAAACTGTTGAAGACCTTGTTGAAAATAGAAATTTTTTCATTATCCACAATATTTTATACCCCTCAGGTAAAAAAATAAAAAAAATAAATCAAACATTAATTTTCTACCACCACAATTTGTCATTCTGTAACTTCTTTGAATTTGGACAAGTCTAAAATTTTCCCATCTGGTAATGTGTTAAGAAGTGTTTAATTTTAAAATGAGAGCCAATCATTATGAGAAAAGGAGAAATTGCTTTTTTACAATCCTTTTCTCATTTTTTTCATAACTTAATAAAGCTGATTTTCTTCAGTGCATTAAAACTATTATTAAGCAGTACATTTGGTTAAAGGTTAATAATGCAATAAACATTTGCATTAGGAAACAATTACATCACTAATGTCTTCCTTATGTAACTATGAACAGTTCAATGATCAGCTGAGAGGTTTTATGCTGATTCATCAGATAGCTCTTTCATCCAAAAACAAGGTCACCTCATGATTATAATATTCATAGCCTTTTACACCTTTCCAAAACAGTTCGACCTCTTAACCTGATACCAGACAATTCAGACTGGTCAAAATTGAAGGAAGTTACAGATGGTTATTTCTTAATGATGATGGGTTAGAAAACATTAAAGAAGAAATTTCTTATTAAAAGCAATTAAAACATTTTCCACAATGTTTTCCAAAGCTTTTTTCTTGAGGGGCATATAAAGGAGGGACTATGTGGGGCATCAAAAAGTGTCATTTTGTGGGAATGGATTAACCAATTACCAGCCATTTTTTTTTTACAATAGTCCAAGTCAGAAGAGATTGCAGACTACAATTTTAAATTGATCTAAATTTTAAAAATCTCTTTCTTAATGAGTTGCTTGTTACAAGCTGATTTCATTTTCCAAATGTCTCCCAAGTAATTTTCATAGGTGACCCATTCCCACACAATCCCTCTTTTTTCTGCTGAAGAAATATATACCAACCAATACATTTCTAGATTGGGAGTAACTGACAATAAACTTTGCACAATAACAATATTCAATATCTAAGTCAAACTTTCTGTTGGAGTTCAGTAGGTGGCTGCAGTTATCCAGTTGGCCCAAGCTTTGAAATGTTGTCAGCAAATTCCGTAAAATAATGAATTGTTCCGAATAATGTCATTGTAAATTTTGGGATGTCAGTTGGCTTTCCTTGCGATGTTTTCTATCCTATATTACACTTCTTTTTCAATTCAGAAGCAATTTGAATTATTATCTGCAACTTATTTGAATTCGGACCTATCTAAAGTTCTATGGTAAGGTAATTTCTAACCAGTAATGTAAAGGATTTCTCTGGTATTTTGCACTATCTATTAATATCCCCCAATGAAGTCTATTTATAGGATTAACTTCACAAGATTAAAGCATGTTCCCACTGATACGATTGGCTACAATAGACAGCCTTGACCTTGCCTCACAGCTGATCCACAGCTGATTTGCGATATGACCATAATGCCGTTCTAGATATTACTTCCCTTCTTTAGACTATTTTTTCACATTTTCAAGGGGTTATGTCATTAAAGCTGACACTTCCCATTAATTTGATTATTGAGTATGCTCAAAAATGTATCTAGTGCTATAAAACTGAATATAACATCTAAATGGATATTATCTCCTGACAAATAAATGGAAGTAAAATTGTTAAACAGAATCCTTACATGCATCAGCTCTAATTTCATTAATTAACCCATTACCAGATTACTAAGATTTTAGAGTAGTCCAAATAGAAAGAAGATACATGTTGATGAACTTAAAACAAAACTTTCTCTTTCCGGATAGAAAACATTGTGGGATATGGAGAAATTGCTTGTAACAATAATTTTCTTTTTTTTTCTTGAAGGACATGAAAAAGCTGAATTAAGTGGGAACAGGTTATTAAACATTGCAGTTGAAAGTTTTAATTTGGGATCCTGCACGATCGCTGGTCTTCAAAGGCCTGTCTCTGAGTGTCTAATTAAAAGCAAGCATTATTGGAAAAGAAGGAATTGCTTGCCACAAGCTTAATCTTCTCTCCACAATGTTTTCATAATTCTTTTTCAAATTACACACTCAAAAAGTTTCAGACAAAGGCAGTAATTTTGATTTCATTATCCACCCATATTGCTTTGTCAAGATAATTGACCAGTTTGGCCCCTCCAACTAACTCCCCAGGCACCGCTCATTTACTGGTTTAAACCTATTTTATTTTAGATTGATTGAGAAACAAGTTCTTCAAACTTAGATTAATCCCTCTCGATTCTGCTTCCTGGAAAATGAACCAGTACTCGCGCCTAAAGTGTGGACCAATGTCAGAACCAAGATTGATAGCCGCTCCCGGGAATAGAACTCAGGACCTATTGATCGGGAAGCCGACGCTCTTCCTCTCGACCATGGACACCACACTCATTTACTCAGAATGGAAGTTCTGCTTCTAATTTTAACTGTGTTATTTTGCAAAAGGTATGGACAGTGGCATATTACAAATAAGTAGAATGGTTGGTCAGAGACCTAAACGTCGTAACTATTCAAGCTGTAGTTAAGACATTTAAGTCACCAAACCAACAACAAGGTGGCAAATTGTCACAAAATACGCCCGTAACACTTCTGGTTGTTGACTGGGGAAGGGGATTAACATTTAAGTCTTTTTCAAGAAAGAGTAACAATTCACAATGATAACTTATGGTTCTGGTTAGAGCTGTAACGATACACTCGAATATTCGGCGAATCGAATATTTTTTTACCGGCGAGTACGTATCGTATTCGTCTGTCCGAGAACCGAATATTGGCAAATACAAAATGTGAAATATTTTTCCGGGATGCAAAGTGCAAAAAAAATTCAAGAGGTCATAGATATCCAACATGGACAAGCTATAACGACGGTTTCATCAAATTTATGAAGAAAGACGTAAATCCTTAAAGCCTAGGTGGCTCACGTAGTCGATTGACAGAGGGCGCCTCTGAAGCAACTGAATACATATTCTAGATACTTAATCAAAAAATTTCTATTTCACTGGTGACAGCTATTTATTTGTTGTCTACAAGTGGCATTTTCGGTAGTGAATGATAGATTAACTGGACAATCGACGCATGAGAGTCAGACCTCTGTTAATACTAACAATCAAAAATCATCTTTTTTTAAGTCAAAGTCTTAGATCCACTAAATCTTTTAAATCAAGATTTTCAATTCAAATTCTAGTATTTATGGCCTAATTTTTCTATCTTATTGATCATTAAGTGTAGATTCTGAAGAAAGTGAATGACATAATCTTTTCGAGCAAAGACCATTGTCTTCAATTATGCAACGTATAAATTACCTCCCTTTAAAAAATTAAAAGGTAAGCTATGGCTGCATGTCCAATATACCTTGAATGTTGGCTAAAATTTAAATATTTCGTCTTTTCATTATAAGTGATCAATTCTGGTGACAAAAATTTTCATATTAATTGGTAAGTTTGTAACAGATAGAAGTTTACAACATAATTCAAAGTATACAAATTTAAAAGTACATATACGTGAAATCCATAATGTAGGAGTAAGTAAATTGAAATGATCCAGCATCAAACAATGACGGATCTTGACTTCACCCTTTGTTTTGCTTGAATTTGCCATACACCTTTGATTGTTGATGCAGAAATAATAAGTTAACTTAAAACAGCTGTCTGTATCACAGATAGGCATTAGTTTGTTTCATTCTTTACTCAAAGAAATATATAGATAAATATGCAAGTTCCAGGAAAAAGTTGTATTCATGAATAAGTATTCATATTCATGACCCTGTATCGTGATCTGTATTCGTATTTGTCACTTTCTTTATCGTTACAGCCCTAGTTCTGGTGTTTTTCTTGTTATCATGAGGTTTTGAAAACCATCGACTGTCACACTATAAGAGATTTGAAACAAAATCAAATGTGAAAAAAACAAAGGGGAATAATTAAAAAAATAAGCCAGGTAGAGTTTTGATTCTTGTGACCTGCACTTCCCCTTGGTGATATCTACACACTAATGAATTTTCATTATCATTTTCATAATCATAGCTATGACACTTTCATGATATAATCCAGACAAAATCCAAGTATGAACAAAGTCTATGAAAACAACAAAGGGCAATAACTCTCAAAATATGCTAGGATGAGTTATAGTTCTTGTACACTGCACTTCTCATTTATGGGATCTATCTACCTATAAAGTTTCAAGATCATAGATTATATACTTTCAGAGATATACTCTGGACAAGATCCAAGTATGAAAAACAACGAAGGGCAAAAACTAAAAAAAAATAAGCCAGGTAGAGTTATGGTTCTTGTAAACTGCACTTCCCCTTGATGAGATCTATCTACCCATGAAGTTTCATAATCATTGCTTGAACTCTTTTAAAGATATGCTCCGGACAAGATCCAAGTATGAAAAACATGAAAGGGCAATAACTAAAAAAATAAGCCAGTTAGAGTTATAATTCTTGTGCATTGCACTTCCATTATAACATTATACATGGGAAGGAACAAATATTTGAACATACTGTAATTGAACTTTGGTCCCCTGGAGCAATGCTGTCTATTTACCCAAAGGCCATTAACCCTACAAACATGGTAGATAACTGTTAGGTTATACTACATCCAAAATATGAAGGCATTATAGTTTATCTCAATATGATATTTTGTTAACTTGCTCTTATTGAGCATTTTTCCCAACAAAATTATGCAAGCAAGAGTTGAGGGTCTTGTGCACTGCACTTCTCCTCGATGAGACCTATCCACCTATGAAGTTTCAAGTTAATAGCTATAATACTTTCAGAGATATGCTCCGGACAAAATCTAAGTCTTAAAACAACAAAGGGCAATAACTCCAAAATTATTGAAGTAAGAGTTGTGTTTTTTTGTGCACTGCACTTCTCCTCAATGAGATCTATCCACCTATGAAGTTTTAAGGTGATAGCTTTTATAAGGACATGCTTAGCGACGGAATGACGGACCGAGACCAGTACTATATCCCCTTCCCCCGATCGGCGGGGGATAATAACCTACTACATCTAGTTATGATGTTACATGCCAAATATAAACGTCCTTGGCCATTTAGTTTAGAAGGAGAAGACTTATGAACTTGCTTTAATTTAGTGTTTTTCTCAACTTTGGACCTCAGGGACGGGCCCATTTTTTACCCAAGAGGTATAATTTTTGAAAACCTGGTAGAGAACCATGTGATTATGCTACATATGAATTATAAATGCCCTTGGCATTGTAGTTTCTGATTTTTTTTTTCAAAGATTAACTAAAATTTCCCATTTTCAAATGCCATCAAGAGTTTTTTCATGGAATGAAATTCTTTTAACATTTTTTGTAGAGCTTCACCCAAGGAACATCTCTGCTAGGTTTCAGCTTGATTGGCCAGCTGGTTTTGGAGGAGAAGATTTTTAAAGTAATTGTTGGAAGACGGACAGAGGATGGACAATGATCGATCATAATAGCTCATCACGCACTTTGTGCTCAGGTGAGCTAAAAGTTAAAGATGTTTGTGACAATGTTTGTGCAGACTTTTGGACTTTCCATTGGTCTATTTTTAGAATGAATTCAGTACTTTGATCCTGGAATTTTGAAAACTACCAGGTGTTCATTCAGGAGTAAATAAATAGTTTCATGAAAGTTAGTGATTATAATATCTTAATATTCCATTTAAAAGAAACAACAGAATGATTGGCTATTAACATCCTGAATTGATGAGACATACATTAATAATATTAAGTGACATAATTAGCATATAGCCCAATTTCTAGATTTTAGTCTAACAAAATCACCATTTACTAAATCATTCATTTAAAATATAAACAAAAATCTTGATTGATATGCAAGAAATGTAAAAATTGTGATGAGTTTACGTGAGTAATCTTCGTGATTCTTTGTGTGAAAAACAAGACTGATTTAAACCATTGAGAGCCTGTAAATTTTCTAAAACTAATTCCGACATGTGTCATCTACTTAAGTATTAAATTGGTTTAAATTATAGCATCAAATAGTTTGTAACGATTCATTTTAGATCCGAAAAAGGGGTATAAAAATGTTCCGAACTAAAAGTCTCAGTCTCTCTACTCTCTTGCGCTTCTGTTCATTCCATTCCCAATTCACCTCTGTAATAGGCTAAGGAAATAGTCTGCCAATACATCATCATTTCGTCACATGACATCATATAACCGCAACAGATTTCAATTTAAAACCTGGAGCATAAATTTGAGATGTTTTTCTGTTAGCATTTCAAACAGTTCTATAACAAAAGTAGTTTCTTGGTTTAAAGGTAAATCATTAAGTATTTATGATCATAATTATAATGTATCTTGAAACATAATTATGATGTCCTTAACATTTTAATTATAATATTTAAAGTAAAATACATTTCATTCCGTGGTTAGACAAAAATCTTATGATTTAGCCCATTGCAGAGGTATTTGGTGAGAGTAAAGAACAACAACTCTGTTTGGAGATTGCAGTCTCTCATGTACATGCAGCGAGTTGACACGAGATTAAAAAATATTTGCTCGGACTTAGTTATGAAAGACATTCTCAGTAGCAAACTTGATTTGTTTTTCTGGTTACAATGATTTGGAACCTATTCAGGCTTCTCTGTTATGATTTTTTGTTATAGTGCAGGAAAACATTATGTCAATGGATAAGATATATCGATTAGAAATTAACATTTTAAAGCTTAACTGGTTGTTCCTAATCTGTACCCCCATTTTCTGTCTCATACCCCCAATTTTGGCATTCAGTACTTAAAAAGTTTTCTGATATCTGGCGATGACATTTCTTTAGCACAGACGAAACAAAAAAAAAAAAATTTAGGACGTCAGACTAACTTTTAATTCTGGGTCCTGATTACCGGTAAAATGAACTTGACAAGTGAAATAATATATAGATACATTCAATATCGCAGCCTTTTTCCTATATTATTCAAAGAACACCATTTTATAAGACAACATATGCAAAAAATATTAACAAAATGAGTGAAATTTGTTGTTTTATATGCATGTTAATTTTCTTTATTTATGATCGATTAAATTAACGGTGCTCAGGTGCCTGGTCATATCATGCGAAAACCGGAAACAGTCGAAAATCAAAGAACATGATTATTTATATATTGTTGCAAGCTTTTATCTCAGAATTTACACAAATACAGTTTTTTGGGTATTTCTATCTGTATTCATACTGAAATGAATTTTACGTTAAGTTATTTTTCACTCGTCCAGGCAGACAACCGCCTCCAAATTTTCACTACTCGTAAATATGAGCTGACGAGTGGATTCTTTGGAGTTAATTTGCAAAATTTATGGCCAGTAACATAAGCTATAGTTGTGATGTTTACGTTACTAAACCAACAAAAATGCTTCACATCAATGATGGCCAATGTTGGAAGTTAAAAGTTTGCTTCCATACTAAATTAGATATTTGATTGGTTGATTAAAGAGCTCTAAATGACAATTTTCATACTGCATAGACTGTGCAGGCCCACTATAGTATGATGCTTAAAACAATTGTAAAAATGTCAATGATTATTTTCTTGTTTCACTATGTTCAAATGTTTTTCATTTTATTTCATTTTTTCACTTAGTTATCCAATGTTGAGGAAGGGACATATTTATGGGATCACCTATGGGCTATGTGGGTAGGCTTCAACAGATCTTTGTCTTTTACATCTCTAACCTCATTGACTTGAAACTTTGCAAGTGTGTTGGTTGTTGCATTTATAAGGAATGCAGAGCAAATGAATCAGACTCTACCTTGTTTTGTTAGGAGTTACTACCTCTAAAAGTATACTAGCTATGCATAAAAACTTTATTGATGGATGGATTTTATCATGAAGAAGCGCATTTTGCTAGAACCATAATTCTTGCTTGCTTCATTTCGTACGGAGGAATATATTATACAGTCGAACCTGTCATATGCAGCCAGCCAAGAGACAGATCAAACTGACCACATACGCCAGTCGGCTGCTTAACACAGATCAATTTCTGTTGTTGTTGTTTTTTCTACAACCTTGTCGACATTAAGTAGTCATGATACAAGGACATGACTTCATATCAGAATGGCCACATAAATGCAGAAAGACAAGTGTTTTGATTAACAAAAAATAGTAAATATGTCGTGCCCATTCTTAAGAATGCCCATTCTTAAGAATGGGCAAATGGTAAAATCAAGGCTTTGCCCATTCTTAAGAAAGAGCAAAACGTCGATTTCAATACGAAAACAGGCCTATTCGTTGGTAAAACTGTAAGAAATATTAATTTTGGGACATTTAATTTGTATGTGAACCGTAAAAAATACCATAATAAAACGTTATTATAAAAAAAAAACAAAAAAACCATTCCGATACGGCTTCACTACAGTCGTTCGATATAACTTCCGGTGAACCAATAATCTTTTTAAAAGGTCGGTCTTTTTAAAAGGTCGTCCCAAGGCAAAATAAAATATCATGATCATATTGTTTTTGTAAGATCAATAAGATATAATATTACGTAATCTTATTCTGAAAGCTACATCAATCTTCCATCTAAGAAAACTAGAAGACGGAACGCAGTCAATCCTTAAGAAATGACGATGTCACTATGACTGTTTCTACCGTATTCTGTCAGCGTGTAAACCCGTCTTTTGATTAAAAATAAGGCATATATGACATTATTAAGTGTGTGAGGTTATTCAACGAATTGTAACCGTGACAATTACAGGTTTTACGCCTCAGTAAAAACGGTAGCACCTTGATACAGTCGTGTCCGGTGAACTTGCGCGTCCGGTGATCTTGCGCACTATGGAAGTTACCCTAGATGCGCAAGATCACCGGACAGCATCGTAAAGGAAAAAATCTTTTAACCCAATCCCACACAATGGCGCTTTTTGACACAACTAAAAAACAATTGGTAAACATTGTGTAAAGTAAAGAAATTGCTTGTAACAAGCGATTTCTTCATTTTCCACAATGTTTTATAACCAGAACTATGAAATATCTAAAATTTCATTGTGCAACTTCTTTCAATTTTTGGAACATTGTAAAATTTTCTTGTGTGGGAATGTGTTAACCAATTACCAGACAAATGTTAGATAATGTGAAAACTTAAAGAATTCAGCTGCAGAAAATTTTGCAAAGTCTACTCAAATTGGAAATAAGCACCAAGGTAGGAAATATTTGCCAAGAAGGGGAAATTGCTTGTTACAAGCCATTCGCTCCTTTTGCTTCAAATTTTCCTTAATCATATTTCTTCAGGGCGGTAAGTGAAATTATGTGGTAATCGGTTACAAACAAGAGTAACAATGTAATGCTAAATCACTGCCATCTCATGTCATCTATTCTACTAAAGTAACCATCCCTTTATAAAGGGGCCATTTTGGTGACTACACAAACATTTAAGCATGTTTTATAAGTACAATGGGCAAAAAGGGTGATTAGATGAGTAGTTACAATTGCATTGCCTCTAAGACAACACAATACTTCATATATATCTAACCATGGATTCCTAGTATTTCTCACAAGCACACAATAACTACATCCTTTCCGAGCCTCCACGAAAGCACATTTGCCGCAAACCCAGAACTGAACCTGGAACACCCTAGCTGATTAGGAGTCTGACATGCTACCGAAAGCAATATTGCCGCGGCCACAGAATTCAATATAAACTGAATTATCTTTGCCATATCTGGCAAATGAATTTGGGCAATGAATTCTTTGAAATAGTTCTACAGAAGCATTTAAATTTTTTCACGTTTTTACAATAGTCAAGTTAAGGTATGTAAAATTCATTCAAATGAAAAGGTATTTACAAAATCTTCAAAATATCCATTCTATGCCATGGACATAAAAGCCATGTTTTTCAACTGACCAAGGTTATATGAAGGTATCTGACAAGGAGTCATTCTGAGGGTCTTTCCTGTGAAATTTGGTTTAAAATCCCCATCCACAGGATTCTGTGAAGATTTTAAAGTTTTCAGAATATATTTCATATATGGAAATTAGCCCCCCTACAGGAAAAAGCCATGCTTTTCATACAATCAAATTCATTGAAGAAATCTGTTAAAGGGTCTCCAAAGGATAATTCCTGTGAAATTTGGTTGAAATAAGTCGACTTGTATCTGAGAAGTAAAAGTTTTCACTGTCTACCATTCTTGGTAACAAGACCCCCCCATTTAACCCACATTTTTAAACCGATCAGTATTCTTTTAAATAATCTGATGAAAGTCACCAAAGGCTCATCCCTGTGAAATAAGAATGAAATCAATCAACTGGTTTGTGAGAAAAAGTTTCTCCAAAGTTTTCACCATATTTGGAAATTAGCCCTGCCCATTAACCCTTAACCATGTGACAAAGTTTTAGACCAGTGCAAATAGAAAAGAGTTGCAGCCAACATAATGAATCCTGTGAATTTTCTAATTTTTCAATTTTTTTGAAAACATTGTAGAAAATGAAGAAATAGCTTGGTTCAAGCAAATTGCTTCATTTTACACAATGTTTTCTCAATTGTCTTTCTTGAGGGGTGACAGAGAGTGTCATTGTGTGGGAATGGGTTAAAGACATGATTTTCATCTGATCAAATTTGTTTGAAGGAATCTAATTCAGGGTCACACAAGGATCCGTCCTGCAAAATTTGGTTGAAATCTATCCACTGGTTTCTGAGTGTTTTTTTTTTTAAATTTTCAACATACAATTTTCCACCCATTTAAGTCATGTTCTCCATCTGATCGCAATTCTTTGAAGGAATCTGATAAAATGTCACCCAAGGATCATTTCTGTGAATTTGGTTGAATTCAGTTCAGTACTCTGGTGAGAGGATTTTTACAGTAAAACTTACGGACAGAGAGATTACTGGATGCACAACACACACCAACCCATGTCAATAACCCCATGGCTTTAAGCCAGTTGATTTGAAAATTATGATCTATAGTGCAGTACCAATGAATTAGTCATTTAAGCCCCTTTTCCAGCGACAATGGATGGAATGTTACCATGTTCCATAGGCATCAAACATACATTTTCAGCAGGCTTGAGCCAAAAGAGTGATATGTTGAGTGGAACAAGGAAGTTTGCTTTTCCCCTGGTATAGACAGAATGGAACCATGATAATTTAACCCATGACACTAACTGGAAAAACATCGTGTAAAATGAAGAAATTGCTTGTTACAAGCAATTTCTTCATTTTACACAATGTTTCCTGCCCAGAGAGATTAAAAATCTAAAATTTCATAGACTTCACATTGTCGTCTGCAACTCCTTTCAATATTGACCAGTCTTAAATTTTGCCATCTGGTAATGGGTAAATGGAGATCATCCCCATGACAATACAAACATTTTTAGCATGTTTTAGAAAGATTTACCCCAAACTGCAAGGGTAGAGCGGTAGCCTTGACATGGTCATTATTACAATTCCCCCCTTGATATTGGATGGATTGTCAACATAAAAAATTTAAATCGTTAACAGTACAATAAAAAAAAATCCAGCATATTTGAGTAGGGTTGCACCAAAATTGATCCTGAATCCAAAGGTCATGAGTTTGAACCACAGAAAAGCTATATTCATTTTCAACATGTGTCATTGCATGTGTGATTAATTTGTCTCTCACCAATGGCCAAATGATAAGTACTCTTCATTGACATTATATGGTAGCTCCTTGAATGTTGATGTTCTGGTATGGAAAACAATAGGAAGCCATGGTTAGGTGCATCAGTTACCCTGATATAACTGAGATACAGTTGAAATTAGCAAACAAATAAAAAAGAAAGATAGTAATTAAATAGTTGGCAAGTGAATATAAAATAAGCTATGTTTACAGGCTAAATGTAAATGTATCAAATCCATGTGGAATACAAATTCGTATTTAACCCATTACCAGATGCTAAGATTTAAGACTGGCCCAAATTGAAATGAGTTGCAGACAAAAAATTTAAATCTGAGAAATTTTAGATTTCTTTTAAAATTTCTTGGTAGAAAACATAATGAAAAAAATGAAGAAATTGCTTGCAAAAAGCAAGTTCTTCATTTTTTACAATGTTTCCTCAATTGTTTTTCTTGAGGGGCATCCAAAAGTGTTATTGTGTAGGAATAGGTTAAATGAAAAAAACAAAGCAGAAATAAGCCAAGAAGTTTCCCTCATAGCTAGCCTGTTAAGTTGGACAATCAACCAAGGGTTTTGCATGTCTCAGTAGTGGCAGGCTATAAATCTGAGAGAATTTGAGGGTTGCAGGTTCGAATCTCTACGACTGCACTGCTTGTCACATAAGTATCTATGTTTTGGGGCAAGATATTCAAAGACCAGGCCTACATTTACTGATACGGAGGAAGCTCATGAATACTCTAATAATTCTTTCCTGTTTTTTCAAAAGTTCTCACAATGTTCTCTAAGTTTAAAATTACAATGCCTTAACACCAGAGATTGTACAGGAAAGGGATAGGTGGACTAAGTGATGATATAACTAAAGATCTTTAAAGTGTGGCATTAATTACCATACAAACAAACAACTGACTTCAATATAGATGTTCTCTTCAAAGTAGTTAAATGAGTTAACTTCTAATCCATGACATACAAGTGAAAATAAAGGTACATGTAATATGTAGGTAGCCTTGACATGGTCATTATTACAATTCCCCCCTTGATATTGGATGGATTGTCAACATAAAAAATTTAAATCGTTAACAGTACAATAAAAAAAAATCCAGCATATTTGAGTAGGGTTGCACCAAAATTGATCCTGAATCCAAAGGTCATGAGTTTGAACCACAGAAAAGCTATATTCATTTTCAACATGTGTCATTGCATGTGTGATTAATTTGTCTCTCACCAATGGCCAAATGATAAGTACTCTTCATTGACATTATATGGTAGCTCCTTGAATGTTGATGTTCTGGTATGGAAAACAATAGGAAGCCATGGTTAGGTGCATCAGTTACCCTGATATAACTGAGATACAGTTGAAATTAGCAAACAAATAAAAAAGAAAGATAGTAATTAAATAGTTGGCAAGTGAATATAAAATAAGCTATGTTTACAGGCTAAATGTAAATGTATCAAATCCATGTGGAATACAAATTCGTATTTAACCCATTACCAGATGCTAAGATTTAAGACTGGCCCAAATTGAAATGAGTTGCAGACAAAAAATTTAAATCTGAGAAATTTTAGATTTCTTTTAAAATTTCTTGGTAGAAAACATAATGAAAAAAATGAAGAAATTGCTTGCAAAAAGCAAGTTCTTCATTTTTTACAATGTTTCCTCAATTGTTTTTCTTGAGGGGCATCCAAAAGTGTTATTGTGTAGGAATAGGTTAAATGAAAAAAACAAAGCAGAAATAAGCCAAGAAGTTTCCCTCATAGCTAGCCTGTTAAGTTGGACAATCAACCAAGGGTTTTGCATGTCTCAGTAGTGGCAGGCTATAAATCTGAGAGAATTTGAGGGTTGCAGGTTCGAATCTCTACGACTGCACTGCTTGTCACATAAGTATCTATGTTTTGGGGCAAGATATTCAAAGACCAGGCCTACATTTACTGATACGGAGGAAGCTCGTGAATACTCTAATAATTCTTTCCTGTTTTTTCAAAAGTTCTCACAATGTTCTCTAAGTTTAAAATTACAATGCCTTAACACCAGAGATTGTACAGGAAAGGGATAGGTGGACTAAGTGATGATATAACTAAAGATCTTTAAAGTGTGGCATTAATTACCATACAAACAAACAACTGACTTCAATATAGATGTTCTCTTCAAAGTAGTTAAATGAGTTAACTTCTAATCCATGACATACAAGTGAAAATAAAGGTACATGTAATATTAACATTGAAATGGCAAAAATCACTATAACAACAAGATGCTTTCAATGGTATACTAAATCAATTGGTATGTAATTGCTATCTCACCTGTTCCGTGTCGGGATTTCACCTTGCTGTGATTTAAAGGTTGTGGAAAGAGAAGAAATTGCTTGTAACAAGCAATTTCTTCTTTATCCACAATATTTTCTACTACATAGAATGATTTCATTTCAAACTGCATCCAACCATATTGTTGTCTGCATTATGTAGATGCATAATTAACCCAATATCAGACAACAAAATTTTAGACTGGCCCAAAGTGAAAGGGGTTGCAGACAGCATTTTAAAGTTCACAAAATTTGGATTTTTTCAACTAACTGGGTAGAAAACATTGTGCAAAATGAAGAAATCTTCATTTCATACCATGTTTTCCCAACTGTCTCTCTTGAGCGTCAGAAAGCGTCATTGTGTGGTAATGGGTTAAACCCATTGAATGTTACTGATATACTGTTCTAACCAGCATGATATCCCAATACAACTCATAGGCAAAAACAAATGAAAGATAACAAAATTTAAATCTGTTTTACCTAGCAATGATTTTAGATTCCCCCCATCAAATCAAAGCTCAAGGCCTTATGGTTTGGCAGAAGATTTCTTTATTTATTCCATTGCAAAGTCAGGGATCGTACAGGAAAGGGCTATTTTTCAGATTACAGTTATTCTTTGAAGTATTTTGGTAGATGGTCAATAGGCATTGATACATACCAAATATCAAAGCCTTAGGCCTTGTGATTTGCGAGGAGAGAGTTTTTTCTTCCGGTTGCATTGCAACCAGTGTTCTTCATTGATATCAATTCTTTGAAGTATGTTGAAAGAGCATGACCTTTGGCTGATTCTGTGAAGTTTGGTTGAACTCTGATAGTTAGTTTGGCCTATATTGACAAAATATCATTTATAGAATTGTAGTAGGGTTCAATAAGGCAACAATTTGCATGCAAAATGTTGAAGACTTGGGACTTGTTTTAGGGAGACAATTTTTGAAGATTCCCTTTTGAATCTTTTTGTGAAGTCAAGGGAACCTGAACACAGGGTTTATATTGTACTCTGAGTAATATAATATAGGAACTTAAGCAGAAAACTTTTGAATAAAAAATGTACAGGCTCTTAGAACTTCTGCTTTAGGGGATGTAATTTCTAAAGAATTAATTCTTCACCAATTCCAACATAATTACACCTTTTGATGCCCCTCAAGAAAAAAACTTTGGAAAACATTTAGGATAATGATGAAATTAATTGTGACAAGCAGTTTCTTCAATAGCCACAATGTTTTCTACCCTAAAAGATGAAGATTTTCTAAATTGGACCAATTTTAAATTATCATCTGCAACTTCCTTCAAAGTGGGCCAGTCTAAAAATTTGTTGTCTTGTAATGGGTTTATCAATTCATGTCAGATTGGAATGGACAATATAGAGCTTATGTTCAAAAAGTTTTTAGGCCAAGTTTCTGCATGCAAAATTTGAAAGGTTTAGGCCATGATTTTTTAAAGATTTTCTTATCGCTATGAAAAAATTAGGAACCCAAAACAAAAAGCTCATGTTCATCTACAAGTAATAATTTGAGAGAGTTAGGCGCAATAACATTTAGATGATTCTGCTTGAATAAACTGAAAGCTCATACATCATTTGTTAAGGATAGAGAAGTTATCCTGTCTAGCAATTTCATGTAAAACATGAGCTCACAACATAGGGCTTATATGTTGATCCAAGACCAAAAATCAGAATTTTTTGATTGAGTAACATAAGGTGATTCTGCATGTAAAATCTGAAAGCTCTAGATCTCATGGTTTAATCGAAAGAAGATGTTTAAAGATTTCTTACTTTAGTTTTAGGAAACATCTAGGAAAACACAACAAAGGGCTTAAGTACATTACAGAAATATATGGTAGCTTTTTATAGGCTACCATGGATTGATTCTGTATACAAAATGTGCAAGGGGTCAGAAGAATTTTCAAGAATTCTAGGTGAAATATGGCAACCCACTATATAGGGCTTCCTTTGCTTTCATAGTAATAATTTAAAGTATTTGGTAGTGAATCATATTGAGATGATAAATGCTAAATTTTAAAGCCTTTGGCCTTACATATTTGGAGGAGAAGATTTCCAAAGATTTCCTCATTTATCTCTTTGAAAAATCCAGGGAACCCATAACATAGGGCTTACTGTGATCTTGGAATTACAATTTGAAGTATGTTGGTAGAGTATTACAAGGGGATATCACATGCAAAATTTGGAAACTCG